>JANRFK010001234.1:92766031-92777280 GCA_030068395.1 Apalone spinifera
TATATGTCTCCTTAAATGATGATTAAAAAATCCCTTTTCTTATATTCTGTATGTGTTAAAGACATTTAAAATAAGAAGGACAAGATAATGTACTAACTATTTTTAACATTAATAGATCTGGATGATCACAAATTTGGAGGTGAGATTTTTAAGAGCACTCAGACATTGGTCTCTGTTCCCACTGAAGTAAACTAAGCTTTACTATTGTTTTCAGTAGAAGCAGAACTAAAACAACACTTAACATCTACACATATATGTTATCTACAGAATGATTATAAAGACAGGATGGGGACATCCTCTAAGTCTTAGTCAAATGGGGCTCATCTACACAGCAGGGCTAAAACTGAAATAAGCTACACAACTTGAGCTACGTCAATTGTGTAGCTTAAGTTGAAATAGTTTATTTCAGCTTTTGGCACTGTCTACACAGCAGGCAGTCCAAGAAAGAGCACTCTTCCTCCATCTTCCTCTACTCCTCATAAAATAAGGGTTACAGGAGTCGGAGTAAGACATCTTGACATTTTGACATTATGTACATAACTGCTGTAGACGTAGACTATGTTATTTCAGAATATTTGTAAATTATTCTGAAATAACACTGCTGTGTAGACACACACTTAATTTAACCTCTCTTTTTTTTGCCTCCAATTTACCCTCTTTTTAAGAACCATTACAAGGTCTCCTAAATCAGGGGCTTAAAACAAACAAAGCTACACATGTGAAAAATGAAATAATCAACAAAAGACTTGTGAGTTCATTGTGTGAATTGTTTCATGCCCTATGTTCCTCTAAATATCATTGAGAGTTGTGGACTTCATTCTCATGCAAGACTGAGCCCGAAACTACCAACTAGTGGAAATATGAAAAACTGTCAAAGAAAAGTTAGAAAATTCACTCCTATACATTATTTATTAAAATTTTTTAAAAATCGCCACACTAACTCTCCATGTTGCATAGTCTTGTAGGCATACTTTTGCTCTGCTTCATTACACAATGTTTAACAATGAAAATTCCTTGGTGGTTTAGATATTTTATAAAATAACTTTATTATCTTTGATATCTCACTTAAACAACACTGAGTAATTTGTTGTATTTTTATTCAGTTAATATCTCAGACATTAATCACTTATTATTCAGATATGTGAAGCAGTAACACTTTCGATAGTATTTCAATTCAATTATTTGGAAGCCAATTAAAAAAAATCAAATGTTCCAAAAAAGCAGAAGTTTAGTGACTGTTACTGAATCTGGCAGGAAGCAGAAGGTGGCTGTTACTGGCAGATCTCTAATAATGAGTCACAAATGATTTTTAGCTAAGCACCATTCCAAATTACAAGCTTATTACTTGAAGAGATCATAGAGATGGAAAACATCCATAGGTAAACTTAATCCACTACCCATGAAGGATTGTTCTCAAAACTTGTTCCAGAGCTGAAAATCTCTCATTTCACGCAGTGGGTTATTTCGCACTTCATGCAGTGGGTTACTTTGTTGCATTTTATTCTTCCAAATGTAATAACTGAAATGAACAATTATTATTTCTGTTATAGTACTGACTACAGGTCCCTTGTAGGGACAGTCTATACTATAGAGTGAAGAGTGAGGGAGCCTTCAACTTCCTGAAGGGAGGTTCCAAAGAGGATGGAGAGAGGCTGTTCTCAGTAGTGACAGATGGCAGAACAAGGAGCAATGGTCTCAAGTTGTGGTGGGAGAGGTCCAGGTTGGATATTAGGAAAAATTATTTCACTAGGAGGGTAGTGAAGCACTGGGTAACAATGGGTTACCTAGGGAAGTAGTGGAGTCTCCATCCCTAGAGGTGTTTAAGTCTCGGCTTGACCAAGCCCTGGCTGGGTTGATTTAGTTGGGATTGGTCCTGCCTAGAGCAGGGGGCTGGACTTGATGACCTTCTGAGGTCTCTTCCAGCTCTCTGGTTCTATGATTCTATACCAGGCAGGTCAGTTTAAGGTACACAATTCTAGCTACACAAAATATGTAGCTGGAGTTGGCTTACCTTAACCTGAGCCATGACAACATTCATACAGAGTGCACTCCCGGTGGCTTCCCTTACTCCTTGCAGAACAAGGAATACTGGATGTCGGCTGGGTCTGCCCTCAGCATTCGATTTAAATATCTACATTAGACCCACTAAATCAAATGCTAGAAGATTGACCTCCTGAGGATCAATCTTCTAGCAAGTGTAGACATGTCCTTAGACTGGAGCTCCAATTGTTCTGAGTTCTGGAGATACACAAAATAAGAGACATCTCCCACCCCCTAGTTCATACAGTTTAAATGAATAAGGTAAAGGGTGAAAGAACATAAGTATGTTCATTTCCAGTTTTAGATATGATTAACTGAAACAAGAGAAATTAGTGACTTGTGCAAAGTGTCACAAACCCAGATATTGGCAGTCAGGTCCAGGAGTCATAACAGTGGCAATCAACCCAGGAACAGCTCAGAAGATCAGAAATGAAATCAGGAACCAAGCAGTGCTGAAGCAGACTGGGTTGAGACCGATGCAAGGTTAGCACAAGAGACACTGCAGCTGCAGATGAGTGCAGTGAACACTCAGAAATCACTTGTTGCTATTGGGTTTAAGAGAAGATTTGCTGACCTTCTTAAACAGTGAGGTGGAGTGGTCAGTCAGGTGCTCCAGTGAGATCATTGGTTCTCTGAGTTTGCCCTGAGACAAAACAGGGGCAGCTTCAAGTTCTCATTCCTGATACAGCACCCTAAGGGCAGTCTCCAATAGAAGTAGCAATTCAAATGAGGCATCCTGAGTCCAGAAATCTAATCCAAGACCACCCTTTCTTTCTAATACCACTGTCCTCCATTTTAATTATTGAGATGGTGATTCAATTCAATATCAAGGTCTGTAAAATGTTATTTCATAATATACATAATTTATATATTCTTTAGAAACCATTTCAACTAATGTTGGGATGTAACTCCATTGCAATCTTTTTTATTGCTTGTTCAAAGTATTAATAATTCTGCACTCTAAGAAGAAAATACACTAGTACTCATATTCAGCAGACACCTTGCCTGAGAAAATTTTAGTAGAAGTGTTAAATATCAAATATAATATAATAAAAATGTCATTACCATTAAGTATTAATGTCTGCATTCTTTGTAAAGGAAAAGACCATACAACTGAGAATTATAAAGTCAAATTTGTTGTCTTATTTTTCATTAGTTTATTAGTAAAGTCAGACCACAGAAGGGAGATCAGTTTTGACCCTACCATAGGGCATGTGGATTGTATATTAGATCATTTGAAAGTCACTTGCTCATAATACTTTACTGGTAGCCAAGGTCAGCTCACTCCAAACTGAAATTGTCTTCCATCAGTAACAAATGTGTGGCTCAATTTAAGGATTTAATTCCAGTCGGGAAAATCATAACTGAATTTTATATAGATTTTTGTATAGTGAGAATTTTAGTTACTTCTTATTTTCCATTTCTGTTTTAAACCTTTTTATTTAAAATTAGATGTCAATTCAAATTTTACATTAAAAATGTTTTCTTTGACCTGAATCATTTTTGGCTGTTTTGGTGTTTTTATTTTAGAGAAAAAAACCTGAAAAAATGAGTTTCAAATAGAAACTAGGGCTCATCATTCAATTAAAAATAATTGTGATTTAGCTTGTGATTAAAACATTAATCAATTAATATGGATGTTAAATAATAATAGCATACAATTTATTTAAATATTTGTATATTTTCTACATTTCCAATATATTGACATATTTATAAATCTATATTACAACACAGTTCAAAGTGTACAGTACTCATTTTATAGTATGTTTCACCTCACCTAATAAAAGTACTGTAGTGAAATCTCTTAATCACGAAAGTTGAACTTACAAATGTAGAATTATGTACCAACCTTCCACCCCCCATTCAAAAATAATACAATATAAAACTTTGCAGACTACAAGTCTACTTAGTCCTATTTCTTGTTCAGCCAATTGCTCAGACAAACAAATTTTGTTACAATTTACAGCAGATAACTCTGGCCTCTTCTTGCTTACATTGTCTCTTGGCACTCTTGTGGTAAGCATTGCAAGTTATTTGTGCATCAGATATGCTAAAGATTCACATGTCCCTTTTTGCTTCAACCACAATTCCAGAGGACATGTGTCCATGCTGATGACAAGTTCTGCTCAAAAACAATCCAAAGTAGAGTAGACTGACACATATTCATTTTCATCATCTGAATGAGATGCCAACAGCAGATCTTTTTTTTTGTTGTTGGTTCGGTTCTGTACTTTTTGCATCAAAGTATTGCTCTTTTAAGACTTCTAAAAGTATGCTCCTTGCACCTCTCAGATTTTAGACAGCATTTCAGATCTTAAATCTTGGGCCGAGCTCAGTAGCTATTTTTAGAAATCTCACATTGGTACCTTTTCACAGTTTGTCAATTCTGCTGTGAAAAAGTGTTCTTAAAATGAACATGTGCTAGGTAATCATCCAAATTTGCTATCATATGAAGTATATGGCAGAATAAAGCCAAAACAGAGGAGACATACAATTCTCCCCCAAGGAGTTCAGTCACAGATTTAATTAACACATGTTCTCTGTAAGGGTGGCCAAAGCAGAAAGGAGACTATTAACCTTTAACATATCTGGCATGTAAATACCTTGCAATCCCAGCTAGAAAAGTGTCCTGTGAATGCCAGGTGACCTTGGAAATAAGGATGCAACATTCTTTCTATAAATGTAAACAATGTCTTAGTCATTGGCTGGACAAGAAGTAAGACTACATGGACTTATAGGCTCTAACATTTTATATTGTTTTGTTTTTTAGCGCAGTTTTTTAGCGCAGTTATGTAACAAAACTTCTACATGTGTAATTCATGATAAAGAGCTCATTCTACAGTGTGCATATAAGGTGAACTGAAAAGTAATGTTTCTTTTGTTTGTTATTTTTACTGTACACATATTTGTAATAACAATATAAAATGATCACTGTATACTTTGTATTCTGTGTTGTAATAGAAATCAATATATTTGAAAATGCAGAAAAAATCCAAAATATGTGATATGTTTCAAATGGTGTTTCACTGTTTAACAGCATGATTAATTATGATTTTTTAAAAATTAATCACTTGAGTTATCTGAGATTAATTGACAGTCTACTCAGAAATTTTTTTTTTAGTTTCCTGGTTCAGTCACTGAATCAAAAAATGAATTCTTCTTTCATCTGTGTAAGGGCTATAATTTTGTCCAATCCTCAATATTCATTTACCTTCCCATGTTCCTCATGTGTATTTGAAGAATCCCAGAAATGCAAACAGGGGTAGAACTGGATGAAATTTTCAAGAGAAAATGTTATTTCATAAAAATCTGCTTGGTTTTGAGCTCATGAAATATTCAGGAAGACGGAATTCTCTTTGAGGTTGTTGGTTGGAGGGCTTTGTACTCATGCATGGTATACCCCAGAGCTCCAGGACACTTCTGAGTCAAGGACAGAACAGCAAGTATCAGATATTATTTCCTGGCACCTCTGGTGTGTCTGTCAGCAAAGAACACTTCTGCATTAGCAACTCAGAGGGATTGGCGGTGAGCATTAACCATTACAAATATCTGTGCTTTATCCAAGCTGCCCTCTGTTTTGTGCTTAATCAGAGTAGGAGTTTAATGCCATGGGTGCAGTCATGACTGACAGGCAGCTTTGCCTGTTCCCTGAGAACACAAAGGGCCTCACCTGATCCCTCTGGAGTCATTCATGAATGACAGGAATAGTGGGAAATAATCAAGGAAAAGAAGTAAGGCAAGGCCATTTTAGAGAATTGATCTTCCTCTCCTTACCTCATTGAGGCTTCTGAAGAATTCTAAACTTGAAAACACAATATCCACTAGGCATGTCAGTGGTGAGATAAGTATGAGAGCAGTAGGTACAACTGTCTTAATCCCTGTTAGCAATCCCCTGCAAAGCTAATCTCCTCAATATGTCTGAAACATACCAAAACACACTCTATAGTCCAATACACAATAAGGTCAGACAAAAAGGTATTTCTTCTCTCAAATGTTCCTCAAAATTTCTCGTGTTTGGAAAAATTGTTAAAACTAAAGATTTCTTATAGCCAATTAAAGAGTTACAATAAACAACAATAGGACAATGCCATTTAAACAACATAGGGTCTGTCTGTAGAGCAGCTGGGGGAGCAGCAATACATCCCAGCATTGTTAGATATACAAACACCTGCTCTGCTCCAGCTAGCATAATAAAAAAAGCAATCTGCTACCATGGCACAGGTGCAGCTGGAGCTAGCTGCCTGAGTACAGTCCCACATAACCCCTTTGGTATGTACTTGGACAGCAAGGTAGACATGCCCAGAGTGGTAGAAGAATATCCATAGTACTCAAAACCTTTTGCTTCAGTTTACTTCTTCCTTTGAGTGATATAAATATCCTGCCATTGGTCTGGATATTTCTTTTTCTTTTTCCTCCTGGCTAAGCTTCTGTGGGAAGTTTCTGTTTTCATGTCTTTGCCTATGGAGCAAAACTTTTGGACAACTACCTGACATAACTATGGAAGCTAGTTCCTACATCTTTCTCTCTGGCCTCACTCCCTACTAACATTTCTTAGAGAGAGGGATTTTGGTGCCCCTTGATACTTGTTCATACTAGTAGCACAGCCATCTCTGGCATGCAGCTTAGCTATAGCTAGGGAGAAAGTACCCATCTCTCCCACACTAAAAGCATCCCTTTTGTAGACCAATGTGTATATATTGTTATCAGGGGTGCATATGATTAGACACCAAGGGTGTGTCTAGACGACAGGGATTTTTTGAAAAAAGTGGCCTTTTTTCGAAAAATCTTTACCTGCATCTAGACTGCCACCATATTCTGTTAACAATACATCAAAAGAACATGGCGGTTTTGTCCACAGCGGTAAACCTCATTTTACGAGAAATAATGCCATTTTTGACAGAGATCTGTCGAAAAAAGGCATGTGTGGATGCAGGGAAGCTTTTTTTTTTCGAAAATAAAGGCCTCCAGGAAAAAGCCCTGGTGGGCACTCCTTGCCAGACTTTTCACCTCTATTGTTCCTGTCTGTAGCCATCTTTTAAAGGCACAGGCACCCAGGAGAAGCATTGTGGCATCAAGCCAGCTCCAAGCAGGACTCTGACCTCTCGGCTGTTCCTGGTAGGCCCACTTACAGCCATGTCATAGGCACAAGCCTCCCAAAACTTCTCTGGTCCTTTCAGGGACACATCCCAGGACCAAGCCAGGAGCACCCAATGGCAGGCACCATCATGGTCTGGCCCTGAGATCAAAACCCTCTTGGAGCTCTGGTCCGAGGAGTAGTCTCTGCAAGCCCTGAAGTCCAGGAGGAGAAGTGTGTACATTTATGCCCGAATGGCAGATGGCCTACCCAAAAAGGCCACCACCCCCGTACACTAGACCAAGTGCGAGCCAAGGTGAAGGAACTGCAGCAGTGGTATGTCAGGGCCTGTGAGCACAGCTCCTGGTCTGGAGAAGAAGCACACTACTGTGCCTACTACAAGGATCTGGACTGAGTCCTGGGGGCCGGGGAACCCCTATCTCCAAAGAAGGTTGTGGAGTCAGGGATGGAGAGACCTGTGCAGCAGTGTCCCCAACTCCAAGATGACATCCCTGAGGACCAGTAGCTCCAAGATGAGAAGGAGGAAACCAGGAGCACAGTGACTCTCACCCAGGAGCCGGTCCCCCAGATGCAGGAGGCCTATCAGATGTCTTTGGTTACTGGGGAAGGAACATCAAGTGAGTGCTGTGAGGGTTCCAACACACAGAGGGCAGGGGAGACGGGAGCAAAGGGGATAGTGTGGTACTGTGACGTGTCATGCTGATCACAGCCTGGGGAGCCCCACACATGGCCAACAGTAGGGAGGGCCGTCCTACCCCCACATGGGTGCGAGGCACCAGCTGCTCCTGCAGACAGTGATGCCAGGTGCAGGCATGGGTTGGGGACCCTGAGATGGCCAAGCAGCTCCAGGCTCCTCTGCAACTTGTGGGAATCCAGCTGTGGCCCGACACTTGTCTGTGCTGCTTAGCCATGTTGTGTATGTGTGTGTGTGGGGGGGGAGGGGGACAGGATGGAGGCCTACACACCTTCTGGGCTCTAGTGAGGCTGTGGCTGCTGGCCAGGCCACACCAGGCCTTGCTGAGAGAACATCAGCATCCTCTGTTCCTAGGACAGGCACTGACTGCTGTGAAGGAGGGCATGCTCTCCCAGGGAAAGTGTGAGCATACATGACCAACTACTTTTCTCTCTTGTCCTCCACAGCCAGACCAACCGTCCAGATGGCTGCATGGAAACTGCCGGCACTGGCACCCATATCTGGAACTGACGCGCCAGCACATCTTGGTCCTGCAAATGATACAGGACACATTTTCCGAGAGGATGCAGGCAGAGACAGAGTGGCACACTTGCTTGATGGACTAGTTCGTCCAGCATTGCACTGCTATTTGCGCTGCTATTTGGGAGGAAATGGCCTTCCCAGGTCCTGTCCCCGTTCCTGCTCCTCCTGCCCTCCACCCCCTAGCCCTCCTCACCCCATGCCATCCAAGACCCAGGTGCAGCCCCACCTCCTGCCCAGCCCCCTACTTTCCCAGGCCACATGCAAGGATGTCTCAGAAGAGTCCCCCATAGCCAAGGAACCAGAAGCTATTCATCTGGGTGGCACCCTCATCCATGAGCCACCCTTCTCCCTTCCCCCCTCCAGGTTTATAGCCCCCTTCCCACCAGTGAGTGAGGGAAGCACTTTAATTTTGTAAACTTTATTTTTCATTACAAAAGAGTTATACTGTTTGCTATCTAGAACTTTGAAGTAAATTGTAACCATTTTGAAAATCACACCAGTCTGTCTGTGTGTATGTCCACAAAGTGGGGAAGGGTTTTGGGGGAAGGCACTGGGGACAAGGAGCAAGCCCACATTTGGAAGGACCTGGGGAAAGTCATTGGGCTCCTTGGGAGAATCTCTCCCTCAGGGCTTCCTGAATACGCAATCCTGACTGGTGGGCTTGGCGGATGGCAGCTGTCCGGGGCTGCTCAAATTGACTCCCCTCCACAACTGCCCGTGTCCCCCATCCTGGGAAGAAGGCCTCCCCTTTCCTCTCAACCCAAAACCAAACTGCTATGGTGTCCCAGAAAGTAGGGCACCCAAAGCAAGCACTGCAGAAGCTTTGCTGTCCCTCTCAGGGGTAGGGAAGCCAGAAGCAGCAGCAGAGAAACGGCTTTCAAGGGGGATATGGCATACAGCAGCACCCGGAAGTAAAGGCCGCTCCCATGTCCTGCCAGAAGTGGTTCTCGGTGCCGTTTTTTTGACAGAGCATCCAGGCAGATTAGTTTTTCGATCTGCTAAGTGCAATCTAGATGCTGTCTTTCGAAAGAGACTTTTTTGAAAAATTATTTCAAAAAAGCCTCTTTCGAAAAGGCATGTAGTCTAGACTTACCCCAAAAGATTTCAGAAGATGGTTGGTCTTATGGACAGGGCATTAGAATCAGTCTCAAGAGACATAGACTCAGTTATTCTCTGTATCAGACTTCTTCATCTTTCTATGCTATTTCCAATTTATTAAAAGGGAATAATAGAACTTTCCTTCTTTATAACGGTGGCATGAGAAAACATATAATAAATGTTGTGAGATGCACAGATAATGCAATAATGAGAGACATAAGCATCTCACATAAATAGCCCAGAATAGTCATGGCTTACAAATAAGACTGTAAAATACTATGGCAATAACTATGCTACTTGTGTTAAGTCTCTGAATGGACCACATGTAAAATAGAAACATTCTGGAAATCTTTGCAAACTCAGAGTGAATGGAGTGTTAATAAATAAAAGTTATGAACTTTCCATCCTGATGCCTGCCCTGAATGCTTTCTAAATGTTACAACTGAGTTTATATATTTCTTCACAATACCCCTGCCTTGTAAGTTCGTTTTAATACTTATGTCAACCATGAAAAAAATCTTAACAGTTTTCTGCTATTAAAAGTTATTTGTCCAACTATCATCTATTATCATATGTCTATATCTGTATGGTAAATTAGGTGCTGGGTTTAACTATATTAATAGGATATTCTTAGTAAAAATGATGATCACCTTTCACTTTTATAGCTCCTCCTCTATTGTTAGTCATTCCACAAGAGGCCTCTGAAATAATACCATTAAGAAATAATATATATTAAATAGAGTAAGGATAAGGATATTAGATATAGAGTAAAGATATTAAAAAGGAACAATCCTAAAATAAAGTGCACAAAGGCAGCTGCTGTATTGGCACTTGCACTCAATTACAGTACTATAAGGTATTCATTCCTCTTGAAGAATCTATTATTTTGAAATATAATGCAAAGTCACAGCAGGCTTCATCCTGGTGGGCTATGCATACTGTATCTCAGCCAGACTACAGAAGGTATTAGACAAACCAGACTCTGTGTGCATTCTGTAACAAAGTCAACAATCCCTATATATCACTTCAAACCATTTTAACAGATCTCATTGTCAAGAACATGACATTCATTACCAGGGACTAAACCCTTCATTAAACAGTTTGACAAAATCTTTAAAGTAATACACCAGTATAAACAGAAAAAGTGGAATTAACTTCCAATGGTGAGCTTTTAAAAGGAATTTCTCTATATAAATTATCTAGTACGTATACAATACATGGTGGCTACATCTAGACTGGCATGATTTTCCGCAAATGCTTTTAACGGAAAAGTTTTTCCTTTAAAAGTATTTGCGGAAAAGAGCGTCTAGACTGGCACGGAGTTATCGTTATAACTATGAGCTTTTGCGCAAAAGCGCGTCTACATTGGCGGCGCGCTTTTGCACAAAAGCAGAAGCCTGGAACCATTTTGAAGAAGGTAAAAGGGCACCAGCCCTTTCCGGGGGCTGGAGCTCCTTTCAGACACGTGCTTAAAGGGGTCTCGCCAGACAGCCGTTTGTCTCCTGCTCCGTGTTTTAGGACCTCTTGCAGGGACTGACAGCCCTAGCAGTTTTGGTGGTTGCTCTCTGCCTTTTGGACACTACCCTTTTGCCACCTAGTGCTTTTTCCTGTTTTTTTTTTCTTTTGTCTGCCATGGAGTCAGTGGTGGCCATGTGCCTGCTCTGGCCACTGCGCAGCTCACTTTGGACTCCCTCACCGAGGAGGACATGGAGTCCCTGTGTGCGACTGTGGAAACTGGACACCAGGACCGACTGGTGGGACCGGCTGGTCCTGGGGCAATGGGACAACCAGCAATGGCTC
>JANRFK010001234.1:92779052-92810579 GCA_030068395.1 Apalone spinifera
CATGCAAATCAAGCGTGGGATATTTAAATCCCGGACTTGATTTGCAATTCCGGTTGCCCTCATTAGCCGCCCTAGATTGATATAGGGGGCTAGCGTAGACGTACCCTTACTCTTTTTACACTATTGGTTTTGGTTAATTCATCTAGTTTGAAATTCATGTGTTATGTATTGCAATTGTTAGAATATTTGTATTAATAAAAAGATAATGTGGAGGAAAATCTGTTTTCAGGAATTTATAGTTCAAGGTCAGAACTCTTGAGTTACACGAAGTAAGAATGCATCCAAGGAAACTGTGCACTACCTTCTCAACAAATATCTTCTGCAGAACCTTCAATCTTTCAGAAAAGCCCTGTCAGCCACATCTATAGTAAGGCATAGGGCCAGATTCTCACCTGTAGGCCTCATGGCCCAGTGATTCAAAAGGTTCCAGAGCTCCCAGCTGCTGTTGCTACTAGAGCAGAAGCAGTGGCTGGAGCATCAGGTCCTTTAAATAGCCGCTGGATATAGCTCCTCACACAGAGCACACTCCCCATGGTTCTGAAGGCTAGGAAGTTCTAGCGCTGCAGTCCAGGAGGTGCTAGGAGTTAGATGGCTTTGCCCATTCTGGGCGCATAGAGCCTCCCCCACACACATCTTGCCTGAAGGTCCACAGAAGCTGTCCGCTCTCCTGCTCAGCTGGTATTTATCTTCATTACTTCATTGACTTCACTAGGCTGATTGTAAATTTACAATGGCTGAGGATGTAGCCCCGGTAATTTAGCATTTGCACATATATAAATAGAGATAGAGCTATACAGACATATATAGAGATATATAATTTTGTGTGTGTGTGCTATATTAGGTTATGGGGCTTAATCTGAAATATTAAAAATAATAAAATAAAAATATAAATAGAAGTTATTGTGTTAATAGATAAGTCATAGTTATATATTATTTTAGTAAAACATCATTGTACATATTCATACATCTATCTATATTTAGATACAGATCTAGATATAATGCTATATGCAAAGGAGTAGGTACTTGTGGAAGAAAACATAGCATTAAATATCTTGCCTTTTGTGCATTTAAATGTTAATTATAGTTGTGCATCAATATCAAGTATTTCTTTTCATTTTTACTTTTCTTTTTACTTGAAATCATGCAAAGAATATGTAAAAATAATATTAATGAACATACTAGACACCTCTGCTGTCAAAATTTGCTCTCAGGAGTTGTCAGCAATGAATTGTGATGTGAACAGTCTTTGAGCAGAATTTAGAATATGGATTCTGAACCAAACTCGTTTCACACTGGAATCCAGTGAGGTTTGACACAATAGCCATTTCTGTGCTTCTGTGAAAAATGACCACACTAAATCCAAGAAGATTATCATCTCTCCTCAAACCTCCAGGGGAGAGAAGGGAAAATCTCCTTGCAGGCAACCTCAGGGAAAAGGAGAAGAGATTGAATAGCCAAAGAGACACTTCCTTGCCCAAAACCACCACCTTCAGGAGCTGAGATAGCCATTATACCATTCCTCTACATATTTCATCAACATTTGCACTATTTTTCTGCCTACTTCAGCAGACATTTTTATAATGTCAGTTATGTCTTTATGCATACTCCTAGCTGTGTATAATTTTATAATGTTGGTGCTGGGTTTGTGTATGTCACTTGCTCTGTGTATTTTTTTTAATGTTGATGTTAGCTATAAAATACTTAATTAAATGTGAAGTAGTGTAAGATATTTAAATGAGCTTTAAAGTACTGTCAGGTCAAGAATACTCTATTTAGCAGCAAAATTGTAATATTATCCAAAACCTATAGAGCTGAAGTTTCAAAAATGTCTTGGATAGATTCTAGTTCCCTTAATGACCCTGGGTAGTACCTTTGCTTACAGGTATGTTCACTAGGTTAATGCAAGTGCAAATAGAAGAAATACCATCAGGTGGTCTTCCCAATCCAAAATTAACTCCTGGTCTTTGTAATGGGTTGAATTATGGGTATTTAAAAATCTGGGTCCAGAGCACAGCCATGTCCTTGAAAGCAGAAAATGTATAGAGTGTCTTATTTGAGGGCCTATAGCGGTGTTAAACTTCTAAGACACACATAGAAGGACAGGAAGCATTTAGGCCCAGATCCTCAAAAGTAATTAGGTCCCTCTGTCCTAGTAGGAAATAGGTTCCTCAATATCTTGAAGGATCTATACCTGAGATACTCCAGTTAAGATGATATTCACAGAGGCTGCGTCTAGACTGGCGCGATCTTGCGCCAGAGCTATGCAAATGAGGCTCAGCGCTGGAATATCGCCGAGCCTCATTTGCATAGCTAATCAGTCGCCATTTTCGCGGAAGAGGCTCTTGTGCAAGACAGGGCTGTCTAGACTGCCCCCTTCTTGCGCAAAAGGGTTTTTCTTGCACAAGAAGGGGCAGTGTAGACAGCCCCGTCTTGCGCAAGAGCCTCTTCTGCGAAAATGGTGGCTGATTAGCTATGCAAATGAGGCTCAGCGATATTCCAACGCTGAGCCTCATTTGCATAGCTCTGGCGCAAGATTGCGCCAGTTTAGATGCAGCCAGAATGTACATAAAATGAGATAGGGATGGCCTTGTAATCTACTCTCTGCTCAGGTGACCAGTGGGAGATCACACATTGTACCTTTTTAAAAGGAACAGTAGTGTCCAGAATACCTCCATGCTCCCAGAGAAACGATGACTGCCTCAAGAACAATACCCATGGGACAGGCAACTGGACTATTCCACCTTCCAAATCCCAAGCTCTAAGAATTGAAGATAAGAAACATAAGGTTGCCCACAATGAGCAGAACTTCTATCACTAATACTATAAAAAATCCAAAAACCTGTGAACAAAACTCACTTATGGACTTCAAATGTATTCAAACATAGCAAACCCCATTTAATAGTTAGTGTTGCTTTAAAAGCCCCACAACAATGATTAAATGTTAAAACAACTTATTTCCAGGGAGTTTGTCATGGGGTAAAATGTTAGTTGTTCTGTATTATGAAATAACTTGAGAAAATTATGGGACTGGTTAATTACAAGTCTTTAATGAATTATCTAATAAACTGTTAATAGATTAATTATTCATTCTGTTGTGCTAATGGATTTTTTTATTGGATAATGGTGTCATACTTGTGAATGGAATAATAATAAAAAGCCCACCTCTTACCGGCAGGCATATGAATGGAAAATCACTAACAGAATGGGGGCCTGAGTGCTGCTGGGTGAGATAATTATGCAGTTCAGGTCAAGCAATCAATTTTGATCTTCAAGGTGGCTTATCTAGGTTATCTCCCCCTCTCCCCTGTAGTTTTATCAGGGTTTGTTTACACATCAGAATCTTCCTTCTGGTTATGACTTTCAGAATGATTGGGTATGAAAAGGTGTATGAGACACACACACACACACACACACACACACACTTTGTACAGTTATTTGGTTGCTGACAGCGGCAGAGAAACCAAAAATGAGTTTTGCAGAATAATGGTCAACATGAGAATCTATTACTAAATTGATATTCTAGTTTTCAGGAGATAGTTTGGGGGCAGGAGGTTCAGATTTTTTGTTTGTTTTATTTTGTATCTCTGTTTTGTGCTGATATTTATTCTGTACTTTTTTTGGTCTTCAGGCTAAAGATTTTTATGTAATTAAATGTAAATAGTGAGAGAAAATTCAAGACTCAGTTCTAGTAATACTAGAAATATACAAGTGTTTTTCAAATCCCATTAGTTTATAACACAAATTTTACATTAGATATCTGGAGATTTCTTTTTCTTCAATAATTAGCACCAAATACAATATTGTTAAAGCAGATAGTGAGAGTAGATGGTCTCTGCCTTTTCTAATTGATTTTATTTTTAAAAAAGAGAAAACGTTTTTGAAAATCTTGTTTTCAGTATATTCTTTCACTTTCATTAACTAGAACATATTTCAATAGTCCTGAAACATGAAATATACTACTATTTCTGACATATGGGTATTACAGAATTCAGTGATATTTTCCATTTTTTCTCTCTTCTTTTGCATAACATCTTTTGGGGTAGAAGGAAATCTGTAGATTTCTTGCAAGAAGGATTGCTCCAGTGACGGGGAAAAAAACCATATGTCAGAATCATAATCTGAAAGGAGTGTGCAAGAGATTTGACATCTACTATTTGCATATAACAATGATTTGAAAATGACATTAAGATTAACTATATGTCTATAATTCAGGGATAAAAACATTATGGAGCTATTGTAATTGTCCTCAGAACAAGTAAATGGATAAATGTCTATGGTCTTTATTCATACAACAGGGTATATGAGATGATCTAATGGTCCCTTCTGGTTTCTAAATCTATAAATCTATGAAAAGTATCACAATCACACAAAATTCAGAATTAAGAATAAATTTAAAAGAAGTTCTAGTGTTATAAGGTATGGTTCATGGTTAATTCACCAAAATCACCTATCTCTGTCCAGTAGTGGTATCATTCAATTACAATATTATAATTAGTTCATACTAAAGTTTGCAATCCCAGATGAGATTTAATTGATTTATTTTCTCCCAAACACTATTTACTTGTGATATCAAAATACTATTCATAGTAGACTGCAAATATGTGATACTCCCTCTCCTTTCTTACAAAATCTGATATCAATAAAATATTTAATGGAGATGTTACCATTCATATCATCATCCCTGGGCATGTGAAAGAGCACCCTATTGAGATGAATGGGGAAGTTCAGACCTTTCAGAGGTGTTGCTATAGGCTCTGTGCAACCTCAAGTAGGCAACACTGCATCTGTTTCCACTTCTTTCAGGTTCTCTAGTTTTTGTCTGCAAGCATAACAGGCAAGACTGGATTAAGAAAGGGTCTTTAGGTGCTGCAGCTCAGGGTCCCAGGCTCCGAGCTAAGGAGGGCCCTACAAAAAAGATATCTGTGTCACCAAAGATTCAGGGTGCATCAACACTGCACCGTAACTCAAAATAAGATATGCAATTTGAGCTATGCAATTCTTATTTCAATGCTATTTTGAAATAGCTTATTTAATTATTTGGCACTGTCCACGCAGTGCCAAATTTCAAAATAAAGTGGTAGTCCAAAATATCCCCTATTCCTTGTAGAATGAGGTTTACAGGGACATTGGAATAGTGAGCCTGAAATAATGGGGTAGCTATTTTGGGACACTCTGGTATCCTGAAATAGCATTGCAGTGTAGAAGTATCCTCTGATCTTTTTGGGAGGCCCCCCTCGCCTGGGATTCTGGGCTGCAGGAACTATAGCCCCGAGCATTATCTGGCCCCACCTGATGTGGGGGAGGAGAGGTGACTCCACATCCTGCCACCTCCCACTAACTGATCTGGACTCTGTGATGAAGAGCACTGGGGAAGTTATGTCCCCATGCTAACCTCACCTGCAGTTTCCACATCCAGAAGCTCACACTGGCTGAGAATCACAGGCAATGGGAGCTGTGAGGATGGAGCCTGCAGGTGAGTGCAGGGCCACTCTAGCTGCCTGTGCCCCTTGCCAAGGGCACCATTTTGGCAGGATGGAAGGAGGGAGGGTTACAGCTATGTGCACTGGGATGCTGCTTGCTCTTGTGCACGAGGATGCTGCTTGCTCTTCTTCCCTTTTCCGTCACTATCAGGGTGCATGAGTAAAATACACAGCTTATGTCACTTACTTTACCCCTCCCCTCATCATCTGGGAGTGAGAGGAATGCACACAAGTTGTGTACTTTCTCCTTGCTCCCTGATCGTGGGGGGAAGGGAAAGAAGAACAAGTAGCATCCCAGTACGTACAGCTGTTGCCCTCCCCAACCCTCTCAAAATGGTGCCCTTGCCCAGGCCCACCAAAGTGGAGCTGCCTCAGCTAAGCACTCAGCATCCCAAACCTCTGCCTTGAAGCCCCTCCAGCATCCTACACCTAACTCTCTCCTAGACCCCACGCTGAAACCCTGAGTCTTAACCCTAAAACTGCTCCTGGACCCTAATTCCTGCTCAGACCCAGCACCCTCATCACAATATCCTATTCTGAGGCCCCTCCCACTTTCCTAAAATCCATGAGCAAGCCCCCTCCTGCAAAATGCTTCAGCCTGGTACATCTGACAGCAAAATTACCTCTCAGCCATCTGTGCTTCCGGTACTACACATTCTTTTCGTTTTGGGTCACAGAATGAGAAGTACTGTTCATGGCAGATGAAGTAAATCTTTTCAGTTAAGCAAAAAGTGTTCTCTCTTAGAATATTTCATTGTATCTTGCTTTTCATTTTCAAAACATAATTGAGTTCCGTGTGGGATTTGGAACAACTTCACAGTATAATAAAAATCACTAATGAGTACACTAGGCAGGAATTTTATTTATTGAAATACCTGTTTCCTGCTGAGCTGCTGAAATGACCAAGCTCTTGTTTGGAATACATCTGCCACGTGGGACTTCAGCATACTTAAAAAAATCTTTCTATTTCAGATATGAAAGCAAAAATATAATAGCATAGTACAAAAGACTTCAACATGTGTATGAAAGAACTGAGTAAACTCTCATGAGTTTATGTGGGCAAAATCCACTTTCTCAGATGAGCAAAATGGAGGATGAAAATCAAAAGGAATTGGGCACCTGCAACAGAGTGGTCCATTCATGGGCTGGAGAGCCTGAAGTTACTGCAACTCTAATTTTGAGATGAACCTTCCCTGAAGGGAATCAGGTGCTTTAATATAAAAGTTAGCAGGAAGGTGCAGGTGCGTGACTGGCTGAGAAAAATAAAAAGAGTAAGGAAGCAAGGCTAGAAGAAAGAGTTGTAGCCAGAGAGAGGGTGGTGATGGTAGAGGCTGCTTCAAATAGAGCTTAAGATTTTAGACTTTTATGTCTACACTACAGAGTTTTTTCAGAAAACCACCACATTTTCAAAAAACCTTCAATTATATCCACACTGCAATCACATTCTTTTGAAAAAAAATTCAAAAGAATAGAGGGTGTTTTCTGACATTCGTAAACCTCTTACTATGAGAAAGAGGCCTTCTTCTGAAAGAGCTCTTTCCAAAAGAGCCGTGTGTAGATGGGAAACAGAAAGGCATAAAGGATCTCACAACAAAGGGTTCTGGGATCGGCTGATTCCCGTCCAGACTACCACGCTGTGCCAACAATCAGCTGATCGGCACAAGGTGGTGGCCATTTTGATGTAAATGAAGCGGCAATTATTTAAATCTCCACTTCATTTTGCTATGTCTAGTAAACTCATCTACATGGCTCCATCAATGGAGCCATGTAATCTTGATTCACCCTAAAAACACATAATGAGAATATTACTTTTTACTAATTAGAAGATGTCTGCTAAATTGGCACAAATACAATCTAGAGGGTTTTTTGTAACGTAAACTCTCTGACCCTATTAAATTCTAACTGCTATTACCTAATAAAATACTTCCATTTATGTGAGATTTTTCTCTTTTCTGGGAAAACTCTGCTTGCCCTTTAAGAATTATGCTGCCTCAGAATATCAGTTGCACTGAAGTACTTCATGGTGCATTGAGCTTATTGTGAACTGTAATAAAAAGAATGCATCCCACAAAAGCAACTGGGGGTGGAGGGAGGAAAGAGTAAATATGATTTAAAGATCAAGAGACCTGTGAATTGTCAGCAGATTGATGATATTCTATCTCTGTTTAGAAACAATCTTGCCAAGAGCTGAACAATAAGAGGAAACAACCTTTGAGCATTGTGGTTTAATATAGTTATAAATGAAAACATCCAGACAAAATGTCTAGTTGATTTAGTAATCTATTAATAAAATACATAGATAATAGTTATTCAACAGTTTGCCATGACCTTTTGTGTGTCACCATTCACAGTTAAATAGTTTTCTATTTATTTTTTATATTATGGTCTTTATGCTAACAGCTCTTTCATTCTGTTAAAGAGAAAGAAAAAGTTAAGAGGGGCTGTAGAGCCCCCAAAGCTAACAACATGCAAGTGTTTTTAGAAATAATTTAATTTATTATTTAGCCTTCTTTTCCAGCAATTGGGAAAGAATTGTCCCTCTGATTCTATAATAGTCTGCTTTCAGCATTTTCATGCTAGAGTGCTTTCTTCTTGCCTTAATTAGTGCTCCTTGTCACTAAACACATTTAACAAATTGAAGCAAAATTGCAAAACAAGTTTATTCTTAAAACTTAAGTGTTTAAAATAGTCATTGTGGTTTTAAAAAATCTAGATATGAACTACACACACATTACGGAGTGAACCACTGCTAGCAAGAATGAGCACAATTCTTCTGGTTTCAATAGGCAACATTTATTCGCAAAGTTATTTCAAAATAACTTTACTAGCGTCTACACAGCCAAACTGCTATTTCGAAATTATTCAAAATAGCAGAGCACCTATTTTGAATTTGGTAAACCTCATTCCATAAGGAATAATGCCAAATTTGAAATAGCTATTTCAAAATAAGTGCTGTGTAGACACTTATATCAAAATACAGGGCCTCCAGCCTTCCCAGGGTGCTTTGGTGGCCACTCCAGTCTCAACCAAGAATACTCCTCTCCTTCCCCCCTCCCCAGAGCCCTTAAAGGGGTTGACTCTGGCCACAGAGCCTGTGCCAGCTCCAAGCCTGCCAGCCCAGAGCCAGCAGTCACTGCCCTGACCCAGTGGCCCTAAAACATGAGCCAGCAAGCCACTGGCAGCAAGCCCTTCACCATGCCCCAGGAGTAGTCTGCCAGCTCCCAGTAGCCTGCCAGGACCTGGAGAAAGCAGGCACCTTCCTGGTCCAGGGTGGAGATCATGGACCTTATTCAGGTTTGGGGGAGATGCCCCCAATATCCATGATCTCCACACTAGACGGAGGAACATGGCTGTCTATGGTGGGATAGCTGCCAGCCTGGCTACAAAAGGACACATGCAAACCAAGAAGCAGGTTTGCATGAAAATCAAGTTGGTCTGGAAAGACCCCCCAACCCTGAGCCCTGAACTTCCCCTTCCCCTTCTTCCCCCTTTCAGCTCCCTCCTCCCAGGTTTCTCCCACCCTCTCTTCTCCCCTCTCCCACCTCCTTTCCCCTGTCTCACCAGAGTTTCATCCCCTGCCCCCCAGTTTTGTTAATTAAAGAGAGTTTGTGTTCATGAAAATACATGTATTTTATTTGACATCAGGAAGGAGGATTAGGGAGGGGTAAGTGGAAGGATGTGAGGGAGGAATGAGGCACAAGGCCCCAGTGGGGCAGACCAGGGAGGCTATCAGTGCTACTCAGGGTTGAAGATCTCTTGCAGGGCCTCTTGGATACTGACAGCCCCCCGATGGACCTCCCTGATGGCAGCCTGCAGAAAGTGCAGCCAGGCTTGCAGCAACATGTCCACGAGGAGCACCAGAGTGCCCAGGAGCAGCTCTGGCTCCATGTTGCAGAGCGCTGTGGTGTCCCGAGTGAGGGCAATCAAAGCACGCAGAGAGAAAATGCTTTGCTGTCCCTCATCGAGGTAGGAAGGCAAGCAGGGAAGGCTGAGAACCAGCTGTCCGGGTGGGGTCCCTTTAAGCACAGGCCTCAGATAGCCTCAGGCAGCAGCCACACAAAGTAATTCTTGACCCGATGCGCTGCCGGACCTGGTTCCGGCCGGCCTTAAATGCGATTCAGCATTCACTCAGTGAGGACACGCTATTTTGAAATAGCAAAACACTATTTCGAAATGCATTTTGTGTGTAGATGCATTATTTTGAAATAACTTATTTTGAATTAACTATTTCAAAATAAGATATTTCAAAATAACGCTGTAGTGTAGACATACCCCAAGATAATAATGCAAAAGTGTTATTAATCAAAATATTGATAATTCATTTGGAACATGAGAATGTCCATACTGGGTAAGAGCAATGGTCCATATAGCTCAGTACACAGTCTACTGATAGTGGCCACTGTCATATGCTTCAGAGGAAATTAACAGAATAGACAATTTTTGAGTGATTCACTCCTCTTTTCCAGTCCCAGCATTTGGAAGGAAGAGGCTTAGGGACATCCAGGCTATGCCTACACTATACTTCTTTTTTGGAAAAAGATACGTAAACCACTCTGCAATTTGCATACCTTTTTCCGATTGTTTTTCAGAAGATGCTTTTCTGCAATTGGGTCCGCCTACACTGGGCAAAATTTCAGAAAAACCTCCTCTTTTGGAAGAACCTTTCTTCCTCATGAAACAAGGTTTACAGGGTTTCCAAAAGAGTGTGTCTGCTCTTCCGCAAAAAATGTTGGAAGAGCAGGCACATTCCATGGATGCGGCAGAATTTTTCTGGGATGCCTCTGGTATCCCGAAAAAACTCCGCAGTGTAGACATAGCCCCAGAGTATGAAGTTGTCTGATCCTCCATGATTATATCTAATTCTCTTTTCTCCCAATTATAGTTTTTGCCTTCACAACATCACTGGAAATAACTTTTTAATAAGAAGTATTACCACTATGTTCATACTTGAGGCATTTTTGCAGTGGCCATTCAGACTATTTGGAGAACTTGCAATATTCTCCTTTTAATCTTGTCTCCTTTGACAGTTTGATCTTGAAGCCTATGGGCTTCAAGACTTCTCCAATTTTTTTTTCTTGATTCCTTCAATCACATCATATTTAGCCCAAGTTTAGTATGTTTAAAATCTAGAAGGGCTTTCAGCTCCAAATTGAAGCTGAGATCAGTTAGTATCCATGTAAGTTACTAACAGAAGATTTGCTATAATGATGTTATTAGCATGTTTTTTTGGGTACCAGAACACCAGAAATAAAACACCCACAGAAAAGATATGATATCTTTGGGGCAGACATAGTCTTTTTTGTTCTATTTTTAGAGTGCCTAGCCCAAGGGGTTGCTGGTCATATTTATATGAATAACAATTTAAAAAGGCATAAACACAATAGCATGAATCATATTTAAAATAGCTGAAGTTGTTTTAACTCAGTTAAAAGGATTCTTCCCCATTTCTGGTAATGAAAACTAAGCACATTCCCAGGGTTCTGGGGTTTGGGGTTTTTTTTTCTTCCTGCTAAAATCAGAAGAACCATCAAAAGGTGCCAGATCCTTGGATTTTTCAACAAATTATGGCAGACATTTAAAGAGGACATTCCCCCCACCCCCAAAGAGTTATGTATTTTTGGCTGCTTTCATAAAATCAGAGCTTCTGTTGTTGCTATTGCCTGAAGCCTGAGATGCTTGAAATTTGCCCAATCAGTAGCAGGGGTGGGATTATGGAATGGGTTGTAGCTTGGCAGCGCATCAAAAAGCAGCAAAAGTGATAGAAAACACAAGCCAGCCAGCAGCAAAATTATAATGTCTTCCTCACATTCTTTCTAAAAATCTAAATTCCTCTAGTATAACAACTCTGTAGGTATATAGAGCAATTATGTATCAGTCAACATCACACTCTCAGGTTTGTGACCATATTAGAAACTGATTTTCTCTGAAAGAACAACATTGGTCGGATACTAAAGGTTTCCCTGCCTCTCTTTAACTGCTAGCAGGGAACTAGTAATCATTGTATCTCTAGCACTCTAGCATTCCCATAATATTCTGTGCAGCAATGCCCTTCTGTAATTTAAAATAATAGGCTCTGATTCTAATTTTCCTTACAGTGCTGTGTTTGTGTGTGTGCGTGTGTATTTCAAATATAACTCTCCTGACTTCACAACAATTTATTTTCAATGTATATTGATTTGAATGCAGTATGGGATATTAACTCACAATTTTATGGCTGTGAAGATAAATGTAAGCAAATGAGGCATCTGTATGTGGATTTCTGCTGTATTAGCTTTGTTTCTCAGAGTCCAGTTAGTTCATCGGATTATTCAGTTATTGCTGTCCATTTCATAATTCAGAAGTACAATCCAATAGGCAGTGCAATTCCAGGTGATTATAGCATGTGAAGTTGTAAGGCGGAAGTCTGAGAGAAAAGTGACTATAAACATTCAAAAATGCAGTAATGATGTTAAAATGTACCACCTGGAGTGTCTTATGCAATCATTATAAAAATAATGAAAACATGCTCTCACATTTACTGGAGATTATTGGTTTTGGTATGATATGCCTGACAGTCAATTATTATATTCGTATTGCATCCCCATGGTGTTTTAAAACAATTTCATATTTAGTAGCAATTCTTCTTATTTATACTTTATTTTAGATAGTACTGGTCTGATAAGCCGCTTGCCTGAAGCAAGGTCTTTCCCATTGGAAACATTTCTCCTGATGAATTCACACTTGGGCTATGTCTACACTATGGGGTTATTCTGGGATACCAGAGGTATCCCGGAAAAACTCCGCCGCATCCAGGGAACGCACCTGCTCTTCTGCTTTTTTTTGCCGAAGAGCAGATGCGCTCTTTCGGAAGCCCTGTCTTCTTCCTTCTATGAGGAAGAAGAGCTCTTCTGAAAGAGGAGGCTTTTCTGAAATTTGGCCTAGTGTAGACTGGTCAAATTTTGGAAAAGTCTCTTCCGAAAAAACTATTGGAAAAAAGTAGTCAAATTATGAAGTGCAATTTGCATACCTGTTTTTGATAGATCAGTGTAGTCTAGACATAGCCTTGATTAACACTTAATTTGTGCACCTAGTGGCTGTACATTAGCCATAAGAATCAAGGCTCTAGAAATCTTCAATGTTAGTGCCTAATAATTCTTGATACTTCAGGACTGCAAGTGGCTTTTGAGTTCTTTCTATTTTGATCCTCCTTGATTTACCGCTTTGGTGCATGCTGGTATAAGGAAGATTTCTCCAGAAATAGAGAAGGAAGAAAAAAACCCTCACATGCGTGCACAAACAGTTCAGCTATGTCTACTCTGTGGAGCTACTTCGGGATACCAGAAGTTTCCTGAAATAGCTATTCTGCATCTTTGAAGCAGGCCCATTATTTCAAAATATAATGGTCTCGCTATGCTGATGTTCCTGTAAACATCATTCCATGAGGAGTAAGGGACATTTTGGAATAATGATTTATTTTGAAAATTGGTGCTGTGTAGACAGTGCCAAATTTCAAAATAAACTATTTTGAAATATAAGCTACACAGTTTGGGTAGCTCATATTGCGTAGCTTATTTTGAACAAGGATTCAGTGTAGACATATTCTTAATGACAGAAGTACTCTTGGGAGAACTCTGTACCAAAAAAATAAAAATTATGTGTACATTATTCTAAAATTCTGTAAAATGATGCATATTTTATTTGTCAAAATAACATAATACAATCACTCCAGTTTCAATTATGTTGGTAATTTATTTCAAAGTACCTGTCAACAAGTATGTCAACAATATAGACAATAGCAGAAAAGATTCTTCCTAGGAGTAGAAAAGTAAAGAAACCCCTAATACAACCTAATAGCACCCCCAGCACTCCCAGAGCCTTTACTCTACTCAGTTTCTTTAGTGTCCAGTTGGGCATGTTGGTGGGGACCGTGTGGAGCTCCCAGAGCTCAGACACCTGCAATTCCATTGTCCCAGAGTACAGATGGGTGGCACCCCCCACACTGGACATCCACATCCTCTTCCTCCCACTGTTTAGTCCCAACCCAAACACCAGACTCCTCTTCTCACAGACCCCAGCCACAGGGCACCACCTTAGACACCAACACTCTCATCCTCACAGACCCTAGACACCAACTTCCCCAGAACCTTTATTCAGTTTCTTTACAGTCCTGCTGGGGCACATAGTGTGATGTGGCCCTGCCCTTCCTGACCCTTCCTGCTCTTCCAGAGCTCTCTGGGTTTCCCAGACCTTCTCCCATCTCTGGCAGAATGAGGATCAAAGACCATGCAACCTCCAGCTCCACCAAGCTGGATGTTCTGCACACTCAGGTCTAACTTCTGCAGAGTTCAATGGTATTCTTTTTTATGAAATATAACTCAGACATATTTTGCAAAATAATTACAATTTTCTTTAAAATTTTTGCATTTGTACCTAACAGCATGGAAAACATACATGTTTCAGCAACCTAAAACTAATTTTTTACCTCACCCGCTCCCTCCAAAAATGTGGGGAGTGAAGCAGAGTGAAAAGTAAGATGAAATAATTTACTGACCAGGTATAGTCAAAAGCATATGGAATCTTGAAAATATGTATCTAGACAATAAACAAACATGCCCATAGCCCCCAGAGAAGTCACAGAAGTGCCTATAAGCATCAAAAGGATCAGAAAACCTAAAAAATAAAAAAGCCAAAACAACACACTTCCATTTATATCATAATTTCTTTTCCTTCATTTTTCATTGACATATTCTGAAAAACTTTATTTCCAAACAGGGCCATCAAAAGTCAATTATTTTTGGCCATCAAAAATGTAGGTGACCTAAATGTTCATGACTTCACTCAAATCTATTTTGTTACTACTAATACTAAGAAAACTCTTTGTTACAATGTATGCAAATTTGTGAATTGACTGATAAAAGAAAAAGGATAAGTATCATTGGTAGAAGATTATTTTAGTTCTGGAGAGTGCTCGAGTCTTATCCCCTGCTGAGCTAGTGGTATTTCTAAGATTCAGATAATTGTGTTATTTTAATTAGAGATACTTTTCAAGAAATGTATGGTAGTAGGACCTGAAAGCTTCTGAAGCTCTTAGCAATTGCAGATCACCACTGTTATTGCAGGTGCTCTGAGGGCCAGATCAAGAAGAAAATATTTTTAGATCTTGAACAGGCAAGAGAATAGGCAAAGATATCTTAGGAGAAGGAAGCTGCCACTTGTCATTCAGAGCCATGGGATATGGTGAACGGGAAACAGAGTGGAGAAGATGTGATCCCATGTAAACACACTAAAAACTGGGAAAGCAGTGATGACCTCTGCCACATGATAGAAGAGACTCTTTCTCTTCTGCCACAACAGCTGAATGGCCTGTGAGAGTTGTTCATTGAATTCTACACACCTAGGGTACATTTAGACAGCAAGGACTATTTCAGGATACTGGCAGTATCCCAAAATAGCTATCATGCATTTTTTAAATGCATCCACTATTTCAAAATATTTTTGAAATATTTTTAGAAATAATGGGTGTGCTATTTTGGTATCCCTGTAACCATCATTCCACAAGGGTTAAAGGATGCGCATTATTTCAAAATGTGATGCTGTGTAGATGCGTCAAATTTCAAAATAAGCTATTTCAAAATACAATCAAAATAAGATATGCAATTTGCATAGCACAAATTGTGTATCTTATTTCGAGTTCAAGGTGCTATGTAGATGCACTCCTAGTGTTGGGAGTTTAGAGGAGCTCAGTAATATACATCTCTTCACTTAGGCTATGTCTACACCAGCAGGTTATTCCGAAATAAGTTATTTTGAAATAATAACTCTGAAAATAATTATTTCAAAATAAGCTTATTCCTCTTCACAAGCAGGAATTATTATTTCTAAATAACAAGCCCATTATTTTGAAATAACAAGCTTGGTAGTGTGGATGCTCACCTTGTTATTTCAAAATAACTCCCCAGTATAGAAATTACCTTAGTGTTACTCCCAAGAACCTATTATTTTGAGCAGAGGCAAATGGGGAAAGTAACATCCTTCAAAAAGGGATTGTAGGTTATAGATTCTAGTAAAGTAATGACTGAGACATCAACTAGTCAAGTTCAAGTTTGATTTATTGCTTTGCTTTTTTTTTTTTTTTTTTTTTTGCTTATTTCTTTCTGACGGTTTTCATTGCAACTTTATAATCTGTTATTCTTATCATCAAAATCAATCACAATCACAGAAGAAACTTTGAGGTTGTAAAAAAAGGTTCCTTCTGTTTTATCAGCAGAATCTTAGTTTAGTGACAATCATGTTTACTTTTAGATCCTTGACACAACATATGATGTATTCTGGGAGCTCTTGAGCTACCTGGTAACAGGATCCTCCTTCACAGCACGAGGATCTCTGAAAGTGTGACAGGGTGTGCCAACTTCACACTGGGGCTGCATGGGTTAACCGTGGCTACCTGGCTGAGAACGTGCCACCTCCCAAAGCCCTGCTGGGCATGCTCAGCTGGGAGACCAGGTATAAAGGCCTGGGGAGCAGCTCGGTCTGGGATTACAACAATGAGAAAGGAGGTGATGCACAAGCTCCTGGAGGAAAAGCGCCCATGCACCCAGACACTGTCACCAGTCAGCAGGGAGTAATAACAGAAGTTCCCAGTCTGGAGAAGACTACATGGGAGAGACAGGAAGTAGCTCAGGGCAATGAGCTGTACCCCAGAAGCTTGACGTGTTTCAGTGGTATTTCCTGCCCAGTTAGTGATGGTCCACTGCACTGCTGACAGGGTCCTGGGCAGGCCTGGTCCCCCTATCCCACCAAGCCCACAAGAGGACGTACCCTCATCCCCATATAGGTATTGATTCTGTCCCTGAGGGCTGACTGCTATTGACTCTGACCACTAGGCATGACTACCCTGATGAGAAGGGGTGTTGTTATTGACTCTGTGACTATAGCCACTAGACTTCACTGCCCTTTGGGAAGCCGGAGCTATTAAGTGACCCTGGCTGCTAGGGTATGCTGACTGATGTGAAAAAGGCAGGGTTATTGACTCAGGCCATTGGGCCACACTGCTCTATGGGAGCAGGGAACTGTTATTGAATCTGGACAGTAGGCCTGACTGCTCTCTTGAGGAAAGACTTTGTTATTGACTCTGGCCACTGGGACACATTGACCTATGGGAAGAGGGTATTATTAGTGACTTGGGTTGCCAGACCATATGACCTGAAATGGATGTGGGTTGACCTGGGACTGAGACATCCCAGATGAGTTGTGGGTATATTCATAAGGGGTGGTGTAGCAGCCCCTCCCCCCCCCATCGGGTATGCATGTGGGGTTGAGCATCAGTTAAAGGGCCTCAGAGGTCCAAATCCGAGCAAAATGGGTGAGCTCACCCTACAACAACCACTGTGAGAGGTTTTTAAGGTCAGCAGCTCTCAAATCAAATGTTGGAATCAAACAGACTTCAGTTTTGCAACCCCAACTCCACACTTATTGGAATGAAATAATCAATAACAGGATTTTTGTTTAAATAAACAGAAAGGAGGAGCCCTAGACAAGGGACCAAATTAAAAAAGTACACAAGTGTAAATTGATGTAACATTCCTTTTCTTCTATCTTACTTGGCATGCAAATTATGCTTTCCTCATGCTATCATCCTATAGTTCTTCCCTATGACACACAATTTGATACACTCATATTGGAGGTGAGAAAAAGTACATTTAAATAAATTCAAGAAAAAAAATCAGTTGTGTAACATACCTCTTTTCTCAACATCTCAGTGTATAAATTACACCTAAGTCCCTACATGCAAAATGTAGCTTATTAGATTTCAACTCTGAATTTTGCCCAAGGAGCTAAAGGGAGACAAAGGTGGGTAATTTACATACCAGAAAAGATATGTTTAGCAGGAGAAACAACTGAGAAGAGAATATTAGAATCTAAGTTTAGCAGGTCATTCCTTAAATTAACCTTCACTTTTTTATACTTTATGCTTCTTGGAGTCTGAATTCTGATCTGGTTTATATTGATGTAAATCAGGAGTAATCTCACTAATATCGATGGATTTACATTAGTGTAAATCTTCCCTTTTCGGCTCATTAGTGTGAATTACACCACCTCAATCTAACTTAGACTTCTTAATACGTGCAATTTATACTCATAATATCCTTTAGTATGGAGCAGGAGGGGATCCCCCAACTTTTCATATGTCTTATATGCTCCATTATTACATCAATTTTAGTCCCCCATTCCTTGCCTCAGAGTTTTCAGGATATATAATGTCCTTCTGTATTCTGACACAAGTTTGTACCCTCCCAAGGATTTTTTCTTAAAGGATACCTCTGCCTACACTTCCTTACACATAAATCAGCAAGTTGTCCAGAAGTCTCAAAAGAAAAATTCCAAGTATAATACTATGAAGCTATGTAGCAGCAGGACTTATACTGGAAAGATCACTGTTACTATACCATCATAGCAGAGATTCCAAAGAGGAAAAGGTACATTACTACAGCGATCTGAAATTTCCTCTTCAGTACTTTTATTATGTTGCAAACTTTATTATTACTAAACTTATAAGCAAAGCAAGTTTCAGATAACAGACAAAAGCTTGATTCTCTGGGGACAAAGTCTGATGACTACACAGGATCTGCTCTCTGCTCAAGCAAAGAATTAGATTAGTTATAGAATGTTAGCTCTTTCGGCTGCAGAGAATGGTAAACAAACATCCTTCTCAGCTTCACTTTTGTTATGTGCATAAAAAGCACAGTAATTATATCCACTGTGTCAGAGAAACAATGACATGCTCAGCTGTTTGGCTTTTTTATTATTATTATGTGCTTTGCTTGGAAAAAAATAAATATGCTCAACCGGAGTCAGAGGAAATGTTGATGTTGACATTAAATTTCTGTTTTCAAACAAATGCAGGTTGGCAAAAAGTTAAACAGTAAAACTGTTAAGTTTCAGTGAGAAAAAAAAATTAGATATATATCCCAAACCTGAGACTTTTGAATCAAATTAGTATTTTAATAATTGAAATAATTTTGTCTTGGTGCTAACATATTTTGCATGAGGGCATTATATTTGACCTTTCCCAAATGTCAGCAATAATATTTAATATGAATATGCTTCACAGACATTTTAAACACTCATATAATGTTTAATATTAAAAAATAATCTTGGTATTTGTACTCAAAATGTCACTGCATATTGCATGAGAAGCGATCATGCTAACTTGACTCTCATCTGAAGTTGTGCAGCCAAATCCTGATGCAATCAGGTTGAGAAATTGAGATGGAAGAACACAGAATCTTCCTTTTGGTGATGTCTCTGAGAAGTTAAATAAAATACTGTGTTTCAATATAGCCAGATAGTCCAAGGGGATCCAGGATGTGCACTCAGTCAAGAATATTTGAAATCCAAAAAATAGTCTCTTATTTATGAGTGTCTTGATTCAGTTAATTTATAAGCACTCTTGCAAATGTCTGAACTTAATGTAAACCTAAACAATGTAATCTTTCAAAGTCTGTAGACAGCCTGGGAATAGGTCCCATTCATTCATTAACGTGGAACACAAGTTTTATCAATTCTGATTAAAATAAAAGAGCAAGAAGAAATAATAGTTGTATTGTAAACATCTGCACAAAATACTTTGTGTGACTTTAGATGCTGGTACATGAGTGGATGAAACACCATCTTCACATTTCCTACTCCGGTGTATATGACACTGCTTTAGGCTTTCTTAGATATCAGTTAGGGTATGCCTACACTACACAGCTATTTCGGGATACCTCGGTATCCTGAAATAACTATCCTGCGTCTACACAAGCTGCCTGTTATTTCAAAATATTTTTTGAAATAATGGGTGCACTATAGCACCATTCCGGTAAACCTCATTGCATGAAGGATAGGGATGGCTCAAAATAGTGCATTATTTCAAAACTTGGCACTGTATAGATGTCCCAAATTTCAAAATAAGCTATTTCAAAATAGATTTGAAAAAAGATGCGCCATTTCTGTAGCGCAAATTGTGTATCTTATTTTAAGTTTAGGTTGCTGTGTAGGTGCACCTTAGACTCCCTAAATGATTTTAAGGGAATCTAATTTATTCCAAACTGGGCTAGAGGATTAATAACCTCGGTGAGCAGAGAATGAAAGATGACAAAAGAAAAAGCTCCGGGTTAAACTATTTATGAAAGTTTATAGAAAGTAGCATTGACTAAGAAGTATAGTCAATGCCAAAAAATATAATATTGATTAATTGATGAGCTGAACATTTTAATACCTTGACCTGAGTATTTCTAGATCTGACTGATGACCAGTTCAATAAGCCTTGTTTGAAACATTTCTGTGGGACTTTGCAGCCCTAATGAATCAGTGGTATATTTCTTTCCGGGAAGTTTCTTGGGCTGCCTCCTTCACTACTCCCACTAAGAGCAATTAGCATCTAGAGGGAGCACTCCCATCTGTCCAAATCCTTTTTAATTACTTCAGAATCTTTTGGCTATGTCTTCCTCTGATCTCTGACTTCTTCTCCTGGCTTTGCAGATGAGTCATGAAGCCTACTTTTTTACTAGATGCTGTTTAGAAAGGGAATGCTATTTGTTGCATAATGGGATCTGGAACATACCTGATCATAAACTTAAAAAACAACAAATGGTCTGATAGAACTTTATAGACTAACAAAACATGTAGATAATATCATGAGCTTCCATGGGCACAACCCACTTCTTCAGAATACCAGAGTTTTGGGGCACTGCCCACAAAAGCTCATGATACCATCTACATGTTTTGTTAATCTATAAAGTTATACCAGACCATTTGTTGTTTTTTAAGTGTATCTTGTACAGACTAACTTGGCTACCCCCTGAAGCTTCAGGATATCAGATCATGTTTACTAGCACAAGTAGTGATATTTTTGTGCTTATTAATATAACGTAGTTGGGAAATAATAGGAAATAGATGAAAATCCACTGCACTGGGGAAAAAAAGTTTAAAACAGAAAAAGTTTGGAAAAGTAAAGTGGCTAGTCATGATGACCAATTGACGAAGGAAGAAGAGGAGTCAAGGGATTCACACTTGCATAAGTAATAGTAGTATAGTAGTAGCAATATACTACTGACCACTTGACCATTATCATAAGAATGGTCATAATAGGTTAGACCAAAGGTCCATCTAGCCCAGTATCCTGTCTTCTGACTGTGGCCAATATCAGGTGCCCCAGAGGAAATGAACAGAAGAAATAATCATTAAGATTACCAGATTGATTTATTTGTGAAGAGGTTTTACAATAAACTGGTAAATTAAACTATAATAAGTAACCAGCACTGAATGATATTTACCCAAGAGATATAAAGGAACTCAAATATGAAATTTCAGATCTACTAACTACAGCATGTAACCCCTACTGAAATAAACCTCTATACTAAATGACTGGAAGATAGGGCCATTTTTAAAAAAGCATAGGGCCATTTTTTAAAAAGGAGGAAGCCTAGAGGTAATTTTGGCAGTTACAGACCTATGCTCTTGAATTGAGAATGAGGCAAAGTAGTAGAAGCTATGGTAAAGAATAGAATTATCAGCTATATTGTACACATGATTTGTTGGGGAAGAGTCAACACTTCTTTTGTAAAAGGAAGTAATCCCTCACCAATCTATTATAATTCTTTGTGGGAACTGACAAGTACATTGATAAGGGTGATCTAGTCATTATAGTGTTCTTGGATTGTCAGAAAGTTTTTGACAAATTCCTTCACAAAAGGCTCTTAAGTAGAGATGGGATAAGAGGGAATGGCCTCTCATGGATCAGTAACTTTTTAAAAATATGAAATAAATGTTAGGAATAAATGAATGGGTTTCACAATGGAGACAGGTAAACAATAAAATCCCCTATGGATCTGTAGAGGGACCTGTTTCTCAACATATTTATTAATGACATGGAAAAGATAATGAAGTGGCAAGATTTGTAGATTAACCAAAATTATTCATGGCATTAATGGCTAAAGTTCATTGTGAAATGTTACAAAGGGATCATAGAAAACTGGGTGACAGGCTAATAACATTTCAAGGTGAAATGCAAGACAGATAAGTGCAGAGTAATGTACATTGGAAAAAATGATCCCAACTATATGTATAAAATATTGAGTTCTAAATTATCTGTTTCAAATCAAGAAATACACCTTAGGGAACTACCCAGGGTGACTCTGAAACCTGCGGCTCAGTGTACAGTAGTTGTCAAAAAGGCTAACAGAATTTTAGGGACTACTAGTAAGGGAGAGAAAATATTACCATGCTACTATATAAAATCATGGTGTGCCCACGACCTGAGTTCTGTGTCACCCCATTCAAAAAAGGATATAATTGAACTTAAAAAATTTCAAAGATGGGCAACTTAGTTGACTGAGGATATAAAACAGCTTCTATACAAGGAAAGACAAAAAATGTGGACTGTTCAGTTTACAAAACAGCTAGTTAAGGCAAAATATCACAGAAGCCTAGTGTGATGGACTCCCCTCCCCATGGACATGAATATGCATAACTCAAAAGGGCTTTGAGCAAATTATTTCATGTAACCTATCAATCTTCATGTCATGATCCGCTGGTTCTGTTTATCTTATTTTGATGTGTGTATCATTCTTGTGTGTAAAATTAGACATATGAAATAGGGAATATTTTATGATTTTTAAATGTGTGAATGAAAGTCATCAAAGGAGGCCTCAGTATCTGGGCAGTCATATGCAAATAGCCTTTTGTCCTTAAGGCTTAGCAGTGGTTGGTAGGGAGTGGCCAGGTGACTGCCAATGCAATAAGGAAATTCTTTAAAAAGAATGGAAAGGTAGGAGATTTTGGCTGTGGGCTGCATCTGAAAGAAGGAGCCACAGACCCCGAGGTGGGGAGACAGCCCCGGTTTGGAGGGGCAGATGGAAAAGATTTTTTAGGATGAGTTTGAAAAGTTTGTACTGATGTTTCAGTGTAGCCAAGCGTTTTGCTTTCTTTTGATTTGTAACCTACTTCGCTCTGAGGCTATGTCTAGACTACAAGCCTCTTTTGAAAGAGAGTGTCTAGACTGCAACTACTTCTTTTGAAAAAGTGAGCCACTTTTTCAAAAGAGAGCATCCAGGCAGTCTGGATACTCTCTTTCGAAGAAGCCCTGTTTGCATTCAAGAACACCTTTTTTCAAAAAAGCACTTTCGAAGGAGCACTTCCTCGTAAAATGAGGTTTATCGCGGTCAAACAACCCTCAGTGTTCTTTTGATTTAATTTCGAAAGAATGAGGCAGCAGTCTAGATGCAGGGGACGTTTTTTTTTAAAAAGGCCACTTTTTTCCAAAAAAACCTATAATCTAGACACACCCTGACTGTTCTAGCTCATTATCACTAAAATCTTACTGCTTGTACTTAATAAAATCACTTTTATTTTCTATCAAACCCAGTGTAAACAATTCAATGAGCACATTCTCCCTTTCATTGTCAATAGTCACTTACCTAATTCTTTGGGGTTTGATCCCATTTGGGGAGTAGTATCCCAAGTAGATGGGCCCTAAACTGCACTTTCCTAGGATCAGAGGAAGTTCAGTGTCTGGGGCAGGGGGAGAGATCTCAGCTCAGGGTTTTGGCTGGGGGAGACCGGAGGAGCTGGCCCAGCAGGACCGGGTGGTGAGGAGCCCCAGAGAGTGGGAAGGAGAATGGCAGTGGCTGAGTCAGCACTGCAGGAGGCACCCCAAGGGGACCTCTGCAACCGCACCCCATCATACCGATAAATTCATTAATTACATAAAAAAGTGGATTAGAAAAGTGCTTATCATTTCCCACAGTTTACAAAAAAAAAAAAAAAATAGGGGACACTCAATAAAATTAATACACATTGATTTCAATAAAATTAAAAGGAGTACTTTTTACACAATGCACAATTAACCTGTGGAACGTCTTGTCATGAGATGTTGTGATGGCCAAAACATACATTAGGGTTCCAAAAAGAACTACAAATAGTTACATTTATAGAAGATAGGTCTATACATAGCTATTAGCCATGATGGCAGGGATGCAACCTTATACTTGGGGTGACTTTAAACCTGTGAATGCCAGAAGCTGAAAGGGAAAAATGTGTGGATTGATCCCTAAAAGGTTGCTTCAATATAGAGGGAAAAAATTATTCTCCTTGGCCTCTGAGGACAGGACAAGAAACAATGGGCTTAAACGGTTGTGTGAAGTTGTGGAATCTCCATCATTAGAGATTTTTTAAGAGCAGGTTAGACAAACACCTGTAAGGGATGGTCTACATGGTGCTCGGTCCTGCCATGAGTGCTGGTGAATGGACTTGATGACCTTTTGAGTTTTCTTCCAGTCTTAATGATTCTATGATCTAAATTGCTGTATTCTGTTCAGCCCTCCCCTCCCCGCCCCAGCTCTAGTATTGGCCACTTTCAAAACAGAATGCTGTGCTAGATGGCTTGATGCCATTTTTCATTTTCTGTTCATCTCTTTTCCTCTACTTTTTTTAAAGCAAAGATTCCCTTCTAACCGTGGTTTCAAGGTATATAATCAGGAATTTCCCCATATGGCAGATCGTCTCTCTTTTTGGATCACAGAAGGAATATAAAGCAATGAAAACAAATATCAATAATTGCACTTATATACAGTTTACACTCCATCTAAGTTTTTATTCAGACCCATCAGCTGTCTGTGATCAAGGAGTAGTGAGCAGGATCAAGTCTGTTTTTAGTCACCAGGAGTGACATCCCAGGATGAAACCAGAAGGCAAAATCTAGGTACCAGAGCCAAAGATCGAGCTCGAGTTAGTAATCATGTGCGAGAGACAGGAGTCAACCAAGAGGTCAGGAGCTGGGGTGAGCATGGCTTTTGGCAAGGACAGGGCAGAGAAAAGGCTTGGGACCAGGCAGGAACAGTAGGAACAAGTTAACAAAGTAACAGGCCAGATACTGCCACGAGCATTGAGAAGCCTGCAAGCTGCTGCTGGTTTAAGAGTCAACCTACTGGTCTCTTCAGCCAATCATGTGGCATGTCTGATCCAGAAGTCTACTTCAGGCCAGCTTACTGATGAGGCTGCCTGGAGACTAACTCTGCTGCCAGGCCTGATTCCTTTACCTCCCTCATTGTAGTATCTGTGATCATCTCACACTCATTAATGGATTTTACATACACAAAACCCCTGTGAGACATGGAAGTATTATCCCCATTTCACGCACAAATAACTGAGGCTAAGGATAGATTAAGAAACTCATCCAAATATGTACTGTGACCTTAACTTGCTGAAATATTTTGCTGAGTCAGGGTCATTATATACATCAATACCAACAAAAGTCTCTGGGGGTTATAAAGAAAGAAGAAAGAATTTTGAAGATGAAGAGATGGTATTTCAGAAGTTCTGGAATTTAGCACTTAACAGATAGTATGAGTTTAATACATTAGGATAAAGTTAAGCAAAAGAATAATAAGCAAGAGACAAAAATAAGCACATCAGACAGACTTTATGTTAACTGCAGAATTATTTGTTTATGTAAATACACGTTAGAAGTTCTTTTTTAAAGCAAACAACTGACAGAGCAAATATTTGATTATGTAAATCAGAATTCTTGCAAAACTTATGAAAGGATCCTTTATAAATTATATATACAATATGAAGATATGGCAGAAAAAGTAAAAATTGTCTTGAAAATTTCTTCCAAATGGCTAAGCTAGAAATTTGCCTTCAGTAATTAAGAAATTAAATTTAAAAGAGAGAAACAATGAAGTAAGAAGAGAACAAATACAACTTAATTGTTATTAAAAAATTTCAAGCTCTGAAAAATGATAAAGACCCCAGACAATACTCGGGAATGCTAATGGAAATGGGAACAGAAATTGGAGAAGCCAACATAATACCTTTATTTAAGAAAAGGCCTAGGGAAGCAGCAGGAAATTACAGACCAAATAGTTTAACTTAAATTTGTAGAGAAACTATTAGAAACTATTTTAAACCATCTAGTAGGAAAATTCTTACAAAAGCACAGCTTGATTACAGGAAGCTAGTGTGAGTTTGGAATAAAAAGGTTATGCCTTACTAATTTGTTAGTTCTCTTTGAGAATATTACTACCAGGGTAGACAATGAGAACATAGGGTAGGAATCATATTTAGATTTTCAGGAATCTTTTAATATCAGAGGTTCATATGTATGCTACTGAACATGAGAAAATATGGCTAATTCATTTAAAAGGAAGTAGTGATCAAACAAAGAACAAGTAACTATACTATAAAACAGGAGCATTGTCAGGCAAAAAAGAAATGAGCAATGATGTCCCACAGAAATCACTTGTGGTGTAGTCCATTGAAGTGAAAGCATCCCCATTTGAGAATGAGTTAATACAGTGCTAGCATTGTCTGAAACATTTCACAGATAAAATTAAGGTCAATATTTCATAAATCTTCTGAAAATATCTAATGCCTTTCTTGCCCCAATGAGTAGTTATCAGGGAAACTGCTCATTGTTGAACAAAATCATGACTTGGAAATCACAGTAGTAGAAAGTTGCTTCCAGAAGCCTTATCTACATAAAGGCATCAAAGCATTGCTAGGAATGCTTTTCAACAAGGGCTTGAGTTCATAAAGGTTCCAGTGCTAGCTTAAATGAAAAATAAAAATAAAAATCTCAATAACTTTTCAGAACACATGTTCGCTCCTGCTTTTATATTTGGAGGTTAGGCTATACGGGAAGAACAGCATTAATTTTGGGTCAAAGTTCAAATTGGTGTGTTACAAAGAAATACAAATTTCTTTATACTGAATAAAAATGATTGTCATTCATGTCATCGCAGCTGCACCACTTTACACCAGTTAAGAATGTGTGGTCAAATGCATTTGCTTATTATGTGGGTATCATAAGATTTAAATTAACTATTCTTTTTTATTATTATTAAATGCTTAGGTTTTATAAATAATGAAATCAGAAACCGTGTTGTCTCTACTTTGCAGTTTTGGTAGGTTTGAAAGGAAGATCTTTTGGGACTGTCAACATTAGAATTGTGTACACAAAAGGGGCCCCTCACTTGGGGTATGTCTACACTGTCACCCTAGTTCAAACTAGGGTGGCTAATGTAGGCATTAGAACTTTCAAATGAAGCCTGGGATTTAAATATTCCTCCTGCAAGGAGGTTTAACGGTAGTTTGAATTAGGAGCTTTAATTCAAACTACCTAGTCCATGCCGCATGTAGCTGCAGGCAGGTAGTTCGAACTATGGGCATTTAAAAATGGCGCCCGCCCGAGAACATGCAAATGAAGCCCGGGATATTTAAATCCCGGGCTTCATTTGCAAGTTTGAATGCCTACATTAGCCACCCTAGTTCAAACTAGGGTGGCAGTGTAGACATACCCTTGGACCCTGATCCAGCTCTTGTTGAAGTTTTTAAAACTTTCTGTTGACTTCCATGAACTTTGAAGGAGGTCTTCATTTTGTACAACCAAAACAGCCCCACATACTTTATGCATCAATGCAAGGCAGAACTGTGTATTCCAATCCCCATCCCAGGATATGTTGACACAGCAATTGGCCGTTTGATTTCAAGAGAAGCTGCAGTATCTGTGCTAGCTTTGATCGAGCTACCACACTAAAAATAGCAGTGAAGTGGTAGCAGCATGAGCTAAAACACAAGCTGGCAAAGTGAGTATGTACCAGATGTCCCTGGACAAACTTGTATAGCCTCCAGGAAAACCCATACCACTACTGCTGCTTCACTGCTATATTTAGATTCATAAGCATGATTAACAGGAGTCAGGTGTATCACTCTGTACTGCAAATCACACCTATTGCAGTGGAAACATGGGTCTGTGTCAAATGTGGGAGGGGAATTATGAGCATACCCTGGAGCACTTCTGTTACAAATATTTGGATCTTAATGATCTGCTCTCACCCGCATCACTCCCAGACAAAATAAAACCAAACAGTTGTATTTATTTGCAGCACTGTCTTCCAGCAAACTACCTTCTTCAATAAGCAAGAAAGGTTAAATTATCTAAATATACAAGATGCAAATTTACCCCCTTTTTTTGTCTTGACAGTCCAACTTCTCTTTTTAAACATGCCATAATGTTCTATCTTTTTTTTCCCTGGAGTTCAGAATGGTGTCAGTGGGTGTGTGGCATATATTAAAGACATGCAAAGATCCCTGAATTATGTTTGTGAAAAATAAAAGTCTTAGTTAGTTTCCCCTTTCACTTAGTGCTACCTTCTAAAAAGGGATTAATTTTGTTCTTGACAAAAAATGAACAAATCAATGAGTGGCAGGTGAAAACTATCAACAAAGAAAAGAGAATGGAAGGTAATGACAAGCCTGCTATGGGAAAGAAACACTCTCTCCAGATCCAAGAGGTGACAAAAGATTGTAATAGGAGTAACTTAAAAAACAACAAATCGTCGAGTAGCACCTTAAAGACTAACAAAACATGTAGCTGGTATTATGAGCTTTCATGGGCACAGCCCACTTTTTCAGATCTTTTCCTGTTACAGACCACTCAGCTACCCCTGTGAAGCTTTTGTAATAGGAGTGACAGACCTTGGAGAAAGAGGTTTGAAGGTCCCTGACTATGTTTACACTGTCTCACAGTTCAGACTGCAGACGTATGTCTAGTGCTGTTCTGTAACTTCTGGTATGCATGTAGAAAGCATAAAATAAAATCTTCCTAGTTTCTGTTGACATTGTTCTCTTCAAATAGGGCTAGAACTAGAACTCAACATCTTTTAGTTTACACTGGCAGCACAGACAAGGTACAGTGTAACTTTTTGGTTAGCATTGCTATGCACATTCCTATAATTTAAATGATGGGAGAATGAAGACAACCCCCCTGAAATCTAGGCAGTATATACGTGTAACCTGGTAAGCCAGGATATAAGGCATAGAATGTTTTTTTATGCTTTCTCTATAACACTTTTGTTCTGAATAAATGCTCTTTTTTTATGAAGGATGGGTTGATCAATGGTTGACACTGTTGTTGCCCCTAGAGAACAGGATTGCAGGGACTGAATTAAAGTAAGATTTGCTAAAATGGTCCTAATAAATTGAAGCCAGAATTATGCATACATGACTTACTTAGTGGTACATATTCAAGTGCTTCAGGTCCCCAGCAAGTTCTAACTCTGCCTACAGACTTAAGTCAATGTTTTAATCAAGTATGAGTTACTGTCTCCCAGATCTAGGTTGTCAGTGTGCATTTTGAGTCCTTGGTCATAGGACTCTTGAATCTGGTTAGACCACTATGTCCTGTTTTTCAAGGGAGAAAACTTCAAATGATTTCTTACTTGTATTTTTTCAGTATTAAAAATTTGCCTTAATTACACCCCCACCCTGGTATTCTTTGTTCCTGCAAGAAATACTTTTAACATACCCATTTAGTCAGGAAGACAATCAATAGCCAGCCCATAAAGATGCATATGACATTTATAAAGTTAACACAATAGTCCTTGAATAATCCAGTACTCCACGGCTTCTGTCACATCTCAATATAACTGTCTTTGAATATTTCATGTTTCCATAGTATCCCATCTGTCATAATAAATATAGTTGTAAGAAACAGAAATATAAAAATTGCAAAGATTAATAAGTGGACAGGCTCATAATTTTGATAGAGCAATTATAAATTGTGCATAAAGTTACAATGAACTCTCAGACATACTGAGGTCTGTTGTATAATGGATATAATCTCTATTGCTTTCTATGCTTCACTGAATATTCACAATAGCAATCTTTTATAATTAATTAGACACCTCAGTTGAGCTTTGGCATTTAATCAATCACAGAAGCCATTTATTGCTTTATACACTACAAAGCACAATAGATTATTATTCAATTATCTTAATTTATTGGACCATTGTGCAGGTTTTTTTAATCAACAGGTGTTGCAATTTTTTAAAAATCACAGGTATAGGGCTTGTTCACCAACAGTTATTGCTGCAGATTTGTAGGCAATACTATAGAGGGCCTTTTTAATCTTTCTTGTTTATTTATTTATTTATTCATTTAGAATGTGTTGCTTACTGGATATTTATATTTTCCCCACATATTTGACTGGAAAGTATGTTGCAATGTACAAAGTGTTTTAGATATCAGCAAAACAGTTAAGCACATGCTTAACTTTAAGCAAGTAGTTAAATCCCAATTAACTATTTACCTAAGGTCTTAATGGAATTGGAATGAATTGATACCTAAACCTTTGGAAATTTGATCCAACTAAATTAACAGCATCAAAAGTGACCATTACTGGCAACAATTCACATTCTTGTAAAGAGTCTAATTTGATAGAAGCAGGATTGACTTGACATGAAAACTGAACTACTACAGTTCTGAGAGATATTGGTATCTTCTGTGAATGGAAAACATAATAGCAGATGTAACTGAAGGTTAACAAATACACACTATAGAGAACGTTATTCTAAAAGATATACTCTAGAAATTATTTTGAGGAAGTTCTGTGACCTGTGTAATACAGGAGCTCAGACTAGATCATAGCGGGCAATAATTTTTGATGGGGGGGGCTACTACAAGATTTTGGTCAAGGGTCATACTTTCTTATAGAGGGGATTCAGCGTTTGGGATGGAGGTTAGGTGTGGAGGGGAGCTTGGGTGCAGAAGAAGGTATGGGGTCTGAGAGGGAGTTTGGGTAAAGGAGAGGGTTGTTTCCTTGGGTAGGGGAATGCAGTGCAGAGTCTGGGAGGGGGTATGGGTGCAGGAGAAGATTTTGTCCTGGGGAGGGATGTAGGAGCAGGTACAGGTTCTGGGAGAGAATTATGATCTGGGGTGGGGAAGTTGAGGGTACAGAGGATTTGGCTGGTGACTTGGGGCAGGAGACTGGGATGAAGGATTCAGGAGGGGGAATGGGTGTAGGAGAGGATTCTGGCCTGGGGGAGGGACATAAGAGGGGGTGCAGGGTCTGAGAACGAGGTGGGTGCAGGAGGAGGTGGGGTGCCAGATGCAGACTTTGCCTGGAAGGTGCTTACCTAAGAAGCTCCCAGACAGCAGCACTTAAGGACAAGCTTCCCTGGCTGCCAGAAACTCCTTGCTGGCTGTTCCACGTGGCTCTTTGCTCTGTGTGTTGGGAGGGAGGATGCTTCACTTGCAGCCCCATCCCCAGCAAAATCTCTGAACTCCTCATCTAATGGGAGCTGTGAAACTGTGGTGCACTGTCCCCACCCCTAGAAAAATCTCTCAGTTCCCATTGGCCAGTTTCCAGCCAATGGGATCTGAAAAATTTTGCAGGGGGGTGGAGTAAGAACACAAAGCCTCCTTTCCTCCCCCTGCAGTGCAGAGAGCCACAGGGAGCAGCTAACTGCTCTGAGCAGCACTGCTCCATACCTATGGGTTGAGCAGATTGGGCTAAAAGGCTTAGCAGGTTATATTTTGTCCATCCCTGGACTAGATTATATTGCAATAGTTCCTCTGAATCTATTAATAATAGTTTACAACAACCTAACTCTGTAAGCATCTGTACTTAAATTTTGCTCCCAATGATGTAACTCTCCCATTACAATGACTTAATTCCACTTCTGTGAGAGGCATAACACTTCCAGTATGCAACCACCCTATACTGGAAATCCACCGACCACTACACTTACCTTCATGCCTCCAGCTTCCATCCCAGACACATTTCTCGGTCTATTGCATACAGCCAAGCCCTAAGATACAACTGGATTTGCTCCGATCCCACAGACAGAGACAAACACCTACAGGATCTTTGTAGAGCATTCCTAAAACTGAAATCCCCACCTGGAAAGTGAAAAAACAGATTGACAAAGCCAAAAAAAATACCCAGACATGAACTACTTCAAGACAAACCCAAAAGAGAAAATAACAGAATTCCATTTGTTATTACCTACAGTGTACAACTCAAACCCCTCCAGCTCATTATACACAATCTGCAATACATCTTGGAAAATGATCTCTGACTCTTAGAGGCCTTGGGAGAAAAACCTATTCATGCTTACAGACAACCCCCCAACCTGAAACAAATTCTTTCTGGTAACCATGTCACATGATCACATCATAAGCATCCAGGAACCCAGCCCTGCAACCAACCATGGTGCCAACTCTGCCCACATATCTATACAAG
>JANRFK010001234.1:92810679-92823390 GCA_030068395.1 Apalone spinifera
TTGACAGTTCAATTGATGCAAGTGCTCCTGGTGAGGATGTGCATAGCTGACACAAGGAGCATAGCATGGACATGCAAAAGCAGTTTAAGTGCTGAAGTGGTGGTATATCAAGATAAATTAGGTCAGACCCACTGGCAGGAGGCAAAGGGGGCAATTGCCCCCGGTCCCAGAGATTCAAAAGGACCCAGTGACAGCGGCAGTGAACAGAGCCCCCAGCACTTTAAATCACTGCTGGAGCCTCCAGTGTCACACTTCAGAGCCCCAGGCAGTGCGTTCTGGGTGTCACTGAGGGATGGCAGCCCTAGCCCACCACTTCTACCCAAGGTACCACCACTTCCAGGAATGCGGAGTCACCACACGCACACACTTACTCAGAGGCCTGGTAAGACTTTCCCCTAACTTACATTGACTTAATTTTGTAGTGTCGAATTGCCTTCAATATGGATTTTTTTTCACACTCCTTAGGATGATGTTTGGGTTCACCTAATTTTCTTGAGGAGACCAACCACAATAAAGGAGCAGAAATCCAGAGAGATAGCAAAACATGTAGAGGAAATGTGACTCTGAAAATTTGCCTATTAAGAGAGTTTTGGGGGCTGAGATTCTTGGTTGAAAAAAACTTGGAACTGTGAGCAAAGAAACTATTTCTTATTGTTTGATTCCTCCTGAGTTTAGAGAAACATACTTCTAATTTCTTTGAAAATAGGTCTGCATCAAAGAAACAGCTGACATCAGCACTTTCTCCCTCAGTCTAACTGAAACAAAACAGAGGACCTTGATTGTTTTGGCTAACTGCTTGGGGACAAAGGGAGTAACATGAGTACAGTACTGCTTAAGGTTACCATATTTGAACTTTCAAAAAAGAGGGCACTCCTGAGAGGGTGTCTGCATCAGTAGCTAGCAACTCATATTGTATTAATGTGTTATATACTATATACTATCTAACACATTAATATAATGGGAGTTGGTATAGTATATAGTATATAACACATTCATACAATGTGATACAGATACACTCCCTCTCAGGTGTGTCCTCTTTTTTGAAAGTTCAAATATGGTAATCCTATACTGGTTCATATGCAGCTATCTAAAGATACATACTGGAAGCAGCTGGTCATTTTCCTTGGGTTGTCCATGCTTACAGTGCTACTGCAACACTTAGTGAAAGTATCACACGTGTTGATAGGTGAGCTTTCCCTGTCGACCTAAGTACTCCACATCCCCAGGAGGCAGTAGGTACATTGATAGTAGAAGCCCTTCTATCAACATAGTGCTATCTACACTGGCAGTTAGGTCAGTATCTATACATTGGTGAGAGGCATGAATTTTCCACATTGCTAAGAAACATAGTTATACTGCAATAAGTTTGTACTGTGGAGCAGGTCCTTGTGTTCACAAGTCTTTAGAGATAGTCCATCATGGCCAGTAATGAGGCACATTTAATCTCTCTTTGCTCACTATATGTTAAAAAGGTCATTGTTTAAAACAAATTTGTGTAGTTAACCAGATTTTCAGATTTTGTCAGTAAACTTCTTTAAGTACAGGAGCAGTTACTGGAGGATGATGGGGAAATGGTTTTGATGAGCTTTTGTTGTTCAGATCAGAGGCTTGATTTACCTTGATTAAAACAGGTGTTTTTGGATTGTTTTTTGGATTGACTATAGCTTTTACATTTGGATTAATATTTGTAGTTATAAACCAAGTTATTTTAAGTATCAAGCATTCCAGAAATTTTGCAACTGTATAATTGTCTATAACGCATTATAATTATAACTTATTTGCCAGAGTCACAAAAGTGCCTTTCATGAAAAGGAACGGCTTAGTCCTGTGAGATGAACAGCAACTTAGGCTACACCTGCCCTGCAACTACAGTTTTATTTTGAGCTTTTTTTAGCTATACTGTACTACCTTTAGTCAGCTAGCTCATTGCAAACAGCAAGGAGGACTCCTGTGGTATGGGCTTCAGTATGAGCTGAAAAAGGCAACCTCTCCTTTGTGTCACTGCTACCCCACCCTGAAGCCCTGGTCCTTCTTCCTCTCTGCTAGCTTCATTAAAGCTACCATATGTAAATCTATAGCAGCTGTATATTGCCCTCTTGCTTGCAATATAGACATAGGCTTGTTTACACAGTCCCACAGTTCAGACCATGGAATTGTAAATAGCAGTGTAAGTTTGGACTGCATTATGCAAATTAGGAACATTTTAGTTCATATCCACAGCATCTGCAGAGGTAAGTTATAGTGTGGCACTTTGATATGAACTGTTGTTCACACTTCCCTGCCTGAACTGCAGGAGAACGTAAACTAAAGATATTGGGAATTCCACTTGGCAAATCTCAGAAGACTCTTAATACCTTACAAAATCAAGCCCTAGTTTACGTTAGTTCATTATTTTCAAGACTGAGTTATATAGAGTTCAAAGAAACTATATCCTGCTATTCCAAGGGAGTGTGTGGGCTTTGGAGTGCTCTGAACTAAAATGTAATACAGACAAAGAACTTTTCTGCTGGGGGAAGATGATTCTATCATCTCCTAGCATGTACCATTAAATGTAGTGAAAAGGAACCCAGATCATGGCCCTGGTAGACCACTACCTCTTGGGTTTGGAGTGTACTAGCCAGTCATTCAACTAATGTTTTGTTAAGAGCTCAATTTAGGATTCTTGCCTCCTATTGTTCTCTTCAACTTGCGCACATCAGCAGCAGAGCTCAGGATTTTGTCATCTAGGAATACTGCTGTGCTGCCACTCTCTGAAGTGTAATGGCTGTGTAACAGCTTTTCCTTTAAAAAAATGTCATTGACCAAAAGAGTATAAATTACAAGATCTGAATCATTTATCTAATTTAACTTAAGTGTTCCCCTGTGGGCCATTGACTGTAATTTCAGAAAGGATGCCAACTAGCCTATCTGATCATTTCATTGGAAAATCAGAGGAGAATTTATTATCAATTCAGGTAGTGTCAGAGCAAAATTTGAGCTATTCGCATGAGCCCACTTTAAACAGCAGCAGCAGATAATGTTTCACATTTTCAAAAAATACTGTTTGTAACATTTAAAAGCCTCTTTTTAAAAAATAGTACAATGTACTTCTACAGCTCCTTACATCAAAGGATCACAAAATGCTCATGCAGTGAATTAGATGAATTAAGCAAAGAATTAAGCCTCAGAAAACTCTGAGTTATTTATTACTTGTGCACTCCAGCAGTAGTTATATTGCCCCAATTTTACAGATGAGGAAATACTTTAACAATAAAGCTTAAGTGACTAATCCAAAACTATAAACCAAATCTAATAGATCTAGGAATAGATCTAATATTTTACTTTTTGCTTTGGTTTTTTTTTTTTTACTTCCTTTTTTCTTTAGCTATTAAGCGAGGCTTCCTTTCTGTTTTAATCAGTTCAGCAATAATCTATTAATTATTTCTCTGTTTCTCACTTAGAACTATTTAACATTCTCTTGAATAACGTTAATTGAAATCTCCTTGGCCTCATCTACAATACATGAGAAGGTGGAAGTATGATATGCAACTTCAACTATGTAAATTACATGAAAGTACATGTAAAGTACATGCATCTAACGAAGTGGGTCTTTGCCCACGAAAGCTTATGCTCCAACACTTCGTTTAGTGTACAAGTGCCACAGGACTCCTCGCCACTTATGTAAATTACATAGCTGATGTTGACATTTCTTAAATCTCCATCCACACAGTGAGCTTCCCTTACTCCTCATGAGAAGTAAGAGTACCGGGGCCAATGGGTCACCCTCTAAGTTCAACAGTATGCCTGCTAAATCAAACCCCAGAAGATCAACTGTGGTAGCAGCAATCTTCTGTGTAGTGTAGATGGATCTCTTCAGTTTGCCACTCACAAGTATGATCTACATTAAAAGAAATAACCACAATAGATAACTATTGTCAACTGCAAGTACAGCTAGCCTGGCACTTGAACATGTTTTAACTGCAAGTACAGAACATTACGAAACATACTCAGTACTGTTTCAGAATACAGTGGTTACGTCTTTTCTGACACTTCTTTGCATCTTAATTTTAAGGTATGTCAAGACAGTAAACATTTGGAGGGGAATTAATGAATTAATTAATGAGCCTATAAACTACTTTACATACAGTAAAAGCTCTGTTATCTGCTACTCAATTAACTAGAAAATTCAATTAATCTGCCTTTCTGATATCTCCCAATACAAATTTTTAATCTAGTAACTGGGACTAGTATATTAGTATACTGCCCAGAAAATTATGCAATTGCATATTGTGCACTTTACTTTTGTACAAAAAAAACCAAAAACCCCAAAGTAAGCAAGATTAAATCAGGGGCTTATTAAAAAAACCCAACAACGGCTTCTGGTGTGTGTCATAGAGTCATTACAGATCCACCTCAATCTGCTACACATTCTACATCTACAATAATTGATGCTAATAATGATGATCCTGGAACACTGCCTTCTGAATGATCAAAGATTAAAGATATAGCATTAGTGTTGTGTGTTGTTAGTGATCTGATTGTACACTATGAGTGGTCCACATTGATATGTTACATCATAAAATAGCCTAAGGTATAGAAAACTACCTCTATACACATAAGTATTACAAGAAGCCCAACCACTCTGTAGTGCAGTACTACCACTGGATTAGTGAGTACCTGTATGCTCTTTTATACTTAACCAGAAAGTTTGATTAACCACCCAACATGCTGGATAACCAAACTTTTACTCTATTGAGTGATTTCATTGCTCAAATATTACCTAACTTGAAACACTGTTTCCTGATTCAATTTTTTCCTACAATTCTGAAGTTTCTTTAAACTTTTAGATGAGGTAAAGTAAGTCTATCTGTGCCCTGCATTTGCATTGGGTGCACAGTTGTGAAGACAAAAGATGACTTTTCCCAATTCAGATCCTATTGTGAATGGGCCAGGCACAACTATAATACCTCTGCTTTGTTCTGCTTCCACATCAAAATGTCCCTTTGTGGATATAGTACTTAGTCCCTTGAAATAAATAGTAAAGATCTTGGTTTTTTTAACTTAAGTGGGGCCAGAATTTCATCCATTCAGTTTCTAGTCACTCCGTTTCTTTTGCAATTTATCTGTTTAACTACTGGGGGAGGGGGAGAAGAGAACTATGCTGAAACACTGTCTAGTTGTTGTAGAAACTGATGTACGGAAATATTAATCTCATTCTGAAGAGGCTACAGAAGTAACTCTATAATGTTAACTAGCACACTTTATAAGGCCTTCTTTACTCTTCCCACTCCTTATCTGTATCTAGCTAGATATGTGCCCTCTGTATTTACATTCTCTCAGCATGCGCCCCTTCCTTTGATATGCATCAAAAGTAGTTCTTTCCATCTGACATATCTTATGTAATTTTTTGCTAGAGAATTTTCTTTTTGTTTGGTGGAATTGGGTTGTTGTTTTTTTGTTTGTTTTTTGTTTTTGTTTTTTTGAAACGGTGAGTTTCTATAGATGAAAGAGTTACTCACCTTGTGCAGTAACATCTGTTCTTTGAGATGTGTGTCCCTGTGGCTGCTCCACTTGAGGTGCTGGGCTTGTCCCGGTGCCGCAAAGCAGAGAATCTTCACTAGCAGTAGCCCTGCCGGACCGCACATGCACGGCTGCTGCCTCACTCCGTTTGGCTGAGCACGGTCCAGCCTCATCAGTTTCCTCCCAAATGGAAGCATCTGGAAAGAGAAAACAGAAGATCTGAAGAAGGGAAGAGGATGGGACATGGAGCACCCATGGGGACACACATCTCAAAGAACAGACGTTACTGCTCAAGGTGAGTAACCCTCTCTTCTTCGTCAAGTAGTGTCCCTGAGGGTGCTCCACTCGAGGTGAGTACTCAGCAGTGGTCCAATGCTACACGTGTGCTTCAGACTTATTGCCTCTGCGCTGTGGACAAGACAGCTTGGACCATCGCTGAATCGGTCTTCGGTATGTTTGCCAGGGCATAGTGTCTAGTGAAGGTAAAAGCAGACGACCGGGTTGCTGCACGTCATATACCCTGCAATGGCACACCCCTAAGCTAGCGCCATGCCTCTGGTAGAGTGAGCATGAAGTCGCCTCGGAAGAGATTTGTTCCGTAGGGCGTAACTTCGTGTGATGCACGCGATGATGAAGCTGGAGATCATTGTGTAGAGAGCTGTTTGCCTTTGGAATGCTAGTCTGTAGACAGGAAAAGGCACTGAGACTTTCTAAAAGTGACTCTTCTTGCGAGGAATGAGGTTTGGGGTAGAATGTTGGTAGGCTTATGGGTTCATTTATATGAAAGGCAGAATTCACCTTTGGTAGAAAGGTGGGGTGTACACGAAGCACGACACCATGGTCGGCGATTAATGTGTACGGTAGATCAGCAGAGAGAGCTGCTAGTTCACTCACTTGGCGTGCCAGCGTCATTGCAAGTAGGAACACCACCTTCATCGTGTGCATCCATAGGTCGCACGTCGCAAGTGGTTTAAAGGGGAGGCAAGTTAGAGTGTCCAAGACTAAAGACAAATCCCATGGTCACGGTGGGATCCTGTGAGCTGGATATAGATTGTCGAGCCCCTTTAAAAATCTTTTGCTGAGAGGATGTGTGAACATCAAATGACCGTTGATAGGAAGACAGAAGGCCGACGAAGGTCCAGGATAGGCTTCCAACCCCCTGATTTCTTCTGGGTGAGGAAGTATCGAGAGTAAAAACCTTTCCCCCAAAACTGAGTTGGCACCCTCTCCACTGCTCCTATGGTAAGCAGACGAGAGACCTCTTGTTGTAGAAGAGTCTCATGAGAGGGGTCCCTGAAAAGGGACGGGGAAGGGGAGAAGGGATAGAGTTGAAAGGGATGACGTATTGTGAAGTGGCTATGTTGTGGACCCAACAGTCAGTGGATATAAGAGACCAACGCTGTTGATAAGGCCTCAACCGATGATGGATAAACCTTGCACGTTGTTTGGAGCTTCCGTCAAAGGGATGTCACACAATCCCTTGATCAACACGTCAAACCTGCTGCCGGCCCTGCTGGTGGATGGGCATTTTGTTAGGTTGTTGCCATCGCTTTTGCGGATGTTGTCGTGGCCTCTGCTGATCGTACGGTATAGCACGGGGTGTCGCATAAGAGAAAGGCCTCTGTTTGTTATAGGGCATGTATCTCTTGTGTCTGTACGGAGGCGTGTACATCCCCAATGTTTTCAACGTCGTGCGTGAGTCTTTGCCCAAGTGAAATACCTGATTGGTGGATTGAGTGAAGAGTGACTGTCGGGCAAAGGGCAAGTCTTCAACCTTAGTTTGTAGCTCTTTTGGGACAGCAGCTTGATGTAACCAAGACGCATGATGCATGACTACAGCTGTAGCTGTGGTTCGAGCCACTGCATCGGCCGTGTCAAGCATGATCTGCAACCCTGTTCTGGCAACTGTGTAGCCCTCCTGTATTACCGCCTTTAGAATTTGACATTTAGAGTCAGACAGATGTTCTAATAGAGAGACTAGTTTCGAATAGTTGTTGAAATCGTGATTCAGTAGTTGTGCCGCGTAATTAGACATTCTCAGAGTTGAAGTGGTGGAAGAATATACTTTCCTGCCTAAAATGTGGAGACACTTGGCCTCCTTGTCATTTGAGGTGTTTTTGGCCTGAGTCTTTTTTGCCCTCTGTTGTGCAGCATCCATAACAAGGGTGTTGGGCTGGGGGTGGGTAAACAAGAACTCCATAGCCTTCTGTCTTATGAAATATTTCTTATCTGACCATTTGTTGGTTGGTAACGACGTAGCTGGAGTCTGCCAGATGTCATTGGCAACCTCCAAGATGGCCTCATGAAAGGGAAGCACCAGCTTTGATTTCTGGGAAGGTTGCACATTCTTCAGCAAACAGTGTTGTTTCTGCTGCACATCCATCGTTAGAATCTCCTGGGATTCAGCAACTCTCTTGAAGAGCTCCTGAAACTGCTTATGATCTTCCATGGGAGACAAATCACCAGGAACTACTGCATCATCTGGCAACGAAGAAGAGTGATTGGCAGGAGAATTAGGGCTCTGTTGGTCTTGGTGTGGAGTGTTTCTGTCCTGCTGTTCCTCATGGGTATGGATTGAGACAGTGTCCTCCACAGGAGTTGATGGAGCTGCAGAAGGGGAGGATTCTAACAGTGCACGATGTGGAGACACTGGTCAACTGGAACACGGGGATTGTGAATGTGGGTACCTCCTGCCGAGTGAGGAAGGGCGGTCATCATAGTAACAGTCATAATACCGTCTGCGATGGTATGAACCTGGAGAATACCCATCTCAGAGAATACCCTCTTAGTGTTCCGTATCGATGTGAATATCGTGAGGGTCTTGAAGACCTTTGTGAAAGAAATCTCATAGAATAGCGGGAGGGAGATTGAGAATAGTGCGCTCAATAATACCGTCATGATGGTGAGTGACAAGGTGACCTGTAGAAACAATCTCTGGTCGAGGTATAATGAGAAGCGCGGTGATGGCTGCCAGAATAGGACGAGGTCGGTGACAAGGGTCCAGGAGAAAACACAGCATGGTCTTTTGACTCGCCCTGATTTGCGCTGTGCCTTGGTCGGCACGGAGCAGTTGAGAAGGGAAGACGGTGTCGTCTGCAATGGGCTGGCTGGTAATGAAGCAGTCTCCATAGACTGGCTGTAGTTCAGCTGAAGCACCGGTGCCACTGGAGAAGCGAGTTGCGGGACTGGAGGAGGCAATGCTGGTGCCGAGGACTGTGTAGTGACAGTGCCTGCCTGCGGCGCCGAAGCCGAAGCCGGTGCCAGTGCCAGTGCCTCCGGCACCGAGGAGAGCAGAAGTGATGTTGCCAGCACCACTGCTATGGGTGCTGGCACAGCTGCACTCGTTCACACATGCGCCAGATAAGCTGGTGCTGGGGCAGCCATTGCCAGCTTCAAAACGGCTGTTGTAGCCATTGCCGGTGCCACCTCAGCCCGTGGCCCTTTGCCAGGTGCCGTTATCAGGTCCTTGGTGTGGGCAAAACTTGGGACTGAAGAGCTGTGGCCCTTGCCTGTCTTCTCAACGGGACGCCTCGGCAGGACGCCAGAGGTGCCCGGTGCGTCTCACACACTCACCTTCTCAGAGGGCTTAGAGGGTCCTGTGGGGAGGCTCTTGAGCCAGTGGACAAGCCTCATGAATCCCTGCAGCAACGGAGGATGGCTTTGTCATTTCGGGGATCTGAAGGGCTTTATTGAACAAAAGCACCCTCAGCCTCAACTCCCGGTCGTGCCTGGCATGCACAGTTAATTTAGTGCAGTGAGTGCACTTCAGCAGGACATGTCCATCTCCGAGGCATTTGATGCACCGCGAGTGCCCATCCTATGCGGGTGCATTTCTTAAAGCCAGGTGATCACGGCATAATCTTCTATTCTGTATTAGTTTGCTACTGACAACTTAAAACTAGGACGAGAAAAAAAATATGTATTTTTAAATTGACTAGAACTGTAACTATGAAGAAAAACAACTATCCTAACACTAATAATTATTAAGTGACAAGGCTATATTTCTAAAACTAATCTCCCATTCTCCTCAGACAAGAGGGGGGGTGTCCTAGAGTGTGGCCACGGATGGTTGAAAGGAAACTGACGAGGCCAGACCTCACTCAGATGAACGGTGTGAGGCAGCAGCCATGCATGCGCTGTCTGGCAGGGCTACTGCTAGTGAAGAGTCTCCGGTTTGCGGCACCCGGACGAGCCCAGCATCTCGAGTGGAGCACCCACGAGAACATTATTCGATGAAGAACATCTGGTTATAAGAGACACAATTTAAAAAAAAGTGAGGCTAGTATTTTGCCTTTGGAAAAGCTGAATTCTTTTTTTTTTTTTGTCATTGCTCTTTTTGTCATTGCTTCTTCTAAATTTGCTGCATTCACTAGGCTTCAAGGGTGAAGTATATTGAACCAGGCTTGCTAGACAAGTAAAAAACTATTCATTATGGAAGAAAACTTTTGAGGGCTCTGAAATCTCCACAGAGAGTGAAATTTTAAGATTATAACACAGTCTGCTGGGTTTCTAAACTGTTGCCTGAGGTGCTTCAAATCCCATAATGCACAAAGGTCATTTAGAAGCTCTGCTGTGGTTCTTGCAGTGATCACAAGCCCCAAAGGGACAGTTGCAAAATTGACCTGTTATCTAGGACTGGAAAAAGAAGCCAGGCTGGATTCCTGTGAACCTCATAAACTCTTCAGCAGCAGAGAAAAATTGAAGGTCAAGGGTGTCACCTCTGATGCTCTCCAATCTTATTTATAGCAACCCAATCAACACTGAATTTACACACCGAAAAATTAAAAAAAAATATCCTAAAAGTGAAGGACATTCAGTGGTGGTTACAGCAGCGTTCCCAGACTAACACGCACTAATTATAATACATTTAAGATTTTGAAGGTGGGACTTTCAAAAGAGATAAGTGTGCTGCCATCAAGGCCAACAAGAGAGAATTTAGGTGGTTCATATATATATATATATATATACATGAACTAGCAAAATGACCCAGCATTGCCTGGGTCCTTTCAGAAGAGGTCAGTGCAGGGGTTTGGGAATGTGGGGGGCTCAGAAATCTAGCAATGTGCAGAGCAGAAATCAAGATTAGAAGTGAGGGGGGGCTCAGAACAGGGGATGGGGAGTACAAGTGAGAGTAGTGGGTGAGGAGGGAAGTGTGGGTACAGGAGTCAGGATAGGGGGTTGGAAGGTATGTGTGTGGATTCAGGAGGAATAAGGGGTTCAGGGCAGGTGGTGGGGTGGCCAGTGCCAATCCAGGGTGGAGGAGGTACACAGCTTCTCCCCGTGGCAAGCCCAGGATGGGAGTGTGTAGCTTCTCCTCAGGGCCCACTTTGGGGGACCACACAGCTTCTCCTAGGTGGAGGGGGTCCATAGCTCTCTAGGGATAACCCAGGGCAGGGGAAGGTGTGTGGCTTCTCACTGGGACCCGTCCGGGACCACAGGGGTAGGTGGCTTCCCCCTAGGGTGACCTGGGGGGTGGGGTCAGCCATGCAGCCTGCCTTCCGTCTGCTCCTCAGGAGCAGCCATTGTGTGGTGGAGGTCTTGCTGACATCCAGCAGCTGCTCCCCGAAGGGTGGGATGCTTGCTGCCACCCTTCTGTTATTCTGTGGTATAACTTTCCCTCTTGTAGACAACAGTTTTATAATGTTTTATGTAATCTGCTTAATAGGTAGTGCAAGAATAAATGTTAAGCATCTGTAACTCTGCCAGACGCCCTTCTCTGGTTAGCAGGGAAGAGCTGTCTTTTAGACCCTTAATTAAGATCCACCAGGCAGATTACTTGTGATTGTATCTAATGTCAAGACAGAAAGAGATCAGAAGGATCCTTGTGATTCAGCATGATCATACTGTTGCTCTCTTAGAAGTAGATAGAATATAGATCGTGTTATAAATAAAATATGATGAATGATTAAAAGTTTGTACTAATAAAATCTATGTATTGGAAGTAGATTGATACCTTACTAAGACAATTGTATCTCTTTTCCCATGTGACAATTATGTAGTTCCCTGGGAAGGGGAGTGAATGAATGTGGAATGTGTTTGGAAAGATAACAACTTGTGGGCTCAGCAGTTTCAGAGTTCAAGGGGTCGAAGAAGGGGGAGAAGAAGCCATAAGCACTTCTCAGAAGCACTTGGTATCATGAATTGGGCCCAAGACAAAGCAGACTGCTGTGGGACAAATGCATGGCCTTGAAATTAAGAACAAGCATCCCTTTTAAATAAACATGGGGAAGGAGTCATCAACATACCAATGTCAACATACCAGATAAAGAAATGTTTAATATAACCAATGGTGATTGATTAAGAGCTGATATATTAACATGTATAGACCTGAATAGGGGGAAAATCCTATAAAATACGGGGCATCTTGTATGAATCTCTGGATCTCGTTTTGTCAAAATCTTAGCATCAGTTCAGACCAACAGAAGCCCCTGTTCCTCCCCCTTGCATTTAACTTTTCTGGCTAGTGAGTTAGTGTGAGCAACCAACTAGTAACTTTCAGCAACAAGAGGGGATTTGTGTGTGTGTTTGTGAGCATATGTAAAGATGCATATTACTGAATAATGTTACATTGTCAATAAATGTGGCACTTTGCCTTAGCCCCCTAAAAAGATCCTGTAATATTCTTTCAAGTATAACACTCCTATCACACTCCTCCCTTTCCATTTGATGCGAAGCAATCACATTGCATGCACATCCTATTGTCCTGGCACAGCCAACCCCTGACTTTTCTTTAAGTTATGATAAGAGGAAGTTGCATATCAAATTTGGTGGTCCTAGCTCTTATCATTTAGGAGGAGATCTTGAGCAAATGGACTCCCAGGTGAATGGATGGACACACATCGAGACAGATGCACAAACTTTCTAAAGTATATTGTAGATGTATGTACTAATAGCATTGTAGCCAAGGTGTCTGGGACCTTTGGAGTAATGAATGCTGACAAGGAAGTTAATGGAAACTTTATTATTGTGGATTTAATAATTTCCTGAACAAAACGTATTGCATAAAGTGAGAAGTTTTTATTCCTTAGTAAGTGTGATTTACTTTGAAAAGTGAGTTAGCATAAATGTCATAGAAAATCACCACTAGTTATAAAGTTTCTGGAGACCAAATTACCTTTGGATATACATGTGGAATGCCATTGTCTCATTATTATGATCTTATGGATATACATGTGGGCTACGTCTAGACTGGCATGATTTTCCGAAAATGCT
>JANRFK010001234.1:92839046-92855217 GCA_030068395.1 Apalone spinifera
TTTTAAAGAAGAGGCCTCCAGGAAATAGCACAGATGCTCTGGTAGCCACTCAATCCATACTAATCACAACTCAAATGGGAGATAGTGTCCAATAAATGTGGACTGTATCTTTTGAAAATGTACATCGCTTTTTTGTTGCGCTTTTGCTGTGTGGACGCCCTCTTTCGAAATAAGCTTTTCCAGAAGATCTCTTTTGGAAAAGCTTCTTCCAAAAGAAGCAGGCAGTCTAGACATAGCCTTAGTAAGAAATAGAACCTGAGATAATGATTAGAAGGACACATGAAAGTCTACATAAATATGTAAAGAGAAACAGTAGAGAGTATTCTGATTAATCTGAACACAAAGAGTGATTAGGTCAATTTTGAGAAGATTCCATTTGCTTTAAATATTAAGAGAAACCTTTAACACCGTGATCAGCCAGAAAGCGGAGCAGTTAGCCTACAGAGGTGGAAACTCTGGCACAATCTCTTAAATTTGTAAGAAAAGGTCAGATAATATATTAGGAAGAATAGTATAAGGGGTTCATCTAGAAAACTTAAGAAGTCTCTTCCAACCCTATCATCTCTGATTGTGTAAATTAGATAGTAAGGTAGTCTCAGATTAAATGATTGTAACACTGTAAAATGCAGAGTCTCATTTTGTCATTGGAGCAACTGATGTTAAATAACGAGGCTAAACTGATTGTGGTTGGAGAAAAAAAGTCTTTTTGAATCGTGTTGGGTGTTTTTTTCTAAAGGATTTGTTGTTCTGCTCTATCTTTGGTTCTATCCTCTATACTCTCCTTCTATACCTGTCACATCTTATCAAAGCATAATGAACTCAGAATATTTAATCAATGAGGACTTTGCATAGCAAGCAGACTGCAAGGGAAAGAGTGATATTGTATTAGAAGGTCCCTAATTGATTGCCTGTCCTTGTACATGGCTTTCCCATTTGCTGGCCCTAGGAAATTAGGTTAATATTTCTGTAGGTCATATTTGTGCAAGAAAAGGTGGAGGACTTACACAGTATGTAAGAGAGCAGAATGATTAGTCAGAGTTCCAATATAAAACTGGAGAAAACTCTGTTAGAGTTTTTGGGTTAAGTTTAGAGGCAAAAGCATCAAAGATGATGTTATGGTGAGTTTCTGCTATGGCCCACCAGACCAGGAGGATTAGCTAGAAAAGGCATTCTTAATACAACTAACAGAAGTTTCCAAATCACAGGTCCTGGTTCTTATGGGGGACATCAGTCATCCTGACATCTTCTGGTAGAGCGAGACAGTAGTCCAGGGGCTATCCAAGAAGGTATTGGAGAGTATGGGGACAACTTTGTGGTGTAAGTGCTGGAGGAAACAACCAGGGGTCTTGCTAGGAAACAGGAAAAGATTTAAAGGGAAGTAGGTGGCAACCTGGGAAGCAGTGAGCATGAGATGGTTGAGTTCAGGATTCTGACAAAGGGAAAAAAGAAGAGCAGTAGAACACAGGCCCTGGATCTGAGAAAAGTAAATATTAACTCTCAGGCTACATCCACACTGCAAGGTTTTTGCACAAAAACCCGTGGAGCGTCCACACCTCAAATGCGCTTTTGTTCAAGGAAATCAAGAGTAAAATGGCAGAACCAGAGGGCTTTTTCTGCCGGAGGCAAACCTCCTTTTATGAGGCATAATTCCATTTAGCACAAGAGTTTGTGTGCAAAAAGGCAAGTGTGGATTTCTTGCTCAGGAAACCCCTATGAGAAAAAGCACAGGTGCTCTGATGGCCATTCTGTGAATGGCCATCAGAGCTTTCTTGTGCAAGAGCATTCATACAGTGTGGACACTCTCTTACGCAAAAGCACATCACTTTTGTGATGTGCTTTGAGGTGTGGACGTGCTCTTGAACAAGAAGTTTTTGCTCAAAAACTCTTGCCAAAAGGTTTCTTGCGCAAGAAGCATGTAGTGTAGACATAGCCTCAGAGAACTGATGGATAGGATCCCCTGGGAGGCTAATATGAGGGAGAAAAAAGTCTAGGAGAGTGGGCTGTATTTTAAAGAAACCTTTTGAGAGTGCAGGAATAAATCAACCCAATATACAGAAAGAAGAGCAAATATGGTAGGCAACCAGCTTGGCTTACCAGAGAAATGTTTGCTGAACTTAAACACAAAAAGGAAATTTGCAAGAAGTAGAAACTAGGCCTGATGACTAGGAAGGCATATGAAAATATTTTAATTGAGCATGCAGGTGTGCATCTATAGGTGTGTTAGCAACAAAAAGAAGGCCAGAGAAAGTATGGAATCCTTAGTGAATGGGGAAAGTGACCTACTAATAGATGATCTGGGAAAAGCTGAACTACTCAATGCTTTTTTTGCTTTGGCCATCACATGGAAGAGCAGCTGCTACACTGCTTCACAGAGGCTATGTCTACACTGCAGAGTTTTTTTCGGAAAAATGGCCATTTTTCTGAAAAAACTCACAGAGCATCCATGCCACAAAAAAAATCGAAATAACAGAAGGGTTTTTCCAGTGTAGGTATTCCTCATTCTACGAGGAAGAATGCCTTTTTGCAAAAGAGCTCTTTCGCAAAGAGATTTCGCAAAAAGGTGTGTGTGGACGGGATAGAGGGTTTTTTTGCGCAAAAAGAGGAAAGAGGAAAATGCATAGGTGCCCTGGTGGCCATTCTGTGCATAGCAATCAGAGCCTACTTTTGAGAGAGCATCCATGCAGTCTGGATGCTCTCTTTTGCAAAAGCACATCGCTTTTTCGATGTGCTTTTGCAGTGTGGACACGCTCTTGTGCAAGAAGTTTTTGCGGAAGATCTCTTCCAATAAAAGCTTCTTGTGCAAGAAGCCTGCAGTCTAGACGTAGCCTGAGTGTCACAGTTTGGGAAGGAGGTGAGCAACCCTCAGTGGTGAAAAATTAGGTCTATTTAGAAAAACTGGACATGCACAAGTCCATGGGGCCAGATCCAATGAATCTGCTGAGAGAGTGAGTGATTGATGTCATTATCTTTAAAAATTTGATGTCCCAGATGATTGGAAAAAGGCAAATGCAGTGCCTATCTTTAAAAAAGGGAAGGAGAATCTGGGGAATTACAGATGGATCAGCCTTACCTCAGTGGCTAGAAAAATCATGGAGCAGATCATCAAGGAATCCATTTTGAAACATTTGGAAGAGAGGAATCTGATCAGGAACAGTCAGCATGAATTCACCTACGGCAAGTCATGCCTGACCACTTAATTGCCTTCTATGATGAGATAGCTGTCTCTGTGAAAAGCAGTCAATGTGATATACTTTAACATTAGAAAAACTTTTGATATAATCTCCCACAGCATTCTTGCCAGCAAGTTAAAGAATTATGGCTTGAATAAATGTGGATAGAAAGCTGGCTAGATTGTTGGGCTCAATGAATAGCGATTAACAGCTCAATGTCTAATTGTCAGCAAGTATTAAGCAGAGTACCCCAGAAGTTGGGGCTGGTTTTGTTCAAAATCATCATTAATAATGTGGATGATGGGTTGGTTTGCACCATCAGCAAATTCACGGATGACACTAAGCTGAGGAGAGAGGGCAGGGATAGGATCCACTGTGGCCTACACATACTGGAGGATTGTGCCAAAAGAAATTTGATAAGGTTCAAAATGGGCAAGTGCAGAGTCCTGCTCTTAAAATGGGAGACGCCCATGCACTGCCATAAGCTAGGGACTGATTGGTTAAGACCCCTAGTTCTATAAAATCACATGACACAGCTGATAACAGCTGAGATTCTTATGGTAACATGAACTAGGCATAAATATTGGGGATTTGTGGTAGGCTGTTCTGAGTACTGTACACTTTTTGTTTTCTGTTTTGGCCTCTTTTTTTGAGGGACTTGCAGAATTTAAGACTCATTTTCCCTCATAGCTTTCAATTGAAGTTATGAGAGTGGGGAGCTAGAAAAGAATATGTTTTGTGTATCTATAGGATACATGGAGGACTAGCACATGGAGGACTAGCACTGAGAGAATTTACATACAAAAATCAGAATATTCTGACTAAAGTGTGTCATGGGTACAGTTTTAAAAATCCTAAATAAGAATACAAAATTAAACATAAGATTTACACAGAGATTATTCAGGAGAAAAATTAAAACAGAAATGTTTAATTTTCTATGTTCTCGGGAGATTAAGTTAGCAAGTTATGAAGAGAAATGTAATGTGCATATACTGTCAACAATGTAATTCATTATGAAAATTATTATAAATGAAGATGTTTATTCAGTCCATGCCAGACCTAGGGAAGAGATTTCCAGAAGGGAGGCCAGATGGATAAGCGGCTTTTATTGCAGAATTTTGGTGACCATTCCCTAGTGTTCCAAAAGAAGCAATTCTGTACATGAGACATTGTGGGATCTGTGTGAATGTCAGCCAAAGTTCAATGGGCTAGTGGACAGAAAGGACTATGCAGTTCTCTGGATTCTCTTCACGGAGTAAAGCGCTTTCTCAGACATCTGAGGGAAATAACTCCATTGGGAATGGCTGTTTGTTAGAATTATTAATCTGCTGAAGGTGATTTTGAACATAACATCTCAGAACTGTGTCGAAATGCAATGTAACCTAATATCTACCTTTACCAGGCACTGTGTTGCTGACAGATTTCTTCACACAGAATCACTTGTATTGCATATATGCTGATTTTAATATATTTTGTTTATTCACAGAATAATCAATTGTCTTGTAAATCTTGTTGAGTGTGTGAAACACTGTATGAGGATTGGTTTTAGCTAGGAACTAATTACACCAATATCCTTCACTCAAAGGAACAGTGTGACAAAGTACTAGCATAATATATTATCCCTTTCCCCCATCCCGTAGACCAATTTTCAATGTGACTATCCACTTGCCATTGACTCTCCTTCAAGCACATATGTCCTGATATAAGAACTTGTGTCCCAACATCCATTTCTGATGCTAGCACACTAAAGTTGGAATAGTTAAGAGCCCTTTTCACAACTGAGTACTGCTTATTTGAATCTCTCTGTCTTTTAGGTGTTACATTTTCTAACTTCAGCTTGTTTCCCTTTCTTATTTTGGAGGCATTGAATCATTCTCGTAGGAACCAATAGGGTTTAACACAAGTTGGTAAGAAAAGGAAATTGAACTAATCACTTTATTTCTGCCACCAGTTCCCTACGTAGAAAGGTTTATTTAGAGTTAGACTGAGTAGGATTACTCAATTTCCTGCTTTGTCAAGGATCATATCATCTTAGTCTGTTCCCTTGGCTCCATGTGTAAGGAGCTTAATGAAGAAGGAAATTAATTCTCAGTGGCAACCACCTGTGACTACAGAAGCTACTAACTTAGGCAATCACATCTGTCTCTACTATTAGTTTGTCCTTCCATTCTCCCTTCCTCCATTTAGTGAATTGTGTATTGCCTAAATCCTAGATTGGAAGCACTCTAGTGAGGGTTGTCTGTTATTGCTTCATTATCCAATATAAGGGGCCCTTAATCTTCTTATGGCAGCCCCACATACATCCATAGGAGAAATGCTTACTGTTGTTTTCCTCCCTTGTCAAATATAAGAAAGCTATTCATTTTCCAACTTCATCATTTTCAGTTCTTGAATTGGTTATATATAGTGCTTATACAATCATAGATTCACAGGTCTGGAAGGCTATGTCTACACTCGTAGCTTCTTGTGCCAGAAGTATGCAAATGAGGCTAAGTGTGGAATATCGCTGAGCCTCATTTGCATACCTAATGAGCCGCCATTTTTGCAGAAGAGGCTCTTGTGCCAGAAGGAACTGTCTACACTGCCCCTTCTTGCGCAAGAAAAGCCCTCTTGCGCAATGCCGTTATTCCTGAAAATAACTGCTGCAGTTCTTATTCCAGAAGCAGGAGCACAGCAACGGCTGTCCAGGGGGATCTCTTTAAGGACGTGTCTCTCCAAAGGGCATGCAGCAGCACCTGGAAATAAAGGCTGCCCCCATGCCCTGCCAGAAGCACTTCTGGGTGCCTTCTTTTTTCGACAGAGTCCAGCAGCTGAATGCTCTTTTTCAAAAAAGCAGATTGATTTTTTGATCCACATTATGTAATCTTCATGCTCTTTTTTGACAGAGGCTTTTTCGAAAGATACTGTCAAAAAAGCTTCTGTCGAAAAAGATGTGCAGTCTAGACTTTGCCTGCATCCACACACACCCTTTTGTCGACAGATCTCTGTTGACAAAGGCATTCTTCTTCATAAAATGAGTTTTACCACTGTTGACAAAACTGCTACTTTCTGTCGACTTACTGCGGTAGTGTAGACGAAGTTATAGTTTTTTTGACCAATGTCACTTTTGTCAAAAAAAACCTGTAGTCTAGACACACCCGGGGACACACGCACATGCACACACACTCAGGAGTGCTGCACATGGCACACAGGCATGCCCACACTGTCAGGGCAGCATTTGCTTCTGGGGACAGTGTGGCAAGGGGCAGGAGTATCTGCCACTCACACATATCTCCCCGCAACACTTTGCCCCCCTCTCCTCCAGTGCGCAGAGATACAAGTCCTCTCCCTGTGGGATACTACCACTGCTGGATGCGGGATGTGTGCAGCATGGAAGGAAGCCCAGCCACCCCTCCTGCCTGCAAGCTCCTGGTACCAGTGTCTGGCTGGTACCTTCCCATGCCTTATTGTCTCTGGGATGTGGGGGTAGTGAGGATCCTTCCCTCCCCCTCCTCGAACATCTGTTCATCTGCAGGAAAGGGCCCACTTTCTAGGTCTCAGGTGGTCTTTCTCGAAGCACGTCACCTTCATCTGACTCATGGCCTTTTGGTCTCATCTCAGAGATGAGGGCTGGCATCAGGCACAGTTTCTCCAGGGTTGACTGACCTTCTCTTTGTTCTACACAGCTGGACCAGCTGCAAGAGGGGAGCGGTTGACACCTCCCATGCCATGCTCCTGATCCCGTGTGACCTGCATGTGCAAGAGAGTCCATTAGGACCTCCAGAGGGAGCACATCGCCATCTTGCAAGCCCTGTAGGGTTCCATGGACTGGCAGGATAGGAGACTCGAGGAGGACCTGCAGCTGCACTACGACACCTGGTGGGAGCTGCTGCAGCAGAGTTGGACAATCTGCATGGCCTTCGCTATGGTCATCAACCACGTGGTGGCCACTCCTGCCATGACAGCTCCCACCCCTCTAGCTTCTCCACCTACCCTCCCACCTGCGGTAGGTGCCACTCCCAGTCCGAGACCTGAGCCTCTCTCCACTCTCTTCCTCCTTACCAACTCCCTCCAACCTGCTCCAACATTCCCCAGTCACTCCCCAGTGACATTTACCCCAAATAACAAAACAGGGTTTAATGTTTCTAAACAAAAAGTGTGGTTTAATGTCTATGCACGGGAGGGTGTGGGGAAGACAGACTAGGGGAAAAAAGGGGTGTGGGAGGAAAGGCAGACAGAGTCAATGTACAGACCCTTGTGGGAAGGCCCAGCTGGGAGTCTCACTGGGGTCCTTGTGTGAAACTCCCCCTCAGGGAGTCACAGATACATACAGCCCCCTGGTGGACTTGCTGGATAGCAGCCGTGTGTGGCTGGTCAAAGGCCCTGCCGATCCGATCGGCCTCTGCCCTCCACCCTGACAGGAATGTCTCCCCCTTGCTTTCACTAATACTGTATTGTAAAGGACATAACAGGCCACCACCACTTGGAGGACGTTTTGCTCACCATGGTCCAGCTGGGTGAGGAGGCAACAGAACCTTCCTTCCACATGCCAGAAGGTGCCCTCAACAATATGGGCCCTGCTGAGCCTTGCATTGAAGCATCCCTTGCTTTGGTCCAAGTGTCCAGTGTAGGGCTTAATTAATCAGGGGAGCAGAAGGTAGGCGGAGTGGATCTGTACCGATCTACAGTACAGATCGGTATCCCTAGCTCTGATGGTGCAGATGGGGAAAAAAGTGCCGGTATGCAGTTTCTCGAAGAGGCTGGAGTTGTAAAAGACACGTGTGTCGTATGCCTTTCTGGACCATCCAAAGTAGATGTCTGTGAACTGGCCGTGATGGTTGATGAGGGCCTGCAGGAACATAAAAAATAACCCTTGCGATTGATGTATTCAGATGCCTGGGTGACTGGGGGCTTGGATGGGGGTGTGGGTGCCAACCATTACCCCCCCCCCCGATGTTGGGGAAACCCAGGACAGCAAATCTGTACTTGTCACCCAGTTTGATACCCTGTACAGCAGGATGATGTTGATGGCCCTCACCACCTGTAGAAGAAGACAAACAAACAGAGAATCACAGGGTTGCCAGAGCCCTCAGGAAGTTCCCAAGCTCACCTTCCACTCCCTCCCTTCCTCCTCCCCCTCCCCCCCCCACCAGCAGCAACACCAATTTGTCCAATCCCCCAGCAGGCTTTTGTTATGGGGAGACTAAAAAACCTCCCAGGGAGGGGGATTCCACCACCACCACCACCCACCCTTGCGTAGGGAACCCCACTCTAGCAGTTCAGTTCATCAGACTCCTGGAACAATGCCACGAGAGCACCATACCTGCATAACCATGGCTCTGATGGTTAATCTCCCCATGCCACACTAGTTCTCAATGGAGCAGTAGCTGCCCAGTGTGGCGAGCTTCCAGAGGGTAATGGCTACCCACTTCTGGAGCAGGATGTCATGTCTCATATGGGTATCCCATTGCCTGAGGGCAGGGGCAAGCCACTCTCACAGCTCCATGAAGATGTCTTTCCTCATGCGGCGAGGAGTCCTGAGGCACCTTATAGACTAACCGGTTAGTCTATAAGGTGCCACAGGACTCCTTGCCACTTTTGCAGATTCAGACTAACACGGCTACCCCTCTGATACTTTTCCTCATATGGAAATTCTGGAGCCACTGCTGGTCATCTGATCACTCCAGGATGATCTGGTCTCACAAGTTAGAATTGGTTGGTGTCCAGTCACCAAAAGTAGCGGTGCACAATGTGAAGGGGAGGGCATGTGGTGTCATGCTGCATGAGAAGCTCCTAGACAGAGGTGAGGAGGTGCCCCACAATGAGCTGGGGTCCTGTTCCTGAAATGTAAGTAAGGCAGCCTGCAGAAACTGCAGCAGGAGGTTCAGCAAGACACATGAGAACCATTGACTGCTTGGAGGCAGGTCCTGTTCCATGGCTAGTGTGCTGAGGTGTCTGCAAGAGCAACTACAGCAGGCAGATATATGGTTTTGCTGTTCCTCAATGAAGTAGGCAAAGGAGAAGAGCCTGAGACACGGCTGTACAGGGAGGGTCCCTTTAAGCATGAGCCTCAGATAGCAACAGATGTCGGAAGTGGGTGCTGTCCTAATGTCCTTCCTGAAGTGCTTGTGGGTGGCCTTAAATGCAATTCAGCATGCAATGAGTATGGACACTCTATTTCAAAATAGCTCAGCATCTATTTCCTCTGAAACAGCTTATTATGAAATAAGTGTGCAGTGTAGACATATCCCCAGATCTGATCCCTGCTCTTCCAGCTTGATTGTGAACCATTTAATTACTCTCTGGGAATGGTTTCCCAACAAGTTATGCAGCCACCTTATAGTAGCTCTATCTAGGTTGTATTTCCTTAAATATTTTTTTATCCAAAGGTTATGCAAGAACATATCAAAAGTCATACTAACATTGAGATATACCACATATACCACTTACCCTCCATCTACTAGTTATGTTAGCCTGTCAAAGAAAGCTATTCGGTTGGTTTGACACAATTTGTTCTTGACAAAATGATGCTGACCACTATTTACTACCTTATAAACTTATTACTTATTATCAGAGGTGCTTTCAGCTCATCTGAGGAAATGGGTTTTGCTCACAGAAGCTCATGATGCGATATATATTTTTGTTAATTTCTAAAATGCCACAGGACTATTTATTGTTTTTAAAGTTCCAGACTAGCACGTCTACCCCTTCTGAGACTTATTAACTAGTAGTTTTTTTCCAACTTGATTGCTTAATTATTTACTCCATTATATTCTGGGTTCTGAAGCTAAGCTGACTGGTCTGCAATTCCTGAGACGGTCCTTATTTCATTTTTTTATAGGTGGGCATTATATTTGCTCTTTTCCTATACTCTGGATTCTCTCCAGATAATCACTGATGGCTGTGATATCTCTTCAGTCATCTTCTTATGTATTCCAGGATGTATTTCATCAAGCCCTTGTGACTTGAAAACATATATGTCACAATTACATATGTGTCTATGTAATTATTGTCTTGTTCTTTCCATATTTTAGCTTCTGATTCTACCTCATTTTTACTGGCATTCACCATGTTAGATGTCCAATTGCTTCTAATCCTTTTTTATTAAAACCGAAACAAAAAAGTCACTTAATACTTGTGCTTCATCCACATTTTATGTTATTGTTTGTGAAAGGGTGGAAAAGGCCCTGAGAGCAGAAAGAGCCATAGATAAGTCTTGTAAGAGGTTAGAGAGGCTCTGGAGGAACCATTCTATCAGGGCCTTGGGCAGCCTACAAAAAGGGCTGCAAACCTTAGCAGCAGTCAGTGCAGGGCAGAAGAGAGTGGACTATGAGGCTGGCTAAGAAAGTTGTCTTCAAGAGAGGAAGCCCTGGAGATGTGGGAAACAAACTGAGAGAGAAACTTGGAGACACCAGCAGAGGGCACACCTCTGGGCCTTGGTTAGGCGTGTACCCTGGAAATAATTTGAGTTTTTCACAGTGTGACTCATTCAGAGGGCTAAAGAGACAGTGCAGGCAAACACACTCCACCAGATGGGGGCAGGTACAGGAGATGAGTGCCACCCGGTTACATTCCCCCATTCCCATTCACAAATGGGCCTACCCTTGGTCTTGGTCTTGCTCTTGCTTCTAATGTATTAATAGAATTCATTCTTGTTTCACTTTATGTCTCTAACTAATCTTATTATTTTCCTTGGCCTTTTCAATTTTGTCCCTACATATTTGTGTTGTTTTGTTTATATTCATCCTTTGTAATTTGACCTGTAGTTTTGACTTGCTGTGAGACTCTTTATTGCATTTCAGATCAATGAGGTGTTGTGTATGAAAGGGTTTATTGTCACAGACCCTCGTGATCTCCCGTTCCTGCCCACGTGCTAGGATTGTTGTAAAGATAAGTCAAAATTCTGTGTTGTGGATCTCTTGGAACTTGAATGGAGATCAGGCACCATCCCAATCTTGAAGTCCCAGGCACATTCATAAGGTTCTTCTATTTAGCACCCACCTTTACATATTAGAACCTGCTTCCCAAATGCCTAGCTTCTGTGGGTGCAGCAATGACTCTTCAAACTCTTCAGCATCTAAACATAGCCCTATCATAGAACTCCACCCCAAAGCAGTGAAGCTTCTGGTTTACAGTTAAGTCTCCTAGGAGCACAAAGCAAACAAGTAACGGAGTCACTGTTTACCTTTGGGGAGGGGGTAAACAGTGACTGTTTATCTTTGGGGAGGGGGTGGATCTAAGTGAAAGCTGAATGTGTCTGTGGCCAAGAATCCTGCTGGAAGTAGTGATACACTGGTTCAGCCAAGAGACCCTTTGGGCCACAACTGTGCTCAGAACAGGGCTGACTGTGGTATAGCTAGAAGGTTCTGTGGCCCAGAACTGTTGGCAGAGGTGATATACAGAGTTTATGTGAGAGATTATAATCTGAAATTCTCATCCTCAATATAGATTCTCATCCTCAATTTATATTATAGATCTCTGTCTATAATATAAAATTTCTGATATCCGGAAATTTCGCACTCATACATTATCATTTGGGGGTTGTTTATGAATTATTGATTTAGAAATGTGACTTTATGCTATTTTATTTTTTCATGATTTTCTTATCTCACAGTTGTATGTTACAAACTTGTAAATGTTTTTTGGAAGAATGGGAAGCTTGCCGTCTGACTGCTGCTAGAGTGAAGGACATTTATATTGTGTGTGGATTTTTTTCTTCCCATCAGTACAAAAAAGAAAACATCAGATGCTATTTATTATAAAAGGTCAGATTTGAAATTAGCAATGATCAAACTTGACATTTCCAGGCAGCTTTTATGACACAGTATCAAGAAATGTATAGTAATCCATTAGGAGAAAAAATGATTGAAGACTTCAGTCAAAATTAATGGCAAAACATATTTCAGTTTAAGACGTTCACCAATTCATGAATAAGACTAAATAAGAACATATATAATATATGTATTTTCATTGGAATGGATAGTATAAACCCAAAAAACCTCTGTAACAGCTACTGAGGTTTGGAAAAGGATAAAACTGCATTTAATGTTCTCTAACTTTTTCTTTTGTAATCATTTTTCTTCCCAAAAGCGAACTATTTTATAGACAAGTTATGAAGCTTATCCAAGACCACAATATGTTTAAGAATTTCAGGCAGTTCTGCTGTTATACAGTTACCTTCCAGCTTTAGGAACTTAATAACTTGTAAACAGTACATGAATCACTGATTGAACTCTGAATGGAAAAATAAAATGTTCATATCAAAGTAGGGCCTCAATTTTGTCAAATTTATAAAGTTATAAATATGCTTAAGTATTTGCAGGATCAGGGCCTTAGGGTGTAGATGTGTAAGAAAGAGATATTTCACATTTTGCATTACGGGTCTGATATAAGTTTTGTGGACTTTTAGTTTGTTTATGGTTTCATCCAATATGCATAAATCTGCATTTTTAGTGGAAAGCAGAAGTCTAAATTGAACTTTGGTGGAGTTTACTCATACACATAATGATATGAAATGCAATATCTGCAAGGTGTCATTTGTATACCAACAAAACATTTTTAGGGAAATGTGGTTTTGGGTGCCAATTTAGTTATGTTGTTCAACATGATTAACAGTTTTAAAATATGAAACCTCTGTCATGTAACTTGCAAACATATTATAAAGGTTTTTTTTATCCAATTCTGGCATCTTGAATTAAGTAATTATACAGTTTCAAAGTGCTGTGATTGGAGTATTAATGATTTTGGAAAACCTAAAAATCTTTTGTTAATTAACATATTTTCATAGTAATAGCAATGAATGCCTGAATTGCTAATATATATACTGAATATGCATTGTTGATAATGAAATTGTATTTCCATGATTATTAATTATTTGTGTGTGCTTTTTTAATTACTGGGTAAAATCCCCTAACCTGAGCATACGAGTGCACATTTCTATGACTCTTAACCAACTTTAGAAGTGTCACAGTCAGCCTTTGAATTGGAAAAATCTCTGCTCTTATGATGCCCCAGAATGTTCTTATGAGTAAAATTAGTATGGTAAAGTGAATGAGCAATAACAGAAATTGTAAAATATGTATTTCCTTATAGTGTGAGGAATGTAATTCTTACACTATAAACAATGTAAACTTGCTGTCAACATTACAGGTGAGGCTTGGCTATTGGCCAGGATGATTACATGACAGTAATATAAACTAAAAAAACTTGGCAATAAGTATCTGAAGCAGTAGCACATTTATTTTTATGGATATGAAAACCATGTATGGAGCAAGAGAATACATCATTCACATTTATATGTCACAAATGGATGAGCATGGAGTAAGTACAGCTCCGTGGAAAAAATGTTTTTTCTTTTTGTACTGCTCACATGCATCCTGCCCATTAATGGAATTTTAATAAATAATACCTTCAAATAGTCACTTTAAAAAGGGTAAAAGAGATTCATAGACTTCTTTACTTTGTTTTTATACATCTTATAAGTGTTTCATCATTTCTCTTGCTGCTGATTCCATCTCCATCCACCTCTGCTTGCAATTTTCATGAACTTTTGAAAACTTTTGATTTTTTGAAGATGATTAAAAATCATGCTTTGCAAAATGTCTATCACCTTTATAAATATTTGGTTATGACAATATCATGAGGAAAGATTTATCTGTGTCTTTTTATTCATTATAAAGACTATTACAACTCTCACTGGTGGTATATCAGACAATTTAATTCACTGCACTTATTACAACAGTCTGCTAATCATATTTTATTATAGTTCAATGTTGCAAAATGTTCTATATTGACATCCATTCTGTTCAATCCTTTAGATTTGAGATATTGATCATCTATCTTATACTCTTTCCCTTCTATAAAAAGTCCCAAGTATTTAAATATCTGAAACATTTCAAAAATAGCATCACTCCACAAATCAATCTTTCTATTCAGCATCTTTCTTATAAGCACATCATTTTCACAGACCATTAGCAACAGCCTCAAAATATGCATACGTCAATGTTTATGTTTTTATTCATTATGTGCATACTCAGTATGAGTACCAAGAACACAACTTCAGAGCTAGTGTGGCCTAAAACTGAGGTTCTGCAGACAGTAGCCTGTATACTGAAGAACTCCCATTTTAATCTTGTCCTAGGAAACCCACCCAAATTGGATACATTTACATTAGGTTTTTTTGTGGATGTTGAAATATCAAACATTAAACAAGTGCAACTACAACATTTGCAATGTATGCTCATTATGAACCAGTTACAAATCTGGCAATGTACTGTTTAATAATACCCTTCCCTGTCAATCCTGGATTTATTGGACATGATCAAACAATGATTATTTATTTAGTGATTATTAATTATGAATTTGTATTAACAACTGATCATGCATTAAATAATCATCAGGTAGGCTCTTTGGAATTAAAATCATAGGTTGTGTGCCTCTTACTTAGAGAAAACAAAAATAAACAAATGAACAAAGAAATAAATCAGGTATAACTCAGTCATTGTTTCTATAATCTTGGCTTTTCTTTCCATCTGTGAAATGCTTCCATTTTGAACAAAAATGATTTTGTGCTGTACTGAAAGTGATTCTCTTTCAAACTTGTGTGATCCAATAAACAATACTTTTATTGATACATGTGCAAGTAATTTATTACTTACAGAATTTATCAGAATCATGTACAATCATGTTTTGTTCACAATGCTTGTGCAAAATACTGACTTTGCAGGAGGTTCATTAGTTCTTCTCTTGCTCACATGATAAGATGCTTAAGTTGTTCCTCTTAGTGCTTCACCAGTGGGGAATGTAATCATCTGACTTGCAAGTGAACCAGGATATATACCTATAGTATAGGAAATCAAATAATTCCTTTTCTCTCCTTTGTTACTTGCATATGACTCTAGAAGTGTCTGTTTGCACAATTTTGTTGGCTTTGCTACTCTTATTTCAGACATGTATGCATACTGAGTGATTTAGAACTCCTTTGTATATTTATTTACTTTACAATTTGTCCTTGACTCTTAGTTTGTACCCTCTAAACAAATTGACTACAAGATAGTAGCATATCCAGCAGAATAATGAGGAGCACCTCAAAAGAACAATGCCGAACCCCATACTTCTTCCACTGAAGTTCATGGAACTGAGATCAGATCTAAAAGTCTTGTCACAGAAATGTTAAAGTGTAAATGGATTAATCTATGAGATCTGGGTTCAATTTCCACCTCTCCTACTGATCTGCTGTATGTCTATTTGGTGTCTGGGAGGTGGGAGGGCATTTTCTCATCCACATCTAAAGGACTTCACCCCAGCCTGTGGGGAGGATCCACAGAACCCAGAAGAACCAACTAATTACTGGGGACAAATAATGAGGAAACAGGGACGGGTGTGAGGGTCAAAGGGCTAAAATGAGGGAGCTGGATGGGGATACCGAGCAGAGAACCCTGGTCAGTGCCCACTGCTCCCTGAAGGTCTCGAGAGAGCCAGCGGACGCTGTCCATTGGAGCTCTGCCTGGATACGTGGAGCTCTGCCCGGATACAGCAACAGAAATAGACCCCACAGTCGCAGGCCCCTCCCCCAGCTAACCTCTTCTCCCTGGTTTGCTGTATGTGCTTGGGCAAGTCACTTTGTCTATCTATGCTTCAATTGTGCTTCCAACTTTTGTCAGTCTTAACTCTCCAGATTGTAAGTTCTCTATGGTCAGAATTATCTCTTTCTTCCTCTCACTAAAGAAGACCTTGATTTTATACGAAGCATGTAGGCACAAATATAATACAGACGATATATGATAATAACTTGGGGTTAGAAACATTTGGAATTCCACTAAGAAACAAATGGATACCACCAAGCAAAATAAAATAATTTAAGATGTATTGATTGGATTCGATCATCATAACATTGCAAGAAAAAGGAGAAAAATAATTATACCGGCTAACATTATCTATTTTGGCCTGAGTAACCACAAACTGGAAATGACAACTGGTATGTCTAACATTGTAACAAGTACCGTAAAGTCGTGAGTATAGTG
>JANRFK010001234.1:92875101-92895917 GCA_030068395.1 Apalone spinifera
CTCTGCCAAGTGGCTCTCCACAAGTTGCCATTGCATTCCCTAAGTTTCCCTTTAAGCCCGTACCCTACCCAACCCTGCTCCACCCTAGCCCTATAGCCCTCTTCAACCAATGAAGAGTCCTTTGTTCAATGAACATGAATGTTTATTAAGGGAAAGCTCTGCCTGGATTTACACCACGAGGGTGTGTATGCAGTTCATTTCCTCACGGAACATGTCTTCCCTTGTGCGTTTGTGCCTGCGGATGTGAGCCAGGAATGCAAAGTCTTTAGGAGGTAGAAGATGCACCAAGCTGGCTATTGTCCCAGCTGCAAAGTTACAAGGGCACACTTTACAGAAGATACATTTTGTTAAGCCTACCCCTAACCTGGTAGCATACACTGAAGGTCTTTGTAAAGACAAAGAAAATGTATTCCATGCAAAGTCAAATACTTGCTTTAAAGTGGGCAATTTACAGCAGGTGACCAGACTCCTTAGGGGAGCATTAGGACACACTCAATCCAGAGGTAGGCAGTCAGGGTAAGGGGCAGCCAGGGCCAGGGCCTGCAGGCAGGAGGGGTAGAAGGGGTGGGTCAGCTTACTGCTGTGTCCAGCACACGCCGGGTCCATCACACATGGCCTCCTGGGGACAGTGGTTCCTTTCCTGCTCGTGGAGGAAGAGGGGTGTTGGGTGTTTGTATGTCTCGCATACGTGGCCTCCCAGGGCAAATAGGTTCCCCTCCTCCTTCATGCAGGTTGCCATTCAAGATATCAGTCTTCTCTGAATCATACTGAGTGATTGAGAGTGGATGCTGACTGAATGTGGCCATAAACCTGGACCTTATGCTGCACTTCTTTGTGGTTTCATGATGCCAGACCCTTTATTGGTGGCTTGTGACCGTGGAGTGATCAGGGTGTCTAATCGTGGAGGATGGCATAAGGCTGGCCTTCTGAAAAATCTTGTGAGAAGGATTAAAGAGTTCCTATGTGAGAATTTCACGGAGCTGTGCAGGCAAGACTTCTGCTCCATCTGCAGAGATTTGAACAAATTGTTCCAGGCCCAACATGCTGTGTAGGCATAGAGTACACCCCACCTCACAACCCACTGCCTTTAACCCACTTGTAGTTAAACAAAATTTATGAACTCACCACTTGTGCTCTCCCCAGGGTGGTTGCTGAAGTGGGAGACATTCTGGGAGGGGAGGACTGGTTCCAGCATCATGACCAGTTCCCAGCTCTCGAGGATCACTGGCTGTCGATCTTATCTTCCTTCTCGTACCCCTCCACTACAGCATTCTCCAGGATAACGCCAAGTATGTCTTGACTGGACTCAGTGACCATGCTGGGGATGCTGGCCAGGACACCCCACAAAATGGCATCCAGATTACCATAGAAGCAGCACATGTGGAGTGTTGCACCAGACCATTTCCTTTCCTCCTTTGCTTGTGGAATAACCTTTGGCTCCCAGGCTGCTTGTGATCTTGTTGTATATCTTGGCATTCCTACTGCTGGTTCGAAGCTCATTGAGGATAGCTTCACCCCCACACCTCAATTAGCTCTAAGATCGCCTGGACACTCAGGCCAGTGCTATTTTGCATCCATGGGAATTGGATCCTGTGGGAGCAGAAGACCTCAAGAACGTTGCAATGTTCTTGGGATTGTTCAATACCATCTGAATGCGTGCTGCAGTGTGCTGCTCTGTCACAATGGGCTCACCATTCTAGCCATAGGGGACAGGCCCTTCTACTGTTCCCGGGGTGGGGGAGGGAGGGTTGGCTCAAAGGGAGAGCATTAGAGATGCTAGAGTAGTGACAGGCTTGACAGAGTAGTAGAGTAGTGACAGACTTGATAATGTGGAAGCATCGCTTAGAAAATTAACATACGGGGCTAAAATCAATGTAAATTCCTAGTGTAGACTAGGCCATAGAGTCTCTCCTCTGCAGTGCAAGTAGTGGGATGGGCCAGCCACCCTGAATGATGGCTATGGTATGGGTATGTTTTCAGGGAAACTAGCCCTTTCTCTCCAATCACATCCCCTACTTGAAATGCAGACATACCCGATATAGATAAACCCCGAGACTGAAAACTCATAAAAACTCTAGTGACTGCAACACAAAAATATTTGCAAACAAAATGTCAAAACCCCCACTATAAATAAATATGTATTAATAATAACTTTAAATATTTCCCAAACATTTCCCCTCTATTTACCTTCTCCTCTCCCCTTGTTTTGCTTCCTCGCCTTTCCTCCCCCAATTTCCCCAGATTTTGCACACATTATTGATTTGTACTGTGTTATCCATTGAAATTAGGTTCCAAACAGTTTGAGGCAGAGACCTTAAAGTGTTATACACATTATTGTGCTACCCAAGTAATAACAACAGCTAGCTTTGCAGATACCAAGTGCATTGTTAATTGGGAAGAACTGCAATATTTAAACTACAAAATATATTTACTGAAATAAGATGTTTTCTTACTTCTTTTACGGAATCAAAATAATTTGTATAAATGCTTATTACAAGAAAATTCATATGATAAAAATCATCGTTATAGATTTTTCATTAAGGTGCTATGGTTGTTAATAAATAATTTATCTAAGTAGAACAGTTGGGTTAGCTCAGAAAGAAAGCAAATTACGGCATGTCCTAAGGCATGCCAGCTCTGGTGTAACCCCTGCTTAGTTAGATGAAGCACATACTCCCATCCTTTTTAAGAAGTTAATCACTTCACTTTAGGCTCTGTTGGCGCTTGTCTCAATAATACCCTCCTTAGGAACCTGTTTGTTAAAAAACCTCCTATTAAAAGGGGCCATAAAATAAGTTCCAAAGAAAGAAATGGTACTTCTGGCATTCAGGGCTCCTCTGAAGCCTGCCCTCTAAGCTCTATTCCCACTCTCCTCTGGGTTGTCTTTCTTATTCATTATATTTCTCCTTACGTCAGGGCTGCTGGCCCTCCTCTGAACCTTGAGTAGTTCATTCAAATATTGTTCCTATCCTAACCACCTCTCCCCTGAGCTGGGCAATTCATGCAATTATTATTTTAGAAATATCTCTCAGTCTGTGTCTTCTCCTTATGACTGAAATCCCCATCTGTCCTCTTGGAGCTGTTATGCAATTTGTCTTCTGTGGTTGGTCCCACTTATTCTTCTGGCTGACACAGTTTGGCAGCCATATTCTGCTGTTGTCTGCTCCCCATTAAGTCAGGACCTTGCTGGAGTCTTCTTACTCCTTTCAGTGTCTTCAAGAATTTGCCCTGTTATGAGAGAGGAGGCAGCATTTCTTTCAGCTCATTCCCTAATTGGTTAGGAGAGTGGGGAGTCTTACCCTGTCCTGTCTACAAGGCCCCCAGACTGAAGCCTCTAAACAGAAAGAGGATTTCAGCTCATACTCTTCTTATCACTGGGATTGTTTTTTCTCTAATACCTCTGAGGTCCTTGTTATTTATAATCAGACTTTCAGTTAAAAAAGAACCATGCCAGGTAGTAGGGTGGGCTTAACAGTCACACTGCAATTTACAGTAGTTATAAAACAAAGTCAACCTTATTTACTCCACGAATATTCAGAAAACTAGGCTGTAACAGTCTCAGTGAAATGACACCTGTATTGCCATTTTGTGGTCCAGTCAGGCACCTATTTTTAGGTTTCCACCTCCCCAGCTGTCACCTCTTGAAGGGTAAGAACAGGGTCATTCTCCCTCCTAACCATTTTTTTTTCAGGCTGCACTTTCTTGACTACACTCTGGCCTAAGTGACAAATGTCTATGCATTTCTTTTTCTCCAGAGGCTATGCAAAGTACACTTGTCCATAATTATAAGCTGTCACCTATTCCTTTGTAAGGAAGAACACCCATCATAAGGTGAATATATTACAAAGAAAACATTTTTAAAAAAGGACCTATATGCATTTTAATAAGGTTACAGTAGGTCCCCTACCCCCAATTTCAGCTAAGGCTCTGGTAGGTGATCAAAGCCCATATAGAGGTTTTTTCAAAAGTCCATTCAGAACTGATACATAGTTTTTGTATACTTACAATTTTTGCTTAGAACAAAGAAAACCATGAAGTAATCAATCTCTCCTCATACATCTTGGGTCTCCAATCAGATTCTGGGGAAAAAATAATCATCAGAAAATGGTTCTCTCCTTAGGGTGTAGCTTCAAAAGTTGGGAACAAGAGGTGGAAGTTTGCAGTCACGTCCCCTGAGGTATTGCCTGAAGAACCGATTTAACTTTATTTGCTTCTCTCTTGTCTGGCACATTATTTAAAATATTCCGTTGAAGCTCATAACACTTTCCAAGGATTAAACTGATCGCATCTCCTCCTAGAGAAGTCACATCCAATAGTACGACTGTACATAATCTTTGCAAACAACACAGTAGACTCCAATGATACTTACATTTAATTCAATAAGGTTTTCCAAGGATATTGCAGAATATTACACTATAAGAGTCACTCTTAAAATTATCTCTAACTTCAACCAAACAATAACATATATAATAATTTATACTGCATTTATTTTATTACACGGTGTGCACCTAAGGAGTCAGGGTTTTTCATGAGTTTTTTTATAAATGTGGGAAACTTTGTTTTGTAATCTATGAGTAGCAGATACTAAAAAGAAAACTTCAGTTGGAAAGGATTAAAATTAATCTAGATGTAAACTTTGAGAAACACTAAATTCAAGATGATTTTATGTAGTTGTGTTAGTTAATGTGTGTGTGTTTTTGTAAGACTTCTCAGAGAAGACTTGAAACGGCCACCTACCACAGTGTGAGTTAAGAGGTTCAGAATGAAGCTACGAGACAGTTGTTGAAATCTGAAGTAGAGTTGAAATAAGGTGAATGAGGCGGGGGAAGTTAACAGAAAGCTACTTCCCCTTGAGATTCAATATTGACTTGCCATATGGCATAAGAGAGTCGTATAGATCTACAGTTATAAGGAACAGCCTTTTAAGGATAGACTTCACTGGAACTGTCAAGATCTGTGTTTTGATGCGTTTAACTGAGATAGCTTTTAAACACAGTGTGAAACTAGGCTATACTAATGTGTATTTGCTTTATTTGCTTTTTTAGTTCTGCTATAAAGTTTTGTATTTTGCAGTGAGAATGGGACTTGTAGATCCTATGAAAAGAAAAAAAACCCCAAAGCCCAGAGTTTAACTATTTTGCCCTACTGAAGAATGTGTTCTGCAAAGACATCTCCCTTCCCTCCCCCTCACACACATTCAGATTTATTTTATTGGGCAGGCACTCACTATTTGAGAGAGACAGAAAGGATGTTGATAAACTTGACAATCCAGCAGAGGAAACAGAAGTGATTAGATGCCTTTGCCTGGAGCACATGTCAGGAGAAGCACAGGGAACTGGGCTCCTTTTGTCTGCAGAAGAGAAGAATGAAGTATGAAGAATGAAGCAGGCTTCCAATATCTGAAGGGGGATCACAAAGAAGATAGAGCTAGGCTGTTTTTAGTGGTAGGCAGATGATAGAACAAAAATCAATGGTCTCAAGTTACAGGAGAGGGGGTCTAAGTTGGATATTAGGGTAAACTATTTCCCTAGGAGGCTGGTGAAGCACTGGAATGGGTTGCCTCAGGAGGTGGAATCTCCATCAATACAGGTTTTTAAGGCCCAGCTAGACAAAGCCCTGGCTGGGATGATTTAATTGGGTTTGGGATTGCTTTGAGCAAGGGGTGAGCTCCTGAAGTCTCTTCTAAACCTAATCTTCTATGATTCTATCCAAGCACTTTACATATCATATTATCCCCAGTTTTGCAAGCAGGAAACTAAAACTGATTTATCAAAACTCACAGAGAAGTCTGTGAAAAGGTCAGAAAAACAACCCACAGCTTCATAGCTCTAGGCCATCACTTTCACCCCAAGTCTATCCTTTCTGTAAGATAAATACCAATTAAGATGAATTGTAAGGTAATAATCATTGTTATTCTAAAATCATCTTATCTAGCAGAAACTTTAAAGAGAATGAAGGGAAATTATATTGAAAAAAGGTTTCTCAACAGTCAACATATCTCAGGTTTAAAAACCAATAACTATATACAAGGTCCTGGCCCTGGTTTTGTTTTATACTGACAATAGAGCTGATATTGTGAGCAAAGTGCAAGATGGCCAATTCACATATGTGCCATACTCTGTGAATTTTCTGTTCATTTAAATAACAGAAATATCAATCATCTTCTGGAAAAACTTGTTCTTTCTGCATCTATTTTATTCACTCAGTAAAACTGATACATTTTGGAGAAGTGCATGAGAAAATGGCTACTCATGTACAAATTAAAACAGGTAGTCATGGTGGGCTAGAACTCATCATGACGTATGGTGAAAAGGCTAGTCAAGCAGCATCAATTCACACACAGTACCTTAGGGCACACACACAGGTGAAAGCAATGATGCTTAACCAACTTCTGAGCAAAGCAGGGAAATAAAATAGTTCTCCAATTTTTCAACTTTTGCAAGACACCATAAGCAATGTCATTGTGAAAATGTTTGGTCTCATTGTGAATGTTATTAACATGATACCCAGGACTCATGGTTCAGTTGCTAACTCTGCCAATTGAGAGTTATGTCCTCAGCATGTCACTTATCCTTTGAACACCTTGCTTTATCAAACTATAAAACAAGCTGATATTGATTTTTCACTGAGGCTGTATTCACCACAACTTGAAGTAAATATGACGTGTACTGTTCCATAAGACAGGACTAGGCAGCACTGTAAAGACTAACAAAGTGGCTTATTAGGTGATGAGCTTGTTAACCATCTTGTTAGTCTTTAACGTGCTACATAGTCCTGTCTTTTGTTTCAACAAGACCAGACTAACACGGCTACATCTCTATTACTGTTCTACTGTTACATACATACTGATGTCTGCATCAGAACTGCATGCAACACCATCATGACTTTGAACTTTCATTAAGTGATATTATTTTGTTCTCTCTTTAAAGTAGCATTCTAAATGGGTGATGATATTTGATATTAAGAAATGCAATTATTCGCCTTGTAACACTAAACAGTAGCTTCTGCTGAACCAGTCCAAAGTCAATCAAGATTAACTAAATTAGCATTACAACAGAGTGACAGATACCAGGATTCTGAATATGGAATAACCGTGATGTCAGGTACTTGAACTCTGTATAGAGATGAAGAGCTATTTTTTTATCACTCTCAGATTATAGCAGATATGTCCAGAAACATTCCAATCTAGAAGCAAAAAGGGGTTAGAGGAACCATGGAGAAAGGCAGTTGATTCTGCTTACATACAGGGGTAAATCAGAAGTAACTCCACTTGAAGATAATGGGAATATAGTAGTTTAACATTTTTGTAATGGGAAAAAAAATCTACAAAGAGAAGTACATTATTGTGCATATACGTATATGTGAATGTATTGGTTGACCTTCCTCCAGACGAATATATTCTGGAATAAGGAAGAGACAAACGTTGGAAATGTGGATACATCACATGGTAGTTTTCACTGTCAACCAATCATAACTTAGGAATTGTTTCTTTTGTGTTAGAGAATAAAGATGCCTACCTCAGAAGAGTACAGCCTTTTCAAGGAAATTTAAATCCTTTTGCGAAGCAGAACCAAATTCATCATCACAGTTAACTTGATTGACTTCAATGGAGTTACCTCAAAGGACAAATTTGGCTCATTATATAAAATGTCAGGTTTTATTTAAAAGACAGCTAGATAGCTGCCTAAATAGCACTGGTTTTTACTAAGGAAAGCCTTGCAAATATAAACCAAAAGTAACAAAAATAAATCATTGAGAATGAAAGCTTGTCCCAGATATGAGTAAAATAATGTCATGCTCCCAATCGGCCAGCTGACTGTTGCAGCCTCTGGTGAGCAGAAAGTGTACTCACTGACCACAAAGAAGTGAAGATTACATGATTGTACAGTTGCAACATTTTATTTCACACCCAGTGAATCCACACAGGGGGCTGCGTCTAGCCTGGCAAGTTTTTGCGCAAAAGCGGTGCTTTTGCGCAAAAACTTGCCAGCTGTTTACACTGGCCGCTTGAATTTGTGCAAGAGCAGTGACTTTGTAATGTACAAAATCAGTGCTTCTTGCACAAATACTTTCATGCTCCCACTCGGGAAAAAGCCTTCTTGCGCAAGAGGGCCAGTGTAGACAGCAAAGAACTGTTTTGCGCAAAAAAGCCCCGATGGCTAAAATGGCGATCGGGGCTTTCTTGTGCAAAATCGTGTCTAGACTGGCCATGGATGCTTTTGCACGAAAGCACTTTCTGCCAGTCTAGACGCAGCCGGGGAGTTACAGTGCAGAACTTTGGTGCTATTCAGATTTCATAATCCAAGCCGTGGGGCAGTATGGACTTAATCTGAGTTATCTTGCAAAAGGAGTATTTAGGGAGCTGAGGAAGGAATTAAGGATCTTTCTTTTGCCAATATTTGTTTTTAATTTAAAGGAGTCAATATATTTTATTATTAGTTTAAAGAAATGTATTGAGAATTCTCCCCAAAATTCCACAGAGTGGTCCTGTGTATTGCAACGTGGCTGTAGTGATCACGAAGTGGTTGTATGTTTGAATATTCAACAGGTTTGCTAAAAAGTGATAAGGCTAATGCTACAAATGCAATATGTCAAAATATTAACAGAGGGTGACAACCTTTGGAGTGAACTTGGGACAATTTATGGCTATGAATGAAATACAATTTCCTTTGTGTTTTATAATTCCTCTGGTACACTGGTTCTGCTCAACAATAAATAAATAAGTAAATAATGTGTGGGTTTTGCACCATTTTAGTGCAAATCCTCTTAAAACCATAGGAAGGAAAAGGTTTGCAAGGGAATACCTCTGCTAAGGCATGCTCAAGTAAACCTGGTGTTTGTCCAACCTATTTTTAAAAACCTCCAGTGATGGGGATTCCACATCCTCCTTTGGAAGCATCTCCCAGAGCTTAAATTCAGATATATTTCGAAATCCAACCAAAATCTCCCTCACTACAGATTAAGCCCATTACTTCTTGTCCTAACTTCAATGGACATGGAAAAATTGACTAGTAACCATGTAAATGGCTTGGAAAAGGACTTAAAAAGAGATGTCTATTAAAGGAATGAAAGTGGTGGTGGGTTGGGGACTCCTATGATTGTTACAGCATTGAGCCAACTACTCCATTCTGGCCCATCTTAACTCTCCTGTCAGGCAGGGGTTTGCTGAAGGGACAGGGATGGAAAAGAGCAGGAGCTGGTAAAAGCCCCTTGAGTAATTATGGACTAAACAGGGGGTTATCTGCACTCTACAATATTAGCGGTTGGATAGTTCCAGACATCTATAATAAAGTTGTGGTCTAATTAAATACATGTGTGAGGGGGCGTTCTCTCCCTGCACTGAGCAGAAGGGGCTTAAAACAGCTTTGAGAGGCTTAAACCAGCTGTGTTTCACTGGGCATGCTCAAGTTGCACTGCTATTAAAGGGAGCAGCTCAGCTCAGTTGGGGCTGGCAGCTGGAGGGAGAGGACTTGCCTTGCCAGCTCCAGGCAAATCACAGAGATTACCCAAACACTGATTTGCTACCACACATGCTGGAGGCCAGATGCAACAAGAGACCTCACAGTTTTCAGATGCAAGCAGAAGCAGCCAGGTCTCAGAGGAAAGAGGGGAACTGAAGATTCATGAGTGAGCAGACACACCTGAAGCAGGAAGTAGCCCAGGGATGGCTATGGCTACAGTGTGAATGAGCCAGCGCTAAACAGTCAGTGGCTAGAGAAAGCCATTAACAGGGCCCTAGGCTTTTTTTGACCTTGATGGTTGGTCCTGTGCAATCATTGCTGAAAATATTCAGATCACTGAGTTCCGGGTCCCCGCATCCTTGACTATAGATGTTGTGTTGATGCACTAGGAGAGGGGTAGCAAAGAAAACTGTCCACTTCAAAGGTTACACCATTTCTTCTAAACTCATTTTTTCCCTTAGATTGTCTTCCCCTTGATCAGTTCTCTTAATTTGTTGAAGTTTGCTTTTTCAACAATAAAATCAACATTTTATTCCTATTGCTGACTTCACAGTTACAATAAAAAAAGATTATATGAATATGATGCTTAATCAATCTGAAACTGAAACAATTATACATACTCTTTAGGACTGACAATATCTTCCTGCATAATGAAATTCAGTAGATATCCAGGATTTTTGGGATACTTTAAAAGTCCACAAACATATGTTTGAATAAGCAAAAGTTTAAGGAAAGAACACTCAATAGAGGCATACAAAATGCTGATAATTGTGGGAGATGATTCTAGTTTTAAAATGATAAAATATAATCATTCACCAACAGAATAAAAAGACATGAACTGGTAATATTGAGGATGATTTGAGGCTGCCCACACTTTGTTTGTGAGAACAATGTGGATATTAGTCATAAATTGTCCCAATTAATTTTCAATTTTGATGATGAAGTAGTTGGCTGTTAAAAATTAAGACTAGAGATCAGGACTTTTGTGCCACACCTGTAATTTGGTGACACAATGTTATTTCAAGACATTTTCACCAGAATAAGGCCATGCCAAACTACTCAAAAGTGGTCTTATGTGTCTAGATGTTTTAGGGTTTTGGGGAGACTTACATCTGTGATGTGTAAAACATGGACTATTTCTTAAAATTCCTAACTTAAGAAGACCTAATTGGAAAGCAATTGGACCAAGTTTTTGGCTTTATATCTCCATAGCAGGCTATGAACCTGATTTTCTAAATACCACAGAGACCGGCACAAGAACATAGAGAAGGTAAAGTTCACAGACCATGAGAATCAAGGTGAGGCCTAGAAAGCTCATCTCTCTCATCCACAAGTCTCTTTGCGAACACTGTTGTTCCAGAATCCCTAAGGGTACGTCTACACTAGCTTGTTAGTTTGAGCTAGGTAGGGTAATGAGGGCAAGTGAAGTTGCAAATGAAGCCCAGGATTTAAATATCCTGGGCTTCATTTGCATGTTCCTGGGTACCGCCATTTTTAAATCCCCCTTAGTTCGAACTCCGTGCCTGTGGCTACATGCGGCATGGAGTAGGTAGTTTGAATTAAAGATCCTAATTCTAACTACTGTTACTCCTAGTGGAATGGAGTTCGGACTAAGGGGGATTTAAAAATGGCGGAGACTGGGAACATGCAAATTAAGCCCGGGATATTTAAATCCCGGGCTTCATTTGCAATGCTGCTTGCCCTCATTACTCTACCTAGCTCGAACTAACAAGCTAGTGTAGACGTACCCTAAGACTCTTCAACTTGGGGAAAAGAAATCACAAAATCAAGGGCCAGGCTACAGTATCCATCTCGGTGCATGAGAAGTAATGTGCCAGAAGAACATCATTGACTTGTTCCTTCATTGAAATGCTAGCTCCTGCTATGACTACACTGCCAGTTTTTTGCAGAAGAGACTATGCAAATCACACTTGCATTTGCATATCTTCTTCTAATTCTTTCTGCGGAAGACGTTTTTCTGATAAAAAGCCCCGTGTAGAGTGGGCCATTTGTCAGAAAAAAAACCCTTTCACAAAATCCCTTATTCTTTGTATATCAAGGTTTATGGGATCTTGAAAAAAAATCAGAAGAAGATATGTAAATGCGAACACGGTTTGCATATCCCCTTCGGCAGAAGAATGGTGGTGAGTCCAGAAGATTGTGAGAGTTGTGAATTTGTAAACTTCCTATTATCTTAAATACTATTCTACTACTACTAGTACTATGGCTGTCTACATGTGCATGTGAGAGAACTAATCAAGTCCATATATGTAAGACATCTAAAAGAAAACTTCCTCATATAAACATTCCTAAATATTCTCTCATAAAATTATTCAATAGCTTGTACGTTGTGTTTTATGTTTAGAACTCCTAAGAGACTTGAGATTTGTCACCTGTAACTCCTGGTAAATAAGAACTGTCAAATATTATGTTCATCAATTAAATTCTGTCAAATCTGTATTATAAAATGTTTGTGATGGGGGGAGAGAAGTGGTTTGATAATGGGTTAGCCACCACACATGAATTGAAATATAAGGAGGAAGTTTTAGAATGCACTCTGAGATTGTGATTTAGTTTCATTAGATAATAATTTGGTTGTAGTATTAAAATATTAAAGAAGATTTAAGTTAAAGATCTGACCAATTTGGTAATTTCTTTACATGGGATTCATAAGCAAATGGAAAATCACCTCTTTAGAGTCCTTTCAAATTAATAATGATTGACTATTTTTAGTATGAATTCAATTATTTACATGAGAAAATAAGCATGGCTCTATTGGGTGATACAGATGGTCCATTTAGCCAGTGTCCTGTCTTCTGACAGTGGCCAGTGCCTGATATTTCCAAGGGAATCAACAGGGACATAATAATTCTCAGAGATTCCTGGCATCAAGTCCCAACTTCTATCAATTGGAGCAGAGGCAACAGCTTCATCCTTTCCTTGGGGGATGCTCAACCTCTACTCAGCTCCAGGCCCTGCCCCCACTCCATGGGCCTTCCTGTCCCTGCTCTGCCCTTACCCTTTCTCTTTCTGTAACTTTTAAATAATCTGCATTTTGTTGGTAGATACTTGACCCTTTGATTGTTCCACAGGTTGGACTTCCCTGGTCCAGCACCTTTGGGACTTTACTAGTTCTGAACGAGGGAGTTTGCTGGACCAAGAGAGGTCAATTTTGCCCCCCCACTCCAGCTCCGGTTCTGGCTTCAGCTGCCACCTGACTTCACCCACGCTGGCTGCTGGTTCCTAGGGCTATGTCTACACTCGCGGCTTCTTGCGTCAGAAGTATGCAAAGGAGGCTAAGCGTGGAATATCGCCGAGCCTCATTTGCATACCTAATGAACTGCCATTTTTGCAGAATAGGCTCTTGCGCTAGGGGGAGCTGTCTACACTGCCCGTTCTTGTGCAAGAAAACCCCTCTTGTGCAATGCCATTACACCAATTATTTTCAGGAATAACAGCATTGTGCAAGAGGGGTTTTCTTTTGCAAGAAGCGGCAGTGAGGACAGCTCCCCAGGTGCAAGAGCCTCTTCTGCAAAAATGGCGGTACATTAAGTATGCAAATGAGGCTCAGCGATATTCCACACTTAGCCTAATTTGCATACTTCTGACACAAGAAGACGCTAGTGTAGATATAGCCCAGGACTAGCTCTGCTTCCATCCCCAGCCAGGCTGCCAGACTCACTGCCTCATGCCTTGGCAGGACTCCTAGCCACAGTCACACTCCTGCCTGGCTCCCAGACACTGGGGTTCTCTGGCCCAGGAACATCTGTGGATCTGCCAGTCCATGAATGTTTCCAGATGAGAGAGTGCAAGTTTGTAGAGGTTCAATCCATATTTAATTTCTATTTAATTATGTTCTTCAGTTTTGTGTAATTCACCTTTAGAAGCTTTTTACTGTGGTACCACATTTTACTGTGGTACATTTCTTTGGTAATTTTGCCCCTAAAATAATGTTAAATTTAATTGCATTGTGTTTGTTATTAACAAGTGATTCAGCTATATTAACTTATTGGGTCACATAATGTTCTATACTAAGTACTAAATTAAGAATTGCCTCTCTCTTTGTAAAAAAAACAACAAATGGTCTGGTAGCACTTTATAGACTAATAAAACATGTAGATGGTATCATGAGCTTTCGTGCGCACAGCCCACTTCTTCAGATGACCGGAGTTATGAGTAGAGGATATGAAAACACGAAATAAATAGGAGAGGGGAAAGGGAGCGGGGAGAAAGAGAAAAAAGGAGGAGTGTGTGTGAGACAGAGCATCATTAAGTATCTGGAGAATGGGTACTTAAACCTAAGCAAATAAAAATCAAAGTCAATAGATAGATTGCTAAGACAGGAAAGATTCCACTCAGAGAGCTGTTAGCACCTTCAGTGGTTATTAAATAGGTAGCGTCCTAGCCAGCCCATATCACGATTGAGTCCATTAGCATGTGAATTGAATTTGTGGATGAACTGTGATTCCAGTCCTTCCCTATGTATCTGGCTTGTGGAGCTGGCATGTGACAAGACAGCCACCCGCAAGTCTGTTAAAATGTGGCTAGACAGGCAGAAATCATAGAATCATAGAATACTAGGACTGGAAGGGACCTCGAGAGGTCATTGAGTCCAGTCCCTTGCCCTCATGGCAGGACCAAATGTTCACCAACAGTGCTTTTAGGAAAACATATGAACTGGCATCATATTACATTTCTTCAGTAAACAACTTCAGTTCAGAAACTTTGAGGATCTGGGTAGTTTCCAGATAATACTTCTAAAAATTTTACCATCTCAACCAAATTAGTCTTTGGTTCTCACGTACTGCTGCCTCAGCAAGTTTAAATTTAAGCTAAATGTAAGCTTAATAAAAGTGCTTTCAAACTAAAGAAGCAAATGTTTAAGGATGAAAATTCAGCTTTTGAGGAAGTAAATGTATAACAATCTCCATTCCTGCCCACCTGTGCTCCGTCCTCTACAGAGCTGTACAATTCATCAGCCTTGAGCAGATAAAGTGCTAGCAGCTAGCAATGACCAGATAAAATGAAATATTGCTGAAGAAATAAGTACAATTTATACAAATTTACAAAGTTTATTACCATAGATTGTCAAGGTATTGTTTCCGTAGAAATATTACTGAACCTCATGCAGCCTGCCTTGAAATATTTAACATGGAAACTAAAGCAACATGAGGAACAAAATCCTACAAAAGTAATAGAACAGGAAAAACTGTTTAAAACTGATATGTGAGCTAGATTAATTAGAAAACCAAAACAGAAGAAATAAACCCTCTGGTCTAGGTATATCTGAAAGTGAGGAAACTGAACATAAATTCATCATCTCAGTCCTTAATATAATTTTAAAATAAATAGCACACCGTACACAGAATGGAAAATGGAAAGGATACAGGCTCCCAATCCCACTAGTGAAAACCCACGAGATCTAGTCTGGTTGAACTCATCAGGCAATGAATAAATCCTCGAACAAGATGAAGACATTAATAAAACCCTCTAATAAATAGAAAAACCACTAAATGGAATGGAAATTAGGGAATGATACTGAATGACTTGACAAAAGAAACTGCTATACACAGAAAGCTGTCTTGAAGCATGTATGTAAGGATAAGAACCTTAGTCATGGCATATAACCAGGCAAGTTAGCAGCAGCTGTAGGTGTGAACACCAGAACACATGATCATCCAGAAGAGACTATAAGACTTTGGAAAATTGTGTAAAGAATAGACAATGCTCAGGAAATATCTAACTGTTTAAAAATAAAATACTATAAATGTACAAGTAATAGAATATTTTAAAATATTGTTAATTTAGGTATACATATGAATATATTTAATTTTGTGAGATGAATGTTTTTTAGGATTTAAATATCTCACTTAAAATCAGATCGTAGATAACACTGTGACTCGATAACTTTTGTCTTATTCATTTCCACTTGAAGACTGACTAATTTTTATATCAAGGGCAATGTTTTTATAAGTGACTGATGATCTTGGGTGCTTTAGGGCCTTAATCTTAGAAGTGCTGAATAAGCACAATGCCAGATGAAATCAATGGAAGATAAGGATATACATAGCTGCTCAAATGTTTTTAACAGAAAAATTTAGCAAAAATGAAAAAAGTTTGACATTTTAATTAAAAAAAAAATCTAAAAAGACAAAATCCAAACATTATGGGCCCAACATTTCAGCTGATTTTTTAGTTTGAATTTTCAGTTTTCCAATGGAAAGCAGATATTTTCTGAGAACATTTCCATTTATTAAATAAACAAATAAAACCAAAAAAGATCAGTTTTCTATTAAACTAAAATGTTGATGGAAAATGTTCAACTCACTCTAGCAGCAGGTACCCACTTCCTCTAAGAATCATATCTCCAGTGTCTTAAACTGAGTACATCATCCTCAGCACTAACCTAAAACCACAATGGACTTTTGAAAATTTGATTTCAAATTAATTTAAAATAGAATTCAAAGTGGTGCCAGAAGTTTCCTCAGAAAACTGTGGTGAGAAGAGAAGAGGCTATTAGCACCTCGATATAAACACCCTTTTTTCTAAGGAGATCTTTCCCAAGAAAGATGTTCTGGAGTTTATATATTTGTTTGTATTCTTGAATCTATGCTTTTCCTTTATATTTTATTTGCCTTCGTACATTACAGACGTCAGGTGTACAAAGCCTACTTAACCTTAGGCTATAGTGTTTCCTAGGTTTTAACAATACTCCTTACGCATTCTTAGATTGGAACCTTGCCTGTACATCTGATGCTGTCTCCACTGGTTCTTATCCCTTTGGGGGGAGCGGGGAAAGGTCAACTTTGTATTTAGCCATAGCACATAGCAGTTTAAATCAGAGAGTGAGTCCTTTTTCCTTTCTATTTGGTATTTCAGTAAAGTCTGAACTTTTTGCAATCACTGATCCTTTAAAGTTAGTGTTTTGGGAAATATAAAATATCAGGGTTTTCCTGACAAATATATTTTCTGATTCACACAACCCAGGAAAAGATTTTATATAGTCCATTCAGGGTTGTTTGTTAGGGTAACACCACCTAAAAGGCAGTATGTATGCCTGCCACTTGTAGGGAGGTGTGAAAGGGTAGGGTAACCTTTCACTCTGCCGGGACCAAATCTGGACTCCCCAACCTTCCCCCACTTGAGAGTTTCCAGTTTATTCTGTCCTTCCAGCAGTTCGTGCAACCCTTGGGTTGTCCGATAGTCTTTTCTACTCGTACTTGCTCTTGGCAGGTGGAGTAGGGGGACCCAGACCCACCCTCTCTCACAGATTCCAGACCAGGGTCCTGAAGACAGGTTCGAACCTGTTCCTGTCTGGCTGATGGGGACTCCTGCAGTAAGTTGTGAGCTCATGGGCCCTGACAGAGGAACCTCTCCCTGGGCTACTTCCTACCTTTGTTCCACTCGGAGAATGCCAAGTGTTCTCCCCGTAGTCTCCTCTGCGTGCGTGGCCTGAACGCGGAGACTGCCGACTCCCCTCTCAATCGGAGGGTCCAGCCTCTCCCTGCTTGCACGCTAACCTCCCTTTTGTATATCCTGCCCTGCACCACCTCCCCGCCCCTCAATGACCATATGGCTCCTAGGCCCCGCCTTCCCCTCCCTTACATCATCAGCATCGGGGCCATATGGCAGCTGCCATACCCCACCCCAGGGCCTCAGTGCCATGCTGCTCAGCTGAGCCATGATCCACGAGCAAGCAGAGCAAGTGGCAGACCGTGCCCCATGCTCCCCATACAGTGCGGGTGCCAGAGCATCCTGAGTGTGGTGCAGCGGTGCCCCATCATATGAGGCTCTTGGTAAGGGGGCTGGTACCATCCCATTCCCCTGGGCTCTGATCCAGAATCCTCTAAAGGATATCAGTGATCTGAAAGCTAGGGGCTGCTTAAAGTTACCCTTCCTGAGTGATGTTCTATCACCCCCCTCCTGCAATTGTTTTGGTTTAGATAGCATGAGGGCTCACCACAAGCACCTTCTGATGACTATGTGTAGCATGGTAGCTCTTTACCTCTCTTGGTAAAGCTGCCTCCTTTTGTGGTATGGCCCACTTCCTGAACCAAATCTGTTGTAGGGCTTTCCCCCGCTTGGGTAATCCAAACAGAGGAAAGAGGAATTAACAAAATTCAAAATCTATATAAGAAGAACAGGGGAATGCTTCCCTCTTAGCTGTCTCTGTAGCAGATTTTCCCTTTCCTCAGGGAAGTATATTTTGAAGGCTGTCATGGGGAGATATTATGCCTTTCTCTTAGTTCTCCTCAGCCTCTCCCTGAACTTAACAGGTGAAGTTTCCCATATGAAGCACAACATTGAAGGTCTGCTCTCTTTCCTGGTCTGCCCCCATGTAAGCTGTTTTAACTCTTCTTCCTGAATTTCCTATAGATGTGGTGGGGTAAGGCTAACTAAGGCCAGAGCAGTTTCTTACCCCCTGGTTGCCTCATGTGAGGTTAGTATAGCCCATCACTCAGGCTATGTTTAGACCGCAAGCTTCTTTCAGGAGAAGCTTTTCCGGAAGAGATCTTCTGGAGAAGCTTATTTCAAAAGAGAGCATCCACACAGCAAAAGTGCAACGAAAAAGCAGTGTGCTTTTTCAAAAGATAGCATCCACATTGAGTGGATGTTATCTTGCATTTAAGTTGTGATTAGTATGGACGAAGTGGCCATCAGAGCACCTGTGTTATTTCCTGGAGGCCTCTTCTTTCAAAAGTAATCCCTCTTCTGCATCCACACACGCCTTTTTCTGAAAAGACTTTTTCATTAAAAGACTTCTTTCTCATAGAAAGAGGTTTACCGCTGTTGGAAAACCCTCTCCGTTCTTTCAACTTTCTGTCAAAAGAACACAAAAACAGTGTAGACATAAGTATAGTTTTCCAGAAAAATGGCTGTTTTCCCAGAAAAATGCTGCAGTGTAGACATACCCAAAGATATGTTGAAAGAGAGGTGATATCTCTGGCAGGTATTGTGGTTGATCATACTGAATGCAGGGCTGGATTAAGGGGGAACTAGCTGGGCAGCTGCCTGGGGCGCCAACCTATGGGGGAAGCCTTATGGCAGCTGTAAGGGGCGCCGCGTGCCCAGCCACGTGGCGCCCTTTAGAGCTGCAATCAGGCGCTGTGCACCCAGGGCCGAGCGACGCCCCTTAAAGCTGCCATCAGGTGCCGCATGCCCGATTGCAGCTGTAAGGGGCTCAGCATGCCGGGGGCAGAGCCACGCATGCACCGTGACTCGGGGGTGGAGCTGTGTGCACGCCTGCTGCCCGGGGCGCAGTAATGGCTTGAGCCGGCCCTAATGGATGGGGTCAGTAGAGTAGGAGGGGTGGATGGGGGAAGGAATGGCATTCAATATATGTTCTTTGGGGATCATATTGAGTAGGAAATGCCTCTTCCTAGGTTCACATTTCACATTTTCATCATTTTAGCAAAGGCTGACAAAAGCAGCTATGATATTTCCTACCCCTTTGAACTTTTTTTTAATACATAGCTTAGGTGTTAAAGTGTCCCTTGTCAATTCCATTGTGTCTCACAAGAGAACTGAACTAGTAGGTTTGAAGGAGGAGAAATTGTAAAATTTAGAAGCAGAGTATCCAACCTGAGCTGGGTGGGAGTAACATTATTACAGGAACAACATTTGGAAAAACTGAGTGGCTTCAAGAACTGAACATCCAGATAATTAGATGCTAAACAATTGTTTGCTTTGACAATTTCAAACAGTTTTAAGTACCATTCGCTGATTGTGCAAAGACCTTGCAAAGCACCTAAATCTAGCCCTTTAGAAATACAGGATTCAGCTCAGGTGACAAATTGAACACCGTTCCAAAGCCAGACAACTCAATGACTTAAATGATTTTCAGTTTTTGTTCATTTTCCTATGCCTGAGTACTTAAAAAGTAGTTTCTGATACAAAAGGAGCTGCAGTACTGCCTTCTATTTTACTACCTTACTTAAATGTAGCTTTCTGTAGAAACTGCAAATAGCTGATGAAGTAGAATCTTCATACAGTAATTAATGATGAATGAAGCTCAAAAGGCTTTGAGATTTTGGATAAGCTTGCAAAAGTTAAGATGCTTAGTCTAAGTTTGTATGAAGTACTTTGGTCTAGAAATCTGACTGGAAATATTACACAAGATGATATTTTTGCATTTAACACTTATAATGTTCAAATAGCCTCTTTACATCAGAAAGTTACTCCTCAACATCCTTGTAAGATTCTCTAAGCAAGTCATTATCTAGCTATATATTTTAGAGTTGGTCAGCGTTCTGTCTATCTGTTAGTCTACCCATCTGTCTGTGAATCTGTTTGTTCAAGAACACCTCCTAAAAGGTAAGCGCTATGACCACCAAAGTTGATATGCAGCTTCCTCTTCTCCTAACTTAACACAAGGTCAGGGTTTGGTTGTGCCAGGACAATGGGATGTGCATGGAATCCAACTGTTTTCCATAACATGGAAAAGGAGGAGGCTGCAGGGAAGGACACCTATGCCCTGCAGTGACTACAGGGGCCAGCAATTACAGGAGCCAGTTATGCTGCAGAGTGACCACAGGAGGGTGGCCACACCCAGAAGAGAGTAGCCAGATAGAGCCAGGGCTGTCTATGCTGCCAGCCACCAGCCCAAGTAAGTGGTTCCTCTTCCTCAAACCTTCCCTCACCAGCCCTCAGGCACAGCACTGGACAGAGGGAGTCCACCAGCCAGCAGTCCCACTGTCCTGGAGGAGGCGCAGCTAGAGCCTGGCAGCACAACCCTGATCCCCACTCTCTGGATAAGCCACAGGCCAGGGACAGTCAGTGGAGCCCTGGCCTTCAGAAACTGCAGACTAGAGAAAGCCAGAAGCACTCTGTCCCTTTCCCTGAGAAGCTGCAGACTGGGACCAGGCAGTGGACTCCCTCCCTCCCATGAGGAGCTAAGGGGACCAGGTTGCACCCCCAGCCTCTGCCCAGGAGGAGCCACTCAGGCAGCACAACCCCCCACTCTCTTGGAGGAGCTGCCCCTCCACTCTAAGCCCCACACATATCTTCCACCCCTGTCCTGAGCCCACCCAACATCCACAGTGCCCTGCTCTGAAGGACTCAAGCAACACCAGCTACATATTCTAGTAGTAATTATAAATGAGTCACAGGACAGATAGGTGAATTGTCCAGAAGTATAGAATATGTCTGTTTCAAGGGACAAGACTACCATCTGGGATGTTCTGATTCTTTGTTCTGGGTGAAATTCCTACTTGAGCAAGGACTCTAGAACACCGGAATTCCATGTGTGCCCTATTTTGATGATATGCTACATAAAAAACATACTGGCTCTCTACACAGGATTAGATTTCACCCTCTATACTGAGACAACTGGACTGTCCTTACTTCTAATGTTAT
>JANRFK010001234.1:92909336-92930282 GCA_030068395.1 Apalone spinifera
TGAGGAGCACTAAGAGCCTCCCTTGTCTGCCCCACTGGGGGCTTGTGCCTCATTTCTCCCTCATGTCTTTTCACTTACCCCTCCCTAACCTCCCTTCCTGATGTCAAATAAAATACACGTATTTTCATGAACACACTCTCTTTATTTAACAAAACTGGGGGAGGGGATGAAACTCTGGTGAGACTGGGGAAAGGAGGCGGGAGAGGGGAGAAGAGAGGGTGAGAGAAGGGAGGGAGAAACCTGGGAGGAGGGAGCTGGAAGGGGGAGGAAGGGGAAGGGGAAGCTCAGGGCTCAGGGTTGGGGTCTCGACGGACCAACTCGATTTTCATGCAAACCTGATCCTGGGTTCGCATGTGGCCTTTGGTGGCCAGGCTGGCAGCTATCTTGCCATAGATGGCCACATTCCTCTGTCTAGTGCAGAGATCATGGATGTTGAGGGCATCCCCCCAAAACCTGAATAAGGTTCATGATCTCCACCCTGGACCAGGAAGGTGCCTGGCAGGCTCCTGGGAACTGGCAGACTGCTCCTGAGGAGCCAGCTCCTGGGAACTGGCTGGCTTCCAGTGGCTTGCTGGCTCATGTTTTGGAGCCAGTGGGTCAGGGACAGTGACTGCTGGCTCTGGGATGGCAGGCTTGGAGCTGGCACAGGCACTGTGGCCAGAGTCAACCCCTTTAAGGGCTCCAGGGATGGGGGAGGGAGAGGAGTGTTCTTGTTTGAGGCTGGAGTGGCCACCAGGGCACTCTGGGAAGGTTGGAGGCCCCCTATTTCGATATAAGTGTCTACACAGAACTTATTTTGAAATAGCTATTTCAAATTTGGCGTTATCCCTCATGGAATGAGGTTTACCAAATTCGAAATAAGCACTCTGCTGTTTCGAATTAATTTCGAAATAGTGGTTTGTCTGTTTAGACACTAGTACAATTATTTCAAAATAACATTTGTTATTTCAAAATAACTTTGCTGTGTAGACATACTCAGAGAGAGTTTCACACAAGAACTACAAGAGCCCCTAGTGAGACTCTCCACTTAGCCTCCCCTCAAGGGCCCTGTGCATTGCCCCTCTGTGCCTTTTCTCCCCCACCCCTCCCTTCAGCTGTCTTCCCTTCTTCCTCCCTTCTCCCATTTCGCTTATGATAACAATAAAACAGACCTTTTGTTTTTTAAGTGTTTTTGGTTTATTCAGGGGAAAATGTAATTGGGGAAAGCACGTGGGGGGCAGGAGGAAGGGAAAAGAACAGAGAGAAGTGGGAGGAGAGGCTCAGGGATCGGGATGGGAATGGTGCTTTCTTAGGGTGGTTCCACTGCTCCATGTGAGGGATTGGTGGTGGTCAGATGGGGGCGGGTGATGGGGGAGAAGCCAGAAGGTCAGGAAGTGGGGTAGGTGCTAGGGTTGGAGCAGGGGCAATTGCTGAGGTAGGAGCTGCCAGCAGGCTGCAGTATAAGCCATGCTCATGGTCCAGGCATGCTGCAAGAGCTCCTGCCAGGTGGTGCAGTGTAGCTCCATGTCCACCTCCAGCGACTGCTGCAAGGCACATAAGGTGGTGATGTGCTCCCACCCCAGGTCCTCACAGTCTTGTCTGTGGTGGTGGCTCCCATGGGGTCAGGAGGCTGGTTCAGGACGTGTTGGAGGCACCTCACTTGCAGCTGGTCCAGCTGTGAAGAACAAAGAGAAGGGTAGTCATCCCAGGACACAAAGTGCCTCAAGCCTAGCCCTCACCTCTGAGGCAACACCGAAAGATCTTAAGTCAGATGAAGGCAATAGTCGATGTGCTTGGGGCAAGGCCACCAGTGGCCTAGAAAGTGGGTCCCTTCCTGCAGGGACACAGATATCCCCCAGAGTGGGGGGAGCCTCGCTATCCCCCCATCCCAGGGACAACCAGGCTTGGGAAGGTGCCAGACAGTCTGGGAGGATTTTGTTTATACCTCAATGTTATGTAGGTAACAACCTAATTTTGAAATGAGTAATAAAACTGCTGGTCAACACCCCTGTAGAGGAGAGAAAACTTCTTCCTTTTGAAATCTATGGGAGTTCTTCTATTGACTGTAATATTGTCAAGATTTCACCAAAGATGTTAAGACAATGAGACTACTCATAAAAGTCAAGATTTCTGATATGTGTAAGAAAGGATGCCCCTGGTTTGGGGATTAATGGTGTGTTACCACATTCATGTAGCACCATAAAGTTATTGTGAGGACTTGCTCAGCTAAAGGATGTGAAGTTCTTTGGGGACTAGAACATATGGGTTCTTCAGACCACTGTGCCACCAACAATCAATGGTTAGAGTGCTTGTCACATAGACCTTGTCACATATCTCAGGAAGTATCACTCTAGGAGGCTGGACTGATCTCATAGCCTCTGATTGGTCCAGGCACCCTACTTAAACCCAGGACACATTTCAGGAAATTTGTGTGCAAAAAAGGTGGACTCCTCTGACAGCTGTGATGATGGACTCCTAAGCCTAGGTTCTGATGCCTGACTCCAGCTCCAATCCTTGTTGATGTTTCTGGCCACTGTTTGTCATTGCTCTGACCACTAGGTGTGATCATCCAAGCCTCAGTTGTGACACATGAAAATTGACACTAGAAGTGGAGTCTTCCAGCAGCAAGAAAGTTGAGGAAAGATGTGAGAATAAAGAGGATGATGATTCCCCCAAGGAACTGAAATGAGGCTAACTAAAATAACCAAAGAAATCCAAACTATTAAGAGATGCTAAAACCTCCTCTCTGAAAAAATGACTTATGAACATAACCAATAGCTAACCTTTAAATTGTTTTCCTTTCCCGACACTTACTGCTGTACATACAAATTCCTATCTACTGTTCTTCTAGTATGAGGTTGATGTAACACTTCTGGTGTAGCTTTCACTAATAGAGTGTCCAGCAAACACCTCCCAAGAAACTGTTAGCTAGAACGTGGTTCTAGAACCCAGTCCCACTCCTCCTTCTGCATATCCCACACTTCACATAATCATAGGAGTGGAGGTCATCAAGTCCAGTTCCCTTCCCAAAGAAGGACCAATCCCAACTAAATCATCCCAGCCAGAGCTTTGTCAAGTCAGGACTGAAAAACCTCTAGGGATGGAGATTCTACAACTTCTCAAGGTAACCCATTCCAGTACTTCACCACCCTCCTAGTTTTTCTAATACCCAACCTAGACCTCCACCACTGCAACTCCTTGTTCTGCCATCTGTCATTATTAAGAACAGCCTCTTTGTAGTCTCTTTGGAATCCCCGTCAGAAAATTAAAGGCTCCTATCAAATTCCCCTTCTCTTCTGTAGACTAAACAAGCCCAAATCTCTAAGCCTCTCCTTGTAGGTTTATTGTTCCAATCCTCTAATCATTTTGGTTGCCCTTCACTGGACCCTCTCCAATGTGTCCACACCTTTCTGTAATAAGAGATGTAGAATTGTATGGGATACTCCAGATGTGGCCTCACCAGTCCCGAATAAAGGGAAATAATCACTAATCTAGTTCTGCTGGTAATGCTCCTCGTAATGCAGCCTAATATGCCATTAGCCTTCCTGGCTACAAGGCCACATTGCTGACTCATCTTGACTTCACTCACTCAGTCTTTCATATCATCAGACTGGCAAAAAGCCAAGCTGAAGGGCAAAACTCTGCAAACACAAACAGAACCTGGATGGCCTAGTTTCTGAATGGTGTTAAACAGTCAGGCTTTGTCTTTACTGCACATTCTTCAGGCAGAAAATATGCTAATTAGGGAGTCATTAGCATAAGTTGCAATCTCATTAGCATATTTTCTGCCCTTTCTTTTTCTGCAAGTTTTTGTGCAAAAAAACCAGTGTGGACATTTATTTTGGTGCAAAAAAATTCATTTTGCGCAAGATCCTTATGCCTGTCCCGCACCTCTGAGGATCAAGAACAAGTGGATTAACTCTTTGCTTTAAGCTTTCTTATGTGTATATAAGTATGTTCCTTGTTCTCACTAATTCGATGTGTCTGCTATCAGATTTGAAGTGGTTTGAACCTTTATACTTGAGAATGTTCTAATGGCAGGACAATGTCTCACTGGTTGCCAATAGATATTTTACTGATAGGATTATCCACCAAACTTAAGGCTGTCACAAGTTTTGCCATTTTAGTTAAACAGTGAATTAAAGAATGCTCATATATCAGTCATGGTCTCAGGAAAACAGTGTAGCATTTATAAGAAGCAATCTGCCTTATGCATTTGCAGACATTTCCAAAAAGCCCATATGTTTTAACACTTCACTGGGGTTTTATTATTTGTATTATGTAGTGACTAGGAACCCCAGGTATAGATCAGGAAACCATTGCAAATACAGAACATAAAGTGCCTGTCCTAAAGAGTTTGCAATATAAAACAGGAGACCTACAATACACAGATAAATGGGGAGCAGAAGGAAACAATTAGATAATACTGGTCACCTCTTAGGCAGTGATTCTACCATATCAGCTTCCTGGTGTGGATTTCCAGATGTTGAATGGGTGTTCTTCCCATACGGGACTGTATGGGAGAATGTACTAAAGTTCTACTTTCAAAGTTTAAGAAGAAGATGATGAAGGATGGCATAATTATGTGAAGAATATAGACTTATTATAGAAAACTGGACAGATTTTAGGATGATCAAATGATATTCACGACTACAGGCCCTCAAGGATTCTGGAACCCAGGTTGCTGGTTTAGAAAAACAAAGATACATAAGTCACTTTCCACCATAACACAGCAATATTTATTTGAATACCATTTATGGGTGGACTCTGTGACCATTCTCTCTGTCTGGACTTCCAGTAGCTATGTTATGGAGTTGGTTTTTACTGCAGAACTCCTTCGGTGTGAGACTTTGACATATGGGGAAAAAACAAATGCACCAATTTGGAAAAGCAGATGTCTTATTTAAGCTATCATCCCCAAAGTAACAGGGCATTATGAATGTTAGTATCATGAGAACTTTTTTTTATGTTCCAGACAAACAGCTAATATAAAAACAGGCAAATTATTGCATGGTTAAATCAAATGTAGGGCTGGAAGGAACCTTGAGAAATCATGAAGGCCAGCTTCCTGGACTGAAGCAGGACCAAATAACACTATCTAATGTTGAGAATTCACTGTACCAGCTAAGGCAGCCTTCCCCAAGTATTAGTAGTTTTTTAAAAACCAATTCCATTTCTGCTCCTAACCCGGTATTTGGTACAGGACATATTCCAGTATAATTCAAGATGATGAATATCGTTATATTTAAAATCCCAATAACAAATTTAAGTGACATTAACATTATATCTCAAGATTAAACATACAGCTCCTAACAGATCACACACATATATGTGAGATCTATTAAACACCAAAACTTAGGGCTGGTTTAGATATTTCAATAATTATTCTGTAGCTGCTCTTCTGAAATACATATTATCATTTCTGTACAAACTCTCACACACATACAGCTTTATGTGCTCACATATGTATGCTCTCTATCAGTCATCTGCTGGAATTCAGTAAGTATAAAGCTGTTGAGATAGGGACATCCCTCTACAATTAAAAATTGTAAAAGAAAAAAATTCAAATGGATTATACGTATGCAGGTTGGTTGTTGAGATTTGTGTGGTTTTATTCAGTTACAGGAAACTGCTATGGAGTTGAAAATATTAACTGGTGGTGTTACTGGTTCATCTATTTTAAAGGTCTGTCTGTCTAAAGGAAACTTGCTTTTAGATATTGAATCTTAATTGTTTCACGTTGATGGACTCCTATCCTTAGGGATTAAGATAAGAGGGTAGAGGAAGCATACATTTAATCAGGCACGGTGGTATTATGTAGCCAAAGGGGGGCAACATCAGCAGGCAAGCAAGCCAAACAAAGAAAGAATTCAGAAATAAAGGCCAACAATCAGGCTATGTCTACACTGCCATTTTTTTTCTCTGCAGAAGATATGCAAATCATGTTCTCATTTGCATATCTTCTGCCGAGCCTTTTTGTGGAAGAGGCTTTGCTGCTAAAAAGCCTCGTGTGGACAGGGTCATTTGTTAGAAAAAACCCTTTTTCGCAAGATCCTGTAAACTCATTTTTTGAGGAATAAGGGATCTTGAAAAAAAGGAGTTTTTTTCCGACAAATGGCCCCATCTACGTGGGGCTTTTTAGTGGCAAAACCTCTTCCGCAAAAAGGATCGGCAGAAGATATGGAAATGAGAATGTGATTTGCATATCTTCTGCTGAAAAAAACCTCGGCAGTGTAGACATAACCTCAGAGATCTGCTTTTCTTTCAGTTTTTGAAGATGGTAGCTTGGCTAGTTATATCTCCTTGGAATTCTTCCGCAGGAATCTTGTGGTAAGGGATTTGATTAAGTCAACTTTATACAAATGACAGCTCTCTGAATCCCAGTAATTTCCTTCTCTGTCAGTCAGCAGATGGGTAGGTATGTTACGACACTTAAGGTTATGTATAGGTCAGCCCACAGGCATTATCTCAACCATAGGAAAACAGCAACTATACATTCACTCAACCATGCACACAGTGAAACATTTTTCTGTTCTTTGGAGACTTATAACTTCCCTTTTAATATTTCTGTATTCAGCAGCTTAGCTTTGAACAGTATTTTGGCATACAAAATCTGCGTGAATTGTTAGATTTTTATTTCAGTGAGAGCAAACAATATGTTCCTCCTAAAATCATAATTCAGGGCCAACTAAAAAAATGAACAGTAGATATAATAAAAATAATGCTTGTAAAAGAGGGAATATAATGAATGGCAGGGTGTGATGGAGGTGAGTATGTTTACCTGCCAATCTGACACCAGATCTCTAGACACTAGCTTGGTTAATCTTTCCAAAGCAGAGAATAATAGTGTAAAAAGAGCCAGGCTAACACTAACTGGTTTGTTAAAAGAATGGAGCAGAATAAAAGAATCACTAAAAAACCCCACAGTTCTGAGAAGTAATCTGAGTATTTTTCTGGCCAAAGAGGAACTCTAGTTATTTTCAGTTACTTTTCTTGCCAATCTTCTCTTGATTGCGAACAATATAATGGTAGTCATGGTAGCCTGCATGGCAACAGCCTTATTGAGCAAAGTAATCAGTAATCAATTACTTCTAAGTAAGCAGCGTTATGTACCTGTAACACATTACTTTTTTGATCCAGTTGTCAGTAATATGTAGCCGATGGCTTTTTTCAAAGTAACTTTGACAATTGTGCAGTTTTTCAGCTACTATCCTGCCAGTGTGAAGTTTCATTCTATATCTCTGGATATGAATGGACATCTCAAATTCTGTTCATGTGATGAACCAGTGAGTATCTTTTGTAAGTATATACAGGTACTGGAAACTGCTATTAGAACAGTGATCTGTTACCCTGTCTGTTCTCTCACTGGATGAATGTACATTGTGAGGGTGTGGGACTGGTTCATTGATGTCACAAGGAACAGTTCTCTGTCAGTGGCCTGGTTCAGTCATTGGGATCAAGGGTGAGAACTTGAGTGCATGAGTGTGAAACTGCATCTTAGGCAAAAGAGAGCAAAGCTACCGGGTATTCTATCTGTTTCATTCCTGCACAGAGTGAATGGTACTGTGAAGCCACAATTTCACATGACAAAGCCTGCCTTCATAGGCTGAGTGATGACAAGAGGACATGGAAGCAGTTCAACTCAGCATCTGTCTAGTGACACGGGCACTGGAACAGTTTTTATAGTGCGGTGGCTAAGAGCCACTGAACCAAATTGCAAACCCTATCTATAATGGAAACCGTTTCAAGTCAGGAGGTGCTGCAGCACCCTGGCACCAATCTTTCCAGCACCTATGTCTAGTGATTCAAACAACAACAACAAAATGATCTTTTTCTGGACATTGCCTCCACTACAAGCTACATTTCATTATTCCTCCCACAGACCCTGTCTGGGAGCTGAGTTACTGAAACTGGCAGACCCCATCATGAAGATACTTGGAAGCATTGTTTTGCCATGTGAAAACTTAGACATGAAAATGACCCTCTCTTGAGACTTGGCTCTGCCCAGAAGACAAGCTAGTGTGCAAGTTCTGTCATATAAATCTCAGGAAGAGAAGTGAAGAGAGCTAGATTACCAAGAGGAGGAGTCATCATTTTAATTGAGGGAGAAAACTCAGGATCGGAATATTTGCCTAAAGTCCAACTGAACAATTGGTGTGCTGAATGTTAGTGATGATGATGAAGAGGAGGAAATTAGTACAGCTCCAACTAATCTAACAGCACATGAGTTTGTTCTTTTCTAGAGGCTGATGTGCAACATACCAGTGCTAGTTCTCAAGATATATTAGTATCTCTCTTAATTCCACAGTTAAATGGCAGACAATTTTCTGGATGCACAGGCAGAAACCTAGAAAGTAACACTACAATTATTGGATACAAGATTCTGTGGGGTAGAGCCTCGGCTAGGATAAATTGAGATGTCTCATTGATGTCAGCCGAATGGTGACAATTTAGAGAATATTATCTTAAAGAACATTATGCATAGTACATTTTACATGAATATATTATATAGCTTTTTCTCCATGCCCATCTCTGCTTTCAACTATATCCAAATAATAATTATCTACTACCCCTCCATGCCAATATTTTTTAAAAATATGTAGCAGGTAAAACTAACATCTCTCTACAGACTTCATATTGTGTGTTATGAGGCTGTTTAGCTCCTGCAAATTAACCAGCATGATAAATGTGTCAGAAAATATGGTTTGATATGAATTTGATGTTTTAGTAGTGGTTGATGCTTTGTAGAAGTCATGCACTAGCTGCTATAAGCAACAGACGTGAGAAGAAAACATCCACAAAACTGTCCTCCTAAACTCTCTTCACAATGCTGGCTATTTTAATAATGGATTTAGTAAGCTCTTACATGGATTATAAAGAATGAAGACAAGCCCCTTAGTTATAGATTTTCTGCCTTTTTATGCTGTTGGCCAAGAGGAAATTACAGCCAAGCAAAAAGAATCAGGAGTTTTAATCAAGTAGTTTACTATTTGAGAATTAGTCAAAAAATATATAGCAAATGGTCAATATAAAGAAAATGTCTTGCTACCCTCAAGCAAATTACTTTGATGAGCTGCATGCCAAAGATTGTTGACCCCTGTCCTAGAGGCATAAATTGTTAATTGCCCAAATGTAGAAGAACATTTTGGAAAACACCTGCTTCATTTTATTACCAGCCACTCAACCAGTCTTTCTTTAGTGTGATGGATACTTTAGATATGCTGTATTTATGATTTATCTGGTATTAAAAAGTATTATTTTAGATTTCAAAGGATAGATTCATCCTTGAACTCAATGAGCATCAGTGATGAATTCTAGGGGTCAAGTCTGCCCTTACTTGGTGAAGTTGCACAGGTAATGAAGGAAATAATGACAACAGCTAGTTTCAGAAGATGCTCCACATGCCTGCAGTGTACACCATGCTAGGGATATATGGGCCATTCTGCTGATGCAGAATAGTACAGCTCAATAAATATTTCAGTTGGGAAAGAGTTGGGGTTTTGGACTGAGTAGCAGGAGTGAAATGCTGCATAATACTGCTCCTTTGGAAGGCCACTGTCAATATCCTAGTAAAATCAATGGCAAAAATACACACTGGTTTTAGGGAGAAAGGGTTCAAATGCAAAAGAGCAATGTGCCTCTCCTGCTTGTATGTGGTGCACAATTTACGCCACAAATGTCATACCAAACCATCTGAATTATATACTTCTTGAAGACGGTGAAGCATAGACAGCATCTCTCCTAGAATGGATTTAAATCATAGAATCATAGAGCTGGAAGAGACCTCAGGAGGTCATCATGTCCAGCCTCCTGCCCAAGGCAGGACCAATCCCAACTAAATCAAACCAGCCAGTGCTTTGTCAAACTGAGACTTAAAAACCTCTAGGGATGGAGAGTCCACCACCTCCCTAGGTAACCCATTCCAGTGCTTCACCACCCTTCTATTGAAATAGTTTTTCCTCATATCCAACCTAGACCTCTCCCACTGTAAGACCATTGCTCCTTGTTCTGTCATCCATCAATACTGTGAACAGTCTTTCTTCGTTCTCTTTGGAACCTCCCTTCAGAAAGTTGAGGGGTACTATCAAATCCCCCCTCACTCTTCTCTTCTACGACTAAACAAATCCAATTCCTTCAGACTCTCCTCATATGTCATGTGCTTCAGCCCCCTTATCATTTTGGTCACCCTCTGCTGGACTCTCTCCAATACATCCACATCCTTTCTATAGTGGGGGTGGGTCCAGAACTGGACACAATACTCCAGATGTGGCCTCACCAGAGCCGAATAGAGGGGAATATTCACTTCTCTGGATCTGCTGGTAATGCTCCTTTTAATGCACCCTAATATGCCATTAGCCCTCTTGGCTACAAGGTACACTGTTGACTCATATCCAGCTTCTCATCCACTGTAATTCCCAGGTCCTTTTCTGCAGAACTCCCCAGTTTCATTTGGTCCCCAGCCTGTAACAATGCTTGGGATTCTTCCATCCCAAGCGCAGGACTCTACACTTGTCCTTGTTGAACCTCATCAGATTTCTTTTGGCCCAATCTTCTAATCTGTCCAGATCACTCTGAACCCTATCCCTGCACTCCAGTGTATCTACCTCTCCCCCTAGCTTAGTGTCATCTGTGAACTTGCTGAGGGTGCAATCCATCCACTCGTCCATGTCATTAATAAAGATGTTGAACAAAACCGGTCCTAGAACAGATCCTTGGGCCACTTCGCTAGAAACCGACCGCTAATCTGACATTGAGCCATTGATCATTATCCATTGGGCACAACAGTCTAGCCAGCTTTCTATCCCTCTTACAGTCCATTTATCCAATCCATATTCCCTTAACTTACTGGCAAGAATATTGTGGGAGACAGTATCAAAAACTTTGCTAAATTCAAGGTTTATCACATCCACTGACTTTCCCATATCCACAGAGCCAGTTACCTCATCACAGACGCTAATCAGATTGGTCAGGCACACCTTGCCCTTCGTGAATCCATGTTGACTATTCCTGATCACTTTCCCCTCTTCCAAGTTCTTCAAAATGGATTCCTTGAGGCTCCCCTCCATGATGTTTCCAGGCACTGAGGAAAGGCTGACTGGTCTGTAGTTCCCTGGATCATCTTTCTTCCCTTTTTTAAAGATGAGGACTACATTTGCCTTTTTCCAATCATCCGGGATCTCTTCCGATCTCCACGAGTTTTTAAAGATAATGGCCAAAGGCTCCACAATGACATTTACCAACTCCCTCAGTACCTTCAGATGCATTAAATCTGGGCCCTTGGATTTGTGTATGTTTAGCTTTTCTAAATAATTCCTAACTTGTTCTTTCCCCACCAAGGGCTGTCCATCTCCTTCCCATACTGCGTTGCTTAGTGCATTTGTCTGGGAGCTGACCTTGTCCATGAAGACAGAATCAAAGAAAGCATTGAGTACTTCAGCTTTTCCCACATCATCTGTCACTAGGTTACTGCCCTCATCTAGTAGGGGCCCCACACCCTCTCTGATCACCTTCTTCTTGCTAACATGCCTGTAGAAACCTTTCTTGTTATCCTTCGCATCCCTTGCTAGCTCCAATTCCAGTTGTGCTTTCACCTTCCTGATAACTCCCCTGCATTCACGAGCAATATATTTATACTCCTCCCTAGTCATCTGTCCAAGTTTCCACTTCTTGTAAGCTTCCTTTTTGTGTTTAAGCTGACCAAGGATGTTCCCGGTAAGCCAATCTGGTCGTCTACCGTATTTGCTTTTCTTGCTGCGCACCAGGATAATTTCTTCCTATGCCCTTAATAAGGCTTCTTTAACATACTGCCAGCTCTCCTGGACTCCTTTCCCCTTCATGTAAGCATCCCAGGGAATCTTGCCCATCAGTTCTCTGAGGGAGTGAAAGTCTGCTTTTCTGAAATCCAGGGTGTGTATTTTGCTACTCTCCTTTCTTCCTTTGGTCAGGATCTTAAAATCTACCATCTCGTGATCACTGCTTCCCAGATTGTCACCCACTTCTACTTTCCCTACTAGTTCCTCTCTGTTTGTGAGCAGCAGGTCAAGTTGTACATGGCCCCTGGTTGGTTCCTTCAGCACTTGTACCAAGATGTTATCCCCAACATTCTCCAAAAACTTCCTGGATTGTCTGTGTATTACTGTTTTGGTCTCCCAACAGATGCCAAGGTGATTGAAGTCCCCCATGAGAACCAGGGCCTGAGATCTGGAAGCTTCTCTCAGTTGTCTGAAGAAAGTCTCATCTACCTCATTCACCTGATCCAGCGATCTATAGCAGACACCAACCATAACATTACCCCTGTTGCTTCCACCTCTAAACTTAACCCATAGACTCTCAACAGTCTTTTCTCCCTCTAAATGCTGGAACTTCGAGCAATCATATTCTCTCTTACATACAATGCAACTCCTCCTCCTTTTCTTCTCCGCCTGTTCTTTCTGAACAGTTTATACCCTTCCATGGCAATGCTCCAGCCATGCTAGTCATCCCACCAAGTCTCCGCTATTCCAACTCAAATCATAGTTCTTTGACTGGGCCAGGGCTTCTAATTCTTCCTGTTTGTTTCCCAGGCGTCTCGCATTGGTGTACAAACACCTTAGATAATCATAGATGTGCTTCCTTTAAAATGTTCTCTTTCCTTTTAATACACCTGTACATGATGGGACAAGTATGTTTCCCATTTCATATATTATGTTTCAATGCCTCAGCTGGATTTCAGAATGGCTTAACCTACATAGCTTTGAATTTACATGATTATTCCATGTACTGTGAGGTAAGCCCTACTAGATCAGCTTCCCATCTCCAGAATGGAACTTTGAACTTGGATACTGGAGAGCTTATATAAGTGTAGATTTCACCATATCTTGAAGTGTAATTCTGCAAGAATCTTTTTCCTATCCTTATCCTTTTTCCTAAGTCCTTGGTTTTCCAAGATGTATTTAGGCTCATATTTATTCCAGTTCATCCTCTGGTAAGACATATTTTTCTGAATTAATTATCTGTATATCTGATCAAAACAATTTGTGGAATTTAATATTCTGGAATTTAATAGATCCAGAGTCTACTTAAACATTTATTTTGGACTAAACAAGGTTCTCATTAGACTGATACTAATTATATTTATCCCTACTTCATGTTATGGCACATCACATTTATCCATAATGAAAAATGAAGTAACTTCTAGTTGGTAATATAGGGTAATACAATGAAGGCTTTTCTTTACTTCTGATACATAGGGTAGTTTTTTTATTTAAAGCCAATTTGTAATATTGTTAACAGAGAGAAAGCAAAATAGAAATATCCCAGAAAGCTCAGAAGCAGTTAGAATTATTGATCTTAAAAGCACTTCAGTTGCAGTTTGAATTCCTGGTATTGTGATTTGACTATACAGTAAGAGTTCCATATCATATCTTTACATTTCTTTCCTACCACTGAAGTGTCAGAGGTTCTAAGTATTGTAATATTTTATTAGCATATGCTTGATATACTTTGTTTGTTAAAGTTTCTTTCTCCTAAGGGAACTAACTAACTCACATCCATTTTGTCTCTTCCAAGATGCTGAAGATCTATAAGTTATAAAAAACAAAATCGGTACAGTACTTCCTCTATGTAGTAGAATCAGTGCTGCAGCTGGCTTTAGGGAGCACTGAGTTGCTTGAAATACTATTTTTTTGACTAGATGGAAAAACAAACAAACAAAAAGAAACCCCAGCAATTTTTTTTTATTACATATCCCACACAACACATTTGTTAAGAGCAGGAGTTCATGATTTGGTGTCTTGAGTTCAGTACTTAACTGGTTAGATTACAGAATTTCTATCTTACTTTCAATAAATCAATTAAACTTCTATGCCCTAGTTGCCTCAGTTTCCTAGCTATGAAAATCTAAATGAGCAGACTGCATTAGTCTGATTTATCTATTTTTTATAATTTGGGGGGAGACAGTGTTTATATCTTACCATGATTATATTCAGGCTACAGCACCCAGTACCCGTGACCTCTTGATGTTACTTTAATATAAATAATAGTAAATCACAATCAATGAAAATTTATAACATCTAAGGAAAGTCTTCCTTATGCAATACTTAAAACTATAATTTAATTTGTAATGAAAGAGATGCCAGAGATCAAGCTTTTTTTTTTGTAATTTACTTTTATAGCTGATGCAGCAAGACCATAGGTGCCAGGGCTGACTCCTGCCTTTATGCCTTGTGAAACGAGGCTTAGAGGATCTGCCGACAAAGGGTTCTGGGGTCGGCAGATCCCCGTTGAGACTGCCACTCTGTGCCTACAAACAGCTGATCAGCACAGCGTGGCGGCCATTTTGATTTAAATGAAGCGGTGATTATTTAAATCACCGCTTCATTTCCCTTTGTCAGGTAAACTAATCTACATGGCTCCATCAACAGAGCCATGTTGTCTAGACGTACCCTATCTGGTGTCATTTTATCTGTTTTAGGATGAAATTCCGAAGGGGTAGTGACACAGATTTAACGATGAAAGATTGTTGAACCTTGATAGTCTTCTATCAAATAGAAGCCATTGGATAAAGATGGCTAGTACAAACAAAAAAAATCTGTTGCCCCAAGTAAGCAGTGAAATGGATCATGTGGGATGTGCCTTGGATTACTTGAGGAGGATGATAGGGGTCATCTGACAAAAGGGATGGAAACTTTACAAAAGGAGAGCATTTTCATCAGCCATCTTAAAGAAACACAAAAGACACCAGCAGCAGATGGGCAGGTGGGAAGGGGGAGGGTCCTGAACGCCCTAGATTACTTTGACCTAAAATGAAAGAATGCTCCAGAGTGGAGAGAATGATGCCAGAAGAGTATGGAGTTGTTGTGATGTTTTGTCTGAATCCATATATCTCTTGTGCCAGGTAAAGTAAAAAGTGAGTCTTTTAGAATCCCTTTGGCAAAATTTGTATTATGTGCATCAGCTATCACATATCCCTGGAGAGGTAAACTGTAAACCACAATGTACTGGAAATTCACTTTGGTTAAAATATGAATACTGTTTAACCTTAGTCATTCCCTTGACACAAATCTATCAATACTTCTTTTTAGAACTAGGAAGATTTGGGTAAGCCATCCTCTCCCAATCTTTTCTTTAGAACTAGGAAAATTTGGGTAAGCCATCCTTTCCTATCTAATTAATTGGATGAAGATTAAGGATTCCTAATATGGTCCATAGGGCCTTGGACTGTACATACTCCATACACACCTTGTTTATCTATTGAGTCATCTTGGATGGCATCCTTTCACTGCTCATGATGACTGATATTCTTTGTTGACCCCAAACATCAATATCTTTAAGTATGAAGCCACTTTATAAATATCTACCCATGATACCCATGTTCCTAAGAGCTGCAATTCTATACATTCTAAGACAGCAATATGGGGGCTAGAAAAGGAGGAGGAAAGAGAGCCACTGGATGAAGTGTTACAGTCACAGCAGATTTTGTAAATCAGACTTTGGAAAAAGAGCTTGAGAAAGAGCTTGCACAAAAAAGAGAAAAAGAAAGGGGAGGGAAGGCAGTACTTTAGAAATTAGTCCAAGGAGCAATATCTTGTGGCAGAAATGGCGACATTCTGATTTTTCTGGAAATGAAAAAGCACAATGAAGATCAGCTGACCTATATTAAAGAACAAGTATTCTGAAAAGCACACAGTTAATTACATACACAAAAATGTTGAGTTGCTCATATATATGAAATATGCACATTTCTGGTAAGCAAACATTGTTGTTTCCTTCTCTGTGCCTTTTATCTCTGGGAGGAAAATCACTATTACAGATGTTTCCTAAAGGTATGAGGAATTCTCTTTGACACTCTGTGTGGGTGGATTTCAAACACGTTAGCTTCTGTTGTATGCAGCATTATTTTCTGGAACAAAAGATGCTCAATTCCTTTCTTAAAATGTTGATAAAAAATCTGAGGCAATGAAAAAGTAGAGTGAACAATCTTTACTTACTTCAGTGAAGACATACATGTATGAGTAAAATTTCATTGACTTCAACAAGCCTACTCCTGTAAGTAAGTGCTCACCAATGTGAATAATAATGTTTGAAAAACTAAGACACAAATAACATTGCAAATGAAGGTCAAGACTGTATTATTTAGGCAAAGCCCATAGCATTGTGTGATGTAAAGTCAAACTGCTTCAGGAGCAGAAGAATGCATGCCTATTACTGCATTCCGTTCTGGGATATAGTATATTTCCCCTGCACAGCTTCATTAATTAAGCTCCAGTCTTGATTAAACAAGTGTTGGCAGGTTTAATGCATAGTAAGGCTTTTGATCTCCTTAAACTGCAAATCATATTCTAAAAGAAAAAATATGTCAAGAGGAAGGCCAAAAAGGCTCCTGTTCTGAGCTCTGAACACTCATGAATTCCATTGTTTTCAAGCATACATCTTTTAATTTAATTAGAAATTCTACTGTACACACTCAATATGCAATTTTTGAAATTGGTTAAATGAACATTGTTCAATGAAAATAGGTTATTTCCCCTCCAAATCTCAAATTAAGTAAAGGTTTTGTTCCTAATCCATGACAGCATCCATGCCAGCTTTCCCCTTTCATTTGTCGGTTATTTTTCTTATAGCCTTTTTTCAAAAGAGAATATAACTAGAATGATTGCAAGTGAGAAAAATGTATATTCTCCTCTCTCACCTATAGCACAAAAACAGGCAAAGGGATTTCATTCAAACTTTTCAAACCAATTTACCTTCAGGCAGAAATCAAAAAGGGAAAATGTCAGCCCCAAAGTGAAACATTCATAGAAAGTTATGAACAAATGAAAATGAGCAGTTATGAACAAGAGAAAATAATAAATATTTTGCAATAGTAAGTATATCTGTAGGAGCATGAATGATATCGAAAAAGTATGCTTCCATAGTTTAAAATATGTTTCATTCTTATTACCATTATGAATACAAAAGTTACATACATTATGTAATACATTCCTAAACAGGAGGTAGTCAATAGTTAACTTTGGACTTACATGAACTTCACAGAATACAGTGCTGCACTCCATTGTAAAAAGTGGCTGTCAAAAGCATATAATGCTGTATAAGTACCTCAGCGTGGCTCTAAGTCAGGGGTGGCCAACCCATTTAACAAAGAGAGCCATTTAACAAAGAGAGCCAAAACAGAGGACCAACATTTTTTTTTTAAAGGAGGCTACCCCTTTAAGATGGCTGCCATTTTGGGTGCCATTTTTAAAACCCCTCAGCTCAGACCCAGTAAGCACAGGGAAGCTGGGGGCCAAGGGAAGTTGGTGGGGGACAGGAGCATTTGGGAGGGTGCAGGAGCTGCTTCACAAGCTGCATTTTGGGGGGGCAAGAGTCACATGCAACTTGCAAGCCACAGGTTGGCCATGGCTGCTCTAAGTACATGGAAAGGCAAAGATTGTCGGCCTTTGCTCCAGACCAGGAGGAGTGCCCTTTCCTACCATTATTATGGCAGATATTGCGGCATCATCATTACCCTAAGAAATTAATGGAGATTGCCTACCTCCTAGAACTGGAAGGGACCTTGAAAGGTCATCAAGTCTAGTCCCCTGCCTTCACAGCAGGACCAAGTACCATCCCTGACAAATTTTTGCCCAAATCCCTCAGTGGCCTCCTCAAGGATTGAGCTCACAACCCCAGGTTTAGCAGGCTAATGCACAAACCACTGAGCTATCCCTTCCCCCATTGTCCTGATTTTATAACAAAACAACAACACAGCTAGTAAAGCCAGTAACTGCAAACTGTGCCTTTATGTCATGGAGAAAAATTACCTAACATGATTTGCGTTTGTCACCATAAGACTGGATCATTACATTCTTGGGCAAACTATAAAGCCCGCCCAAATACAAAAGGCAGATCAATACACAGTGGCATATGGTTGGAAGAAGAGCACATCACACAAAAGCTCCTCATTCTACACTAGCTGCTAATTCAATACTGAGTGATTGATTTATAGACTTAAACAGGTGCAGGTTTAACTGCCTCAGAGATTGCATTGCATTTCAGATAGTTGTAACTAATAAGTGAAGGTGCCTATATTTGAATTTACAGAAATCAGATTCACAATGAATCTGATTTAGGTATACTTAAATACCTAAATCTCAGATTCAGATACCTATATCACAGATTTAGGCAGAATTTTGATACATTTAGGCCCACTTGACCACCTGCCACCTAGTCCAGCTAAAACCACCAGCTAGACCACCTTGGCAGCTAAAATCATCTGCTACCTAAATTTTCAGGGTAAAAATTCTTAAGCACCTAACTTACTGCCTTTGAGCATGACACTGATGCCTCATTTTAGGTACATGGACACCTATCACTCACCTAAACCATAGTGCAATCTACAAAGGAGGGGAAGAATGGTTAATTTAATACATCTGCAGAGCCTAATCCTGTAGGCATGCAAAATAACCATCTACCAAATATAGCCCTATATAAAATCTGTCTGGGGGGAAATGTGATGGTGCCAGTGCCCATCTTTTAGGCCAGTGTTTAAATCTCAATCTCTTTTGCTGAAGATATTCCGTTTTGGATAAATATTTAAATAGAGATATGGTGTAGGAGAGTACAGGACATCTGCTTGGAAGATCCAACCCTTCTAATTTTTCTAATTTAATCTAAAGTGAAAATAGTAGGAGTGATAAGGAAGCCCCATATTAGAATACTCCATAGCCACTGATTAGAGCACCCTTGTGAAAGAGTGATGTTCAAACAGTTTCTTCTCCTCAGGCAGAGGGATGAATTGAACTTGAAAGTTCTACATCCCATGTGAATAATCACCTGGCTGAAAGTTAAAATGTTGGCATGCACATTAAGGCAAGCGCTTGACTCATTTTAGCAGGAAATGATTTATGGACCCAAACCACTTGCCTCAGGGAAATGATTCTTGGCTGTTCATTGCAAGTGGAGAAGAATATTTGCATGGAGACCAGATATAGATGCCTAACTCTATGAACAAGTAGATCTTAGGGCACACCTCATCCATGGCATCTCCCATTGGCGTATTTAGGCAGCTGCTAGCCTAGCATACTGTGGATTACATTCTAAAACAGTTATCTCTCCCCATTTGTGGCAAAGGAGCCGAGAATCAAATTTAGGCTTTGTGGATCCCAGTAGAGTGCCATAGATTTTCTAGGAGCTTCAGGGTAGCCAAGTTAGTCTGTTAGGGTACATCTACACTTGCTCCCTATCTTGAGATCGGGATGCAAACTTAAGTGACCGAAATTGCTAATGAAGCGGGGATTTAAATATCCTGCGCTTCATTAGCATGATCTCGCCAGCGCACTAATTTGAATCACAGCTAATTTTAACCAGGAAGTGCGCGCCGGGATGCGTTAGTTTGCGATAGTTGTAACTAATAAGTGAAGGTGCCTATGTTTTAATTTACAGAAGTCAGATTCACAATGTTACTTAAATACCTAAATCTCAGATTCAGATACCTATATCACAGATTTAGGCAGAATTTTGATACATTTAGGCCCACTTGACCACCTGCCACCTAGTCCAGCTAAAACCACCAGCTAGACCACCTTGGCAGCTAAAATCATCTGCTACCTCAATTTTCAGGGTAAAAATGGAAAGGCAAAGATTGTGGTTCTAAGTAATGTTACTTCTCTGAACAATGGCGAATTCATCACTAGAGCAAACAACATAAGTCACAAAATCAAAGGATCATTTGACTGTACATCCAGTAATTTGATATATGCTATCAAATGCCAGCAGTGGCCCACTGCTATATATATTGGACAAACTGGACGGTCTCTGCGGGAAAGAATCAATGGACACAAATCGGATATATGTAAAGGGAATATACAGAAGCCTATTGGTGAACATTTCAGCTTGCCTAACCACAGTCTGACAGACCTGCAAAGTCACAAACCAGCTCTACAAGTCAAATACACAGAGAAGCCCTGGAATCCCAGTTCATCCACAACTTCAATTCACATGCTAATGGATTCAGTCGTGATATGGGCTGATGGGGACTCTACCTACTTAATAACCACTGAAGGTGCTAACAGCTCCCTGAGTGGTATCCTTCCTCTTTTAGGAATCTATAGACTTTGATTTTTACATCATGATGCTCTCTCTCCCACTTCCCCTTCCTTTTTCTTACTCTTCCCCCTCCCTTTCCCCTCTCCTTTCAAGTTTTCATATCCCAAACTCATAACTCCGGTCATCTGAAGAAGTGGGATGTGCCCTCGAAAGCTCATGATACCATCTACATGTTTCGTTAGTCTATAAAGTGCTACCAGACCATTTGTTATAGATTTACTAGTTAGCTAAGAGTGGAGCATCATGACACAGAGTAATACAATATCAAAGTCCCTTTGGGGATGCAGAACCAGGGTAATCTCAATGCTGAGCACTCATGGGTATGCACAGTAAAACTGAGCAAGTCTTACCAACTGTAAGATACGATCAAGCCATCTTTCTATAGGCCTTCACCTAAAAATTAAATTGGAAAAAATTCTTAGCTGTATCCTCTGGGAAAATAAACAACTAGATTTTCTTCCTTTTAAGGCGATGACATTGATGGGAGTGGAAGGAAGTAAAGTTTCACTTTTCATTTTTATTATTTTTTTAGTTGCACAAATGTTAGAGTAGTGAAGGATAGTATGCTATTCTCTATGGGTATGTCTACACTGCAGCGTTATTTTGAAATATATTATTTCGAAATAGTTAATTTGAAATGAGTTATTTCGAAATAATGCATCTACACACAAAATGCATTTTAGAATAGCATTTTGCTATTTTGAAATAGCATGTCCACATTGAGTGGATGCTGAATCGCATTTAAGGCCAGACGGAACAAGGTCTGGTAGGACATTAGGTCAGGACTTACTTTGCATGGCTGCTGCCTGAGGCTATCTGAGGCCTTTGCTTAAAGGAACCCCCTGGACAGCTGGTTCTAAGTTTTCCCTGCTTGCTTGCCAACCTTGATGAGGGACAGCAAAG
>JANRFK010001234.1:92930382-92959617 GCA_030068395.1 Apalone spinifera
CGCGTTCCTCCATCTAGTGTGGAGATCATGGATGTTGGGGGCATCCCCCCCAAAACCTGAATAAGGTTTGTGATCTCCACCCTGGACCAGGAAGGTGCCCATCTTCTCCGGGCGCTGGCAGGCTCCTGGGAGCTGGCAGGCTGCTCCTGGGGAGTGGTGGATGGCTGGCTGCCAGTGGCTTGCTGGCTCATGTTTTGGGGCCAGTGGGTCAGAGGCAGTGACTGCTGGCTCTGGGCTGGCAGGCTTGGAGCTGGCACAGGCACTGTGACCAAAGTCAACCCCTTTAAGGGCTCTGGGGAGGGGAGAGAGAGAGTAGTGTTCTTGTTTGAGGCTGGAGTGGCCATCAGGGCATCCTGGGAAGGCTGAAGGCCCCCTATTTCGATATAAGTGTCTACGCAGCACTTATTTCGAAATAGCTATTTTGAATTTGGCGTTATTCCTCGTGGAATGAGGTTTACAAAATTCGAAATAAGTGATCCACTATTTCAAATTAATTTCAAAATAGCTGTTTGGCTGTGTAGATGCTAGTAAAGCTATTTCAAAATAACGGCTGTTATTTCAAAATAACTTTGCTGTGTAGACATACCCTATAAATCCAGCTTCACAAGGAGACATTATGGTTTCCGAATGCGCAATCCTATTCAGATATCTCCTTTACAAATTGCATGTCAGTATCGCATTATAATTCAATGAATTACTAAATGGATCATTTAATCAAAATTGGTAATCACTCATTAACGTTTGTTAGCCCACTTGATCCTGGGTACTTCAAGTATGCCACATTTCAAATAGATGACACATTGTCATCTTCACATCATGCAAGACCCTTCTCTGACCTTGCATTGAATATGTAGAACATACTGTATCACAAGAGTTTTGTATAATTTCACTGGAAAAGACTATAATATGTCTCTCCAAATTACAACAAAGAGTGTTAAATTAATATTCTGTTCTATAATTTGATGTATTGCAATGTTTGTCAGATATTTAATTGGTGTTATCTATGTCTAAACATACTTTAAAAATATGAAAGGGCAGGGAATCATGGCAAATTATGGATATTCTCTTCCCTGATGAATATTTTGTATGGGGAAGGGGAGGATTATGTGAATTAAAGCAATTGCTTAACATTTGTTCCTACTTCTATAGCAGATATGCACATAGATTTAACTGGTTTTAGTATTAAAGTACTATTCAGATAATTGTAATTTATTTTACAGCTGAACTAATACATCCTAACTGAGTTTCAAGCTCCACTGTGATAGGTACTGTGTAAATACATCAAAAGAGAGAGGCCCCAAAGAGTTTACTGCCTAAATAGACAAATAAAGTACGGTAGAGGTAAAACCTCTCGAAGAGTATTTGTCTGTTAGTGTTGGAGCTAGAAACCCAGCCCACTGATCAGGTGAGGTAAAGCCCAAGAATTCAAAAGGACTTGGGACTCCTATCTGCCACCATTGCTGCTGCAGCAGTAGCTGGAGCTAAAAGGCTTTTAAATCATTGTCAGAGCCCCAAGAAGCATGCTCCAGGCAGGACTAAGGGTTGGCAGTAGGGATGGAGGGGACTTAGTGCACTCTGCCCTTAGCCTGGTCCCTTCTGCCCAATACCATGCCCCTTTCAGGAGCACAGAGATGCCCTCCCTCTACCTTGCCTAGGGGCCCAGCAATTCTATCAACTCTTCTGCTAAAACCATTATGTTTCCAGTCTTCTGCCTTACTCACTTACTTACCCTGCCTTTGGAAAGAAAGCAACAGTCTCTGTACTACTGTCTCTCTAGGACTTTTCTCCATTATCATTTGTGATTATATATATATTTTCCTTATTCAAACATGGTTATTGTGAACCATGTTAGGGAAATTCTACCCTTTATATTGCTTCACTCTCCAAAGAAAATTTTGTAAGAGAGTTCTGCCTCCTTTGCCCATAATTAACTACCTCACTCTAATAATGTTGGGGTTTCCTTATTATATGGGTTAGTGTATTAATTATTCCAAACTTTTTAGCTAATACCTCAGGTGATTACAATCTTGAAGTTATATATCTGTTGATCCTAACCCCAAATACCAAAAACTGATGTCAACTGACTTCTTTCATTAACTTCTTTGTATCTTATGCAAAATCTAGCAAATATGACTATTACAAGTTAATAACTTATGCCATCTTGTGACTTAGGAATGCTACTGGTCAACTTTCTTATATTAAGCCTTAGAGTCTAATTGCCTTATGTTACCTCTTAAGCTAAAATTTTCATTTTTGAACCAGTAGGTTCCTTGCATCACTGCCGATCATGATATGTTATATTAAGCTAACTTATAACCTATAATGTACTCTATAGATGACAAGACACTAGTCTGGGGCTACATCTCTCTAGTCCAGGGCTCTCTGATCCAGCAACATCCATGGTCTCTCATTGACTAGGATCCCATGGAGCACTTAAGAAGAAAAACTGGTACAGCAGCACCACAGATGTTGTAGAACCAAAGAGCTGGGCTGATGGACTGGGAGCAGAGCCCTGGGGCTGGCGGCCAAGAGCACACAAATACAGCCTATCTGTAGCTGGCAGCCCGGAGCCCAACAGCCAGGACTGGAGCCCAGCAGAGATTCTGGCATCTGGGACTAGAGACTGTCTAGGGCTAGTGACAGGGAGCCAGAAATCGGGAGTGGAAGCTGACTGGAGCCAGTGGCAGGGAGCTTGGCAGTTGGGAGCAGAGGCGAGCAGGGAGACCAGCAACTAGGAATGGAGACTGGCTAGGGCCAACAGCTGTGAATGGAGCCCCAAGGCCAGGGCTAAGGCCAGGAGTGTGAGAGCCAGCTGTGGCCTTGATACATGTGCCAAGAATGTAAAAAAGGTCACGAGGAAGTGACCCAGAGAGCAAGAGGCAGCAGATTGGAGAGAAGGAGGGCAGGACAAGGCTGACACCAGAGAGTCCCTGAATTGGGACCCAGAGTAGTGGGCAGGCCTGGCTTCCCACTTTGCCCCTTGCACCACACCTAGCCATACTGAAGAGTAGCCTTTGCAGATTGTGGCTTGACACTGAGACGAGGGGCTAGACTGGAGCCTCAGTTGGCCACAGTGGTAGTGGGAGGGTGGAGAGATTGCAGAGTGATGAAGGGTGAGACACCGGCCAGAAAGGGCACTCTGCTGAGGACTGAGCTAATTCCCGGAGTGACCAGCAGGAAGCGTCATGGCAGTGAGTCGCAACCCCATTAAAAATGGTCCTTCTCAGTCACATGCCTATTGCTTTAAATACCAATTTAGATACTAAATAACTTTTTCCCGGGCATCTGAAATATTCATGCTATTCCCTACAGTAAGTTTACCCAAGTCTGGGCCATGCTGGAAATACAAAGGTAAAGACATCTATTTATCTAAGGTAAAACTTCAATGTTCTTAAAAGGCAAGCTCTGTACTTTTAAATGAATTATTAGCTTAGTATTGGGTGAGTGATAAAAAGTAATTGTTCAGAACACAGGAACAATTTTATAAACGTGGGGCTTGGAAGTGGTTGAAAGACAAAATGGTGTTTATTGAAATAATTATGGGTACAGCATTTTTTGACATTATTTCATCAGGTCCTGAGTAGCCTGCAGCATACTCCCACACAGTGTTTGTCAGGCAGAATGAATACTTTTGAGTGATGAAACATCACTTTTTTTTTAGCAAAATACCATGTTCAATTATTGGGAGGATTGTGTGTGTGATGTGAGGGAGGTGGTTCAATTAGATGTACAATGGATGAGGCCAGAGATGAAACAATTTGTTAAAATGGGTTCAAGCACCTTTATGTTCTGACCTTTTATATAATTGGAATTAATGTGTAGTTTTTGGATAATATAGCTTGTATTTTCATCAATAGGCATACATCCTAGTGGAGAAAGTAACTAATTTTATTTGGTCCTTTACAGCAGAACTTGCAGATAGTAATTGCTTCTACATTCCCTAGAGCTAAATTTCCTATCTTTGTGAGAGAAGCTATTTTTGAAGATGACAGGATGAATTTTCATAGTCTCAGGTCATCTTTGCTGAAATGCCAAAACGTTATTAGTTTCTGATATTTTTGACATCTGCTTTCATTCTTTCACCAACTCTTTATACAGTTAATAATTTTTTTCTGCCTCAAATTTGTATATGCTGGAGATCCATTTCTGTCATCATCCAAAATTTTATCTTAGTGAAATTTGTGAATCTTTGTGGGTATTTGTCTTCAGCTAAACACAAAGCATAAAAACGCTCATAAGAGCTAATATTACAACATGTGGGGGGGGGGGGACGTGTCATAGAGGATAAATAGCTTGTGATGCTGTAGCCAAAAAAGCTAGAGTGATCCTGACATGCATAAACAGTAAAATCAAGTATCAGTACAGAGGTTATTTTACTTCTCTAGTTGGCGGTGGTCCAACTTGTGTTAACATACTGATTCTAGTTCCAGTGTCCCCAATTTAAGAAGGATGTTCATACATTGCAACAGGTTCCAGGAAGAGCTATGAGAATGATTAAATGATAAGAAAATAAACCTTATACTGAGAGACTCAAAAGACCTCAATCTATTTAGTTTAACAAAGAGAAGTTTTAGGGTTAATTTGATTACAGACTGTAAGTATCTATGTGGTAACATATTTAATAATGTGCTTTTCAATCTAGAAGAAAAAATGTAACATAATCCAGTGTCTGGAAACTGAAACTAGATAAATGGAGACCTAGAAATAAAGCATTAATTTTTGACAGTGAGAATAATTAATCATTGGAACAATCTACCAGGGGTTGTGGTGGTTTTCCATCACTGACCATTTTAAAATCAAGATTGGACTTTTTTTTTCTGAAAGATATGCTCTGAGAATTAATTTGGAATAATTTATGGCTTGTGTTATACTGGTAGTCAGATTAGATGTTCACCATGTTCCTTTATGATCTTGGACTCCATGAAAATGCCCCCCACTACTTGCAGTAAACTGCAGCTCCTTGAGAAAACACGCCTCTAGATCCAGAAACCTGCTTCCCACTAGCCAATTTCCCATACAGTGTAGAGAATTTCTGTCTTTCCCCTTCTGCTAGCCAGTTCTCCTTTCCCCAAGTCTTCCCCAGTCTCTGCCTTGTTATCCTTTAATCCTGATGCCAATCTCTTTGCATTTATTTGCTCTATGATCTTTTTATTTCCTTTATTTTATTACAAGTTCTTTTAAGAAAATATTGAATCCAATAATATTTAACTGCAACTTTTGAACCAAAGAGTCCTGATTCCTTGACTGCATTTTGACTACTTTGTGTGACTCTGTTAGTGATAAATGGCCCTAAACAGGGTGTTTTTGGCTGCTGTGGAATCTCCCTTATGTAGGACAATCCTCCGCTGATGTAGTGCCTTTGAGTAGTTCTTGCAACAATCTCTGCTGGCTGCAGGTGTAGGTGGGCTTCTCCTATGGCCATCTGATTAGTGGCTGCTCTTACAGGTCTAAGGTAACTGATGCAGCCTTGAGTCAACTCTAACTTGTGTCAGAACAGCTCAGGGAAGAGCACTATTATAATTTCTTTCTTCCGATTTTCTGAGCAGCCTTTGACTGTAGATGTGAGTCCAGCACTGAATATTTAAGAGGGTTTGACATGAAGATAAACACATTTTTTCCATTCCTAATTGTCATAATACTTATTAACTGAGGATTATTTTCTGAATAAAATTGTAACTGTTTGTTCTAAACAGCATTTTGCCCCTCTGAATTCTACATCTGGGAGTATATAGGATCAACTTAACTCTTTTCAGGACTTATGGGCAGAGACACCAACTTTCTGAGCTTCTGGAGGTAGCTCAATTCCCCACCCCTAGTTCTGTTCTAAGCCCCACCCATTCCACTTCTTCACCCAAGCCTTCACCTCTGCCCTGTCTCTTCCTGCCCTGCTTTAACCTGCACCTTCCTGCCCTTTCCATTTACATCTTCATGTCCCTGTTCCTTCCCCTCCCCACCTAGTGCCTCCTGTATGCAGTTGAACAGGTTATCAAGCTGGGAGGGAGATGCTCAGAGGAGTGGGGAGGAACAGATCCTCTGGGTTGCTGGTGGGTGCCTCAGCCCTTCAGAACCAATAGAATCAGTTCCAGTGCTTTTGTTAGGGACTTGATATTATCTTTGAGTTAGTCCTCTGCCTACAGAGGAATTTCACTCCATGTAAAATAAACTTATATAAATGGTTATTTATATATTGGTACAGACTTGATTTATAGTATAGACTGAAAAGTATATTCTATCTCCTTAGTCTGTAGAGCTTTATATTTGCACAAAGGAAAAATAGACTGTTACATGTGTGGGGAAAATTCAAAATATAGCCCAGACTTATATCTTGTCTGATCAATTTTAGTCCAGAGCAACATTTCATGATAAAATTACAAAACCCTGTAAAGAAGAATTTCTAGTGGAAGTACAGCTTTACTAACACAACTGTGTTAATTTTTATTGCAGTAGCATCTCCAGTGCCCTAATCAAGTCTGCATCCCTGCGGTGATGTGATCTGTACACATATTACCATACTATAATCTTGAGTCTTGGCCTCAAATAACTTATTCTAAATAATGGTGCAACTAGACAATGCAGATTGTGGATATGAGGGATACCAGTATGCTGTTTACTCTCTTTTCGTTGTTTGACAGTCATTTGTAGTCATACGAAACAAATATTTTTAATTCTTTTAACTCTAAATGAAGTGTGTTCAGGACATTTTCTGAGGTTTGTCTAAATCCTGAAGAAATTATGCAGCCATTTTTCATTCATTTTTCATGAATTTGGATATATGTTGAATAATTTATTACTTTTTCCAAGGTCAAGAGATACAATTCAATCATTGGCTGTGGTGAAAGGATTAAAAGTGTGTCATGTCTAAAAATGTTTTACTTCTTTGGCTTAAAACATATGGCTTATTTATTTTTTATGTGAGTGCCTACTCACTCCATTAGTAAATATCTACTGTTCCATATAGTTGCACATCTTTTCATATGTTATAATAAACTGTATTTCTTTTCATCATGATCAGTTTGTGGAAAACCAACATAGTTAATAAAAAATATTTATTTTCACACTAATCTGATTTGCAGTGAAGTGCAGAATAGAATCATTACAGCACAAAAAGGAAAACAAAGTCTAATATGATCTGATGTTCACTACCACAATAAGATCAGTGTTAATTCTGTCTCATATTAGCAAACATTTCATTTTATTACAATACATCAGATCCTATTTGGGATCTTATCATCATACTTAAGAAGTATATAAACCCATGAAACAAAGATACATCAATTTAAAAAATAGCCTTTATTTGTTCCAGAATAATTCTGTGTAAATGACCTTCCAAATGCATTTTGAACAGCTACTCTAATCTTCCTGCATTTCCTTGTTTTCTTCCTTTGTTTTTTTTTAATCAAATTATCAGGAAGGTAACAAACTTGGAACTACTACATCTAAAAATGATAAGAAATCACAATGCTATTGGTTGCAATTCCTTTTCTCTGTAGGTTAGAGAAGTGATGTGCTTGACACTTCGGGTACACAGCAGCTTTACTTTAGAATAAGTGAGGTTATTCCGAAATAACAAAATGTGCATCTACACTAGAAGCCTTTATTCCAATGAGGAGTAATGGAAGTCAAAGGAAGAGTGTTCTTTCTTCAAATTTCTGCTGGATAAACAGCGCCAAAAGCCAAATTAAGCTACTTCAACTTAAGGTACACAATTGACGGAGGTGAAGTTGCGTAGCTTAATTTTACTTTAGCCCAGTTGTGTAGATGTACCCTTATTGTGTGAAACAGGACTGATACACTGTCAGTCTTTCTGATCTTACAGAGCCCAGATCAGATTATCATGAAACAATATTAATGGTGGTTGTCTCAGCAGATTTTTTGTTCTTCCCTCAGTTTAAGAAAAGTTTACACTATTCACTCTATAAGGAAGGAAAAAGGAAACCAAGGAATCACGAATGGGGAGAGGAGAACTTAAAGTTCTGTGAAAATTTCATGGGCCTGTTCCAAAGCTTCCTAAAGCAAACTAGATTACTGCCTTTGACTTCATGGTTTTTGGGTAAGCTCCTACAAACAGCTATCTGATGTGTAAATTGGCACAATTAAAAAAAAGAAGTATACAACAATCTGAGAAAGCGATACAAAATATTAGAAATCAACCTTATTTGTCTTTGACTCATTTGATCAAGTAGCTGACAAAAGGAATAAAAAATTATTGCTAAAAAAACTCTTCTCTGTTTCCAAGCCCTGTTTGTGCGCTAACAAACAATTTAAACATCTGTTTAAATCTATAAAACACAAGTTGTATTGTATTTTGCTAAGTTTGACTTCACTGCATTCTTGAGATGCAGTAAATAGTGTATAGGTAAAATAATAAGAAGGAAGGTCATTTTACATTTGGATGCTTCATATAGCATCTAATTCTTTCTTTACATATTCTCAGCTACAATGGGTGTCCACAAGTTATTTGGTGCAGGATCAGCTCCAAATTTTTCTTCAAATACAGAATGGACCTCCCTGGTCTGCTAACACTGGGACCTGTCTGTTCCTGAACAAGAGAGTATGCCGGACCAGGGGAGGTCTGCTACCAGTTCCCAAGCCCAACCTGGTGGCAGGCTGCCCCGGCAGGCCCCCTGGCTCATCCTCCCCCCAAATTGGCTGGGCTGCTTGCACAGCTGCTTCCATGGGCATGGGTTCTGGCTCCTAACACTCCCAAGGGCTGCTGCAGGGCTCTGGTCCCAGCCCCCTGCTCCAGGGGGTTGCTGTGGGGGCTCTGGCCCTGAATCTCTGGAGGCTGCCAGAGGACTCTGCACCCTCGCTGCTATGGGGTTCAAGCTCCAGTCTCACATTCCCAGGGGTTGTGTGGGGCTTCAGGCCCATGCCAACACAGGCTGCCTGGTGGTTTTGGCCCCCACCCTGTGCTGCTGAGGTTTGCTGTGGGGCTCCGGCCCAACCCCACATATCCAGGGGCTGCTGCAGGATTCCTGTCCAAGTCTCACACTTTAGGGTGCTTCTGTGGGGCACTGGACCCGCATTCTTGGGAATTGTCTAGAGACTCTGGCTTCATGCTGGGGGTGCCAGGTGACTCCAGTCCTGGCCCTACGCTGCTGTGGGTTATAGAGGCTCCAGCCCTGTTCTGTGGTTCTGTGCTGCATGCAGCTCAGTGCCAACCCAGTTTTCCCCAGCCCCAGCTGTCCCTTCTACTCTTAGGCTCCTAGGATTTCTGGTGTAGGAGCATCTGTGGTACTACCAGACCATGGATGTTGCCTGACCAGAGAATACTGGGTTTTAGAGGTACAACCTATCATTTTCTCCTACTAAATATTCAATATTCTTATAGCTGTTTAAAAACTAACAATAAAACAATGTGGGTGAGTGCCTTAATATTTCTTTTAGTTCAAGTTGAACTAACCAAACCATAGGACTGCTCCTTGAGGTCATTGGCAAAGCTCTCATTGTTTTCAGTGACTGCAGGGTTGGGTCTCTATATATTATACCTCAAAGCTTCCAGAATCTAAATGAACCCAGCTTGGAGAACTGTGTAGATTTGTATAGCATCCAGCATAATTCCAAATTCTGCCTGGAGCCTTGATGTTTTGCCAATTTCATCTATTTGTGTATCAATTTATAGCCAGTCACAAGTCACAAGCAAGGTCTTTCACTTTTGCAATTCTCTAATGGCCTTAATGTAATTCCTGGCATACTTGTTTCATTTGTAAAGAATGAAGCTGAATGCAGGTTAAGTTGAACAAGTAAAACTTATTGAACGTTTAGCTCCGTTCATGCTGTTGAATTGCTTGCAGCCTTACTACCTGCATTCCCTCTTTTCCTGGTGATTCCTTATATGAAGAATATTACTTCATAACCCTACTGCAGCTATTAATAATACTGCTTTCTCTGGATTAAAAGGAAGCCAGTATAGATAATGTTCTATAGGCCTTTCACTATGATCTTCACATATGATGTTACTGCTCCTATTTTGCATGGGAATGCATCACAAGCTAACTTGTTAGGCAAAGATTCATTGTAGTGCATAAAGACTGTAGTCAATTTGAGTTAGTCCTCCTGGTCAGCATCAGAGGGATGCCATATCATCTCAGTATACCACATATCTATCAATAATCAATTGGCAGAACAGTGGAAGTCAACAATTTAGGGCCCTAGGCCCTTGGGGTGGGGTCTGATAACCAGAATTATGTCACCCAAGCTCCCTCACTTGGGAAGATGGCAAACATAGTCAAGTTCTAGCCTCTGTGTGGGACAGACCAGTTAGCCATCTTTAACTTATCTTCACAACTAGGATAGACAGCAAACAAACAGAGGCCTTCTAGCCTTAGGTGGGTAGACTGCCTCTCTCCACCCCCCCTACTCCCCCAGGCAGTGCAGTTAGTAGCAGAGGGAAGGAGGTCCCAAGCCTACCTGCTCCTAGCTGTGAAAAATTTTCCTACCACTGGGTCAGTGGGGATCCCACCGCAGTATGTCACAACTCCCAGTACCACACCAGACTAAAGTCTGGTTTGCCAAGCTACTTCCACCCCATCTGTTCTTAAGATTCCATTTTCATGAGTCATACTTCTCCAAAGGGTATTTGGTGGACAACAGTCCTAGCAGCTCTTCTGAGTATGTAGCAGATGGCCCAACTGAACTGGAATCCTTGTCCTTTATACTTCCTGCCCTTTACCTCTGTTTCTGGCTCATGCAGATGAGGGGGAGGGGGTCTGGCCTGACTCCTCCTGCCGGGGTTAGGGAGTGGTTCTTGCTGCTCAGCCTCTGAGGGAGGCAACTCTGCCTCATTACAAGGAATTTTTCAGATGATATAAATTAGCTTTTGGCCTTATTAAAGCCCTGGTATGATGTGTGGACAAGTATCATTTCTGTAAATTTTGAAACAGTTTATTTGCAGGATGTAATACTGTTGTTGTATTAGGAAAAATATGTGGTAGTAACTGACCACTTCCAGAAAGGAAGTAACTGTAAATTTTTTTTTTGTTGTGTTGCCTTTACAATAGCTTCAGCTTCGTAATGTTGTAACCCATTTTTATCAGAAATATAGCCATTTTTTATCTTTGAAAAAGTCACATTTTTGCTTATTCTCTTTAATATCTTCCTCAAGCAGCCTTGCATATACCTTTGGGGGTTCTCAAGGTGTTCTTCATCATACACTCCTGTCACCAGTATATTGTCCAAGCAACACAGAATGCCAGAAATACCCTGTTAACACCTGGTCCATGACTGACTGCCAAATGATGGGTGCAGATGCTATTTCAGACACAAGGGCATATTTTAATATAAAAGACTAATGTGTTAATTGTGAGGTTATTCATCACTGTCTTTGTTCTCCATTTGGACTAGGTCAAACATGGAGAAATGCTTACCATGTCATAATGAGAAGCTAGAGGAGGGACTCATTCATAATTTTTTAGTCTAGTGATTAGAGTACTCACCTGGGAATATGAGATTCATAGTTCTACTCCCACCTTTGCCTGAGAGGGATTTTGAACTGGAATCGCTCACTTTTCCAGTATGTTTACAAACTACTAGGCAGAAAGAAATGAGGCAGATCCTCTTGTTTCCTGCCTCCTATTTCTGGTTAAAATATCATAGACCCATAACACCAAGAGAAGGTTTGCAGCTAAGAAGGTTTGAGCTGATTCCAAGTGGAAGAGTGTAACACCCACACCATTGGCTTAACATTCCCATTTAGCTGGTTAAGGTGAGCCAGAGCCAAACATGCTGGTTTTTCATGAATCTCAATCTGAGGTGCCAGCCTCTTCATTAAGGCTACGTCTGCACTGCCGGCTTTGCCAGCAGAGCCTATTCAAATAAAGCATGGATTAGCATTTTGCCATGTTTCATTTGCATAATTTATTCAAGCTGGTTTTGCTCAAGGGGTTTTTGCACAAGCAGTGTGGATGGGTTTTTTTTTCTCAAAACCCCCATTTTGCGTAAGATCCTTATGTCTCTCCAGTGACAGTAGAGTCATTGGGGAGAAAGTGAAGCCACCAGTGGGAGGACAGAGCCCCAGGCAGCAGCAAAATTACCATGGGGAGAATGGGGCTCTGGACAACAGTAGAGAGTCCCTGGCCACAGAGGAGAGAGGGGAGCACCATGGCGAAGCCATGGGGTGGGAGTAGGAGAGCTGTCCCATCCCCCATGCTGTGGGGAGAGCAGAGTTCTGGGTGGCAGTGGAGCTGCCTGGGGAAAAGCATAGTCCCTGGGTGGCGAGGGAAAAAGCAGAGCTCCACACTACATTGTCCTCCCCTGTTCTGGCACATTCCCTGGTTTGGGACTACTCAGGTCCGAAGGGTGCTGGACCAGGAAGTTACAATTTATACAAACATAATGCATTAAAGTCAGAAATGATTACAACAGAAGCAAAGATGAAGTGCATTCTAGTAACTATAACTTAGCAAACTAGACTTCCTTCAAGGTAAAGTTTTTACCATGTGTTCCTAGCAATAGGGCTGACCTAATTCTCAAGTCATGATCTGCCATGAAAATGAAAAAGGGCTGCTTCATTTGATTCTTACATGGAGGAGAAATAGTACCTCCAATGTAGGGACAGACTTAGGTATGCATTTGTACATATGTCAGCTAAATGAAAAGTTCCTAATATTAGCTCTACATAATTAGTAGTTTCAAATGAATGTTTTAGGGTCAAAACAGCCTCAGTCAATAAACATTTTTAGGTTGCTTCATTTTGCATTCTATATTCTAACCAGTCCCTTAGTGCATCATTTAAACTCTTGCCAAATTGACAGTGCTTTGTTAATTTCCTTTATTCAGCCATATATTCAGAAATTGTTCCATTTTATTTTTGATGCTGTTTATAAAAACAGAAATGCTCCACAATCAACAATGGCTTTGAAGATAGGTGATTTTGTAAAACTTCCACAGTATCAGCAAATATTTTGTCTGGTGGTTTAATAGGAGCTGCTAGTGCAGCATGTTTTAAGTTTTAACAGGCCAACTGCATTCAATACAATCACTATCATTTTCTGTACTATAGCAGTTTCTCAATATAGGTGGGTCAAATCTCTCCTGCATTATCAAATAAAGTCATTTTCCCCAAATAAGATTAAGATGAAGGAGCCACCTAAGTCTGATGGAGTTCAAACAATTGCATTTGCTGAGACACACCACATGGAAAGTCTAGCTACACAAACCTGCATTACTGCTGTGATTGGGTTCCAGTGATTTCTAAAATGGAATATGGTCAGCACCACCAGAGGAGTCACATGCTACTTAAAAGGGTACTACCCTATTCTTAACTGTTAGATTGCAAAAATGACTAGGGAAACTTGGCAGGTTTTCATCTTCTCCTCTGCATACTATCTAGTTAATAATTTCACATTGTCACAACTTTTCATGTATTCAAAGATGACATTTGTTCGAGAGGTGTCTGTTACCTGATAAAATGGTATGAGAAAAAAATAGGAGAGAATATCCCTTAAGAAAATAGAGACAGGAAGGTGGCTCCAGTAGTTATGTAGGAAGATTGTAAAATTGCAGCAAGAAAGGTTGGAACTAAATTAATGGATGGAGGGCCTTGGATAAGCTCTACCCAGGTGGTGATGTTTATTAAAGGAAGATTGGTACCGTTACTACATTTGGGAATCTTCAGCGGTAAATTAATAAAGTTGCAGCCTAATTAAACTTCATTAATGTATCATTATCTTTCTTCCTGCTGTGTCCAAATCAAAAGGGTAAGGTATTAAAAATCTGCCCTCAATCATCTCAGAAAATAGTACTCAGAACACCAGTATTCAATTTGCTACATGGGAAGAAATTTTAGTAAAAGAAAAATTATCTTTGACTACACTAAACATGGCTTCCAAATGAACAGGTTCTGCAATGTCCACTTGTATTAAAACATGAAGGGTATAATTCAATAACCTGCCATTTGGGATTTTCATTGACTGATTAAAATTTAGGCCCTTTTGGTGGAATGTCAGCTGATAGCACAGATGTCCTGAAGAATCTTGTTAAATTCAGGGAGACAAAGGTGCAGGATGTGCCCTAATGAATTAATTTGCCATATCAGGGCCTTAGTTTGCAAATATATATACTATTGACAATACGCACAATACTACATCTGAGCACTAGAAACATGGGAGTGCCCCTTACACCTACATGGAAACCTTCAGGGAGACTTTCCAGAGTCCAGAAATAGGGGCATAGTGCTGGAGAGGTAGCAGAGTACACCAGCCACACACTATCTGCTACCCATGTATTAGAGATTATGATATGGGCCTCTGGAATTATAAGAAAATCAATTGGCTTAGATGGATTTACTTCAAGTAAAGGATAGTTTAACTGAGAACAGAATTGGAGGAACCATAGTGCAGGGGTGTAATATTGTGCAGTGATCAATCCACTGAAGAGTGATCGTAAGGGTACTGTGATATTCTAATGTATGTGTGTATTGTTACCCACACAATTTAGGGCTTCTACTCCATACCATGCCTGGGCTCAGGATTCCAATGACAAGTTATGGGACCTTTTCCCGGTGAAAAAGCTTGTATTGCACAATGAATATTCTTAAATATCTACCTGTATTTATTAGTAATCAAGAATGAATCAGCAGAATACACATACAAAGTATCTAACGATCACCACTACCAATGAAACAGATTGGCCTCTCCTGATGGTCCGTCAGGGTCCTGTTATTTGTGTCTCTGACTTATGCAGTCCTCTCATGTGGGGGTTAAAAAGTTTTGGCAACTGTATCACAGAGGCAAGTTTTAACAAGTTTGTCTTCTGACCTTCATATAGGTAAAATTAGGATTTCCCCTTATCTATGCCTTAAACAATTATTTTATTTAAAACATAGCTACCCCAAAGCACTGACTGATCTTTGCCCCTCATATATTGCTATGAAGGGTTCACACGCTTAAGACTGCCTTCTCATGTTTTTCAAGATTGTTAAATAAAACTTCTCAAAGTCTACTTATTTGTATGGTTTGTTAGTGGGATACAATATCAGGATAGCATTGCTTAATCAGCAGAAAACTGTGACCTTTTTGCTTCAGTAAAGTACACTTTCTAACCATTTAAAATTTGTCTAGCAATAGCAAAACCTCTTATTTTTTATTATCAGAACAGAAATTGCAGAAACTTAAGATCAGCTTGTCCATTCACTTCCCATTCTCATGACTTAGTTTATATATTATCTATTTCCTGTTAGTTATGCTGCAGCTTATACTTTTCTATCTGCTTACACCAAGGCCAAGTTTTCTTGATTCTATAGATTTGTTTCCAGCTTAATGTGGCTGAGCATACAAGATGGCTGTGGGGTATGCTAAGTCCATACACAAGATGGCTGTGAGTTCAGTCAAGTCTGGTCTCTCATTAGTGTGTGTGTTTATATTGCAAACTTGACTTATTTAGTGTACACATTCCAAGCTATACACTAATTGAGGAAGAAGGCCTGTGGAAATCTGATAATGCAGTTAATATATATAAAGGCTGTTAAACAAAAAGGGAAAGAGTTAAATTTGCACATGCAACCTTGAACATGGCATTTCTTGACTTCTTAGTGCTTCACTAAAGTAATGTTCTTTTTATGGAATATTCATTACATGTTCATAAACAATTGATGGGAACCATGTTTGTGATCATGTACTTTTGATAGGCAAAGTATGCTACTGGTGAGTGGTTTTAATACATAAATATACATAAACAACTTTGGGAAAATGCTTTTTATCCTTGCGTATTTTTGAAATGTTTCAAAATAATGTAAACTGAAGGAAATTGTAAAATTGTACGTGGTATTTCAATATTTGTTAGGCACGGGGATTTCATATTCAACTTTACCTTTCCTGTTTGCTTTGTTTGGCTACTTACATGCCCATTGAAAATGGAGATGGTGGATAAATACCATGGGTATACATTTGTTGTCTTATATTTCATTGGTAATGAGTAGTGAAGTCTTAGTAAAAGCAGCGTGAGTTTCTGAAGCTGTGAGTTTCCACAATTCTTTCCAGGTATTTTGTATAGTCTAGGCACTATTGATCATTCCAGATCAACCAGCTCCTATACCACTGAAAAGACGGTATAAATAAGAATCCAAGATTCCATTTGGAGCTATATCAAACACAGTCTTCTGTGAACATAGATTGTCTCTATGTAATAATGCATTTTATATTATACAATAGCTATGTAGTTTTCCCACTCTTTTGAGACCCTTGAAGTTTTAAGGAGGTTAACAGGACCCCAGAAGAATATTGAAAAAGGACATATAAAAGTAAAAGATAGATTATTTTGGTGCTAGGGGAGGGAAAGGAAAATTGGGGGTGGAGCGACGACAACAAAAAATACAACCTGTAAAATTAATTGCCTGTTCTTCACTGGTTTAGGTACATGTAAGGTATCTGCCAATGCTCTTGTTTATTAAGAATTTACTAATTAAAATTAGAGATAATATTATGTTTGACAGCTTTGCTTTTCAATTGTATTTGGAATTATATTTGACAATTTCAGTGGATAGGATTAAATTGTTGTTGACACATTTTAACTATTATATAATGCTGCAGTCATTTCATGGAACTTCAGGGGGTAAAGATGTCATCAATTACTGCACTCAGCTTGAGTTTATTTAAACAAATGATTTTCTATTTCTAGATACATAAACAATGTGCTTTTTATTCCTCTGCAATATTTATTTGCTTCCAGAAGGTTCTCATTTGGGTTATAAAATATACTGCACTCACCATATATATTAAAAATCAATGTTACAAATGATGTGGTGATTATAGACACCCTACAAGTGCTTTAGAAACACATATACATTTGTAGAAAACTCAGTGCCACTATTCATTGAGCAAAACAGTGTGTTTAACACTCCAGCCCTCAGGCACTGTAAGCCTTTAGTACCAGAACACAGAAAAAAGTTTGGCTCATGAGTCTTAAAGCTCCCCCTACTGATAATCTCGATGTAATATTTTTATACAGTTATGGAAAAAAATAAAAGCCACAGATACACAAAAAGAAACGTTATCGTTCTATCAGACCAAAAATATTAACAGTTGGAATTATTTCATCTCATAGATAACTTTAAATCTGGAACACTCTGCCTTAATACACATATGGATAAAGTTAGATAGGTGCCAAAATTTGGATGCACAACAAATATACATACCATATTCTTATTTATATAGCTCTGTAAGCATTGCTGCTGTGTATAACAGATGAAACTTGAATAAGCCAGTAATAATTTCATAACTTGCTCTGGATTTTACATTCCATCTTCCTGGTATTTTTGTTTATTTTTATTCATTAATTATGCATTCTGGTTGCAGTAGTATATACGTTCTAAGCAACAATGAAGACATACTACCTGCCAAAGAATGCACAACCTAAAAGCACAAAGGCAAGAGGGATGTAAAGTATTAGCACACTTTTCTTGTTTCCTTTTTCACTTCTGATTCTTTTTTTCTTGCTGTTCTCTTTAATTATGGATACATGAAAAATACAAAACATAACTTCTACACAACTGAATGAAGGAATATGGGTATTAAAGTGCAGCATCACTGCACAGTAATAATTAGTGATTAAAAGTAACATAAACCACAGATAACATATGAAGAAAATTGTGGTGAGTAGAAATATACATAGGCTGAGATTTTCAAAGCCATCTAAGAGATACCCAATGCCCAATGGAATTAAAATATTAAAAAAGAATTGGAATTGATTTTCAATAATTCATGAGCAACTTTCAAAATTAAGTTTGTTTGCTAAACCTGAATTACTCTTAATTATGTTAATACAATTTTATCTTCAGTGGTTATATGAAAAACACCACTTATGATATCAAGGGCTCTATGTCTTTTTTTATATGAAGAAGGAATAGCCATCCCAGGATCTATGAATTATCTTTGGTTTCATGAATGCAAACTTTCTATTTTTACAAATTATTCTACCTGCCAATATCAGAAATAATTGGCATCTTCTGGTATGTGAGGGTATGTCTAAACTAGCCACCCTAGTTTGAACTCCTCATTGCAGGAGGAGTAACGGTAGTCTGAATTAGGGTCTTTAGTTCGAATTACCTAGCCTGTGCCGCATATAGCCATGGGCACAGAGTTCAAACTACCGGGCATTTAAAAATGGTGGTGTCCGGGAACATGCAAATAAAGCCCAGGATATTTTAATCCCGGGCTTCATTTGCAAGTTCGAATGACTACATTAGCCACCCTAGTTCGGACTAGGGTGGCTAGTGTAGACATACCCTAAGAGAGTTGCAAGGACTACCCTTTTAAATATGTTTATAAATAAATTATTACTATAAAAAGCTTTGTTATAGTTTATATTTCAGAAATACTGGAAAAAAACCAAAGACACTTGTTTGTGCTCAGTTTGATTCAAAATGTTAAAGAGATAACACAGATGAGGTAGAATCTTTTATTGGACCAACTTCTGTTGGGATGAGAGACAAACTTTAGAGCTTACACAGAGCTTTCCTTCAGGTCTGGGAAATATACTCTGTCACAGCTAAATACAATGTGGAATAGATTGTTTAGCATGAGTAGTTGTCACATATTTCAAGGGATCATTACAAGTGTAGTGGCCAAATAAAACCACTCTAGGCATGACAGAAAAGGAAAAGGATTGGGGGAGGGAGGAGAAGGCAGCTATAGGATTGTGTGGTGTTAGTGGGTTATAGAATGTTTTATTAAGCCATAAATCCAGTGTCTCTATTTAAATGGTGATTTTTAGTGTCAAGCAAAGTTTTGTATTTAAGCTTCTAGGCTCATCTTATGAAGGTATTAACACACAATGAGCACCACAGGGGATATAGTAACCAAAAAGATGGCAGTGGACTGTGATAGATATCTAATAAAAATATTGACTAGAGACAAATCAGTATCTCAAGCCTTCATCTTAATACCCAGTTTGCCCACTATATGGCTTTTATCATTTTTTTATCATCAACATCAAAGATGTGGGCTTTGGAAGAGTCTTGCTAATAGGGCCTTGGTACCATTTCCTGCTGAGTTATAAACCTGGCAAGTCAGTCTGCACTTCCTTTACTTCATTATCAGTGCAGCTACCATAGTGATAGACAAAAAAAAAATGACGCTTTGGTTCATTCACACAGAATCCTCCCAATGAGTGGATTGCTTCAGCAGTAATGCTGAAAAAAAAAGCTCAGAAGCCATTTTTATTCTAATGAAGGAGGGGATATTTAAATCCCTGCTTCATTGACTATGTCGGTATGTCTAATTTACATGCCTCTGGCAACAGAGGCATGTAGTCTAGACAAAGCTTAATTGCTAAGAGAGAGGGAGGAAAGATGCCAGGTGCATTCCTCATGAAGTCCCTTAGCTTTGTGACATGAAGTACTGTACTATGCCTTTAGGATTCCTGTTAGAGGCACATACTACACATGCAGCTGGCCAGATCCAAATGTGCTTTAGGTATGGAATCTTTTGTGAACTGAATTAATTAAAGTATTCTTTCGATCTTTGAGAACTATAGCCTGTGGAAACTCTACTGATATCACTAAAGTATAGGGAGTGTCTCACAAAAGTCAATGAATGGATCCTCCCACTATGCCAAGGTAACATGCCAAGACAAGAGTGCTACTAAGACACTCTTTTAGAGATGGGGAACTGAGACCCAAGATTAAATCTCTTGCTCAGATTCTCACAGGAGGTATGTGGCTCAGGCTGAAATTGTATCTCCATCTCCTAAATTTCATTCCCAAGAGTTGAAACAAAAGAGGGAACATGGTGGGAATGCTAAAAAAAACCCAAACAGAGCTTTGTCCCCAAATCCTTAACTTGCTTAAACACTAGCCAGAGCTGTCATTTTCCCTTGCCTTATGCACTGAATATTATCCCACTGGTATCTAATGTAATTACTTCCTACTGCACTGTCTTTAGTACAATGAGCCTATCCTTTTTCTATTTGCTTTTGTTTTAGTAGAGATATACATCTCATTTACCTTAAGTGATTAAAAAACTGAACATGGAATTCAAAAACATTTTGTAAAATCCTATTCTTCACCCTGACAAGATTGTAAGGAAGTCAATCATTTCCAGCTGTGTAAATCACCTTAACAGGTCACTTAAGTGTGTAGCTCCCTCAACCTCTTCTATTCTTGGAAATCTCTCAAGGAAAATTACAAGCATCTATTAAAACTAGATTTACAAATATGTCAAAACAAACTGACTCTGCAAGAGGAATGTCTTGTAAAATGTCCTCATATCATCAATGATTCAAATCCTCTCACCAGAAAGCCATGTCTTTCTCAGCTCCATAACGCTGAAATCAGCAAGTTTTATGACTCTGCATTTCCAGCTTGTACAGTCTGCAATTACATTTGGTAGACACTGAGGTATTCAAGAAAATGTAAGACTGGGTACATGTGCTGGAAACTCTGGATTGCTGTATTTTTGTCTACTTTCTTTGTAATAAATTAAGAGTTAGATGGTTATAGCCCTGATTCATAAAATCTCCAGAAGGAAGGTGCATTCTGTTGACTCCTGTGTTCAGATAAACTAGTTTAGTCTGTCATATCAGATTTTTCTTTTCACATGGGAGAGCTCCAGAGAGAGGCATTTTTAACTCATTAACTTTTATGTAAGATGAGTGGGTGAGATTTTTTAAAATCTAGTTTCTATCTGTTTGTTTTTTGTTTATGAAATTTTTCGTAATGAAATGAAGGATTAGATGTTGTTCATCTTTTTCTCTTTATAAAAATGGCAGGTGCCATGAAACTAAATAAAGGCACACAATCCATTTAAACACACAATTCTAATTATATTTATCACAATTGTATGTCTCCCCATAGAAGAACCAAACTGGGTGTAATAATAAGTAAATTGCAGATTGCCTGTGCAGATATGACATTTGATGGTATATGTGTGACAGTATGGCTTGTGTGCCTCTCCCAAGCTGATAATATGTATTAATTTACATGTGATTTTAATTGTGTCTTAATTTTGATCACACAAGTCAGCAACATTTTTCGAAGTCCAGCCTTCACATATCAAGTTCAAGTGTATCAGCCTGCTTCATCTGCCTTGAGACTTTAGGATATATTTTTGAGTGTTCTCTCTCTAGATTTCACAGTATGCAATTTGTTAACAATCATTTTTTCTTAAAATAAAAAATGGAATAATTAATTATACTCATCCTTGACTCTCCCCTACCCTTCCCCCTTTTTTTGTAGCCTGAAAACAGGTGAAGCACTGAGTAAAATTATTGTATAGTTCTGTGGTTTGCAGTCTGTAGAATGTGTAAATTATGTGGTAATAATATATTAAGTCCTGAAGAATTTTCATGGTGGTTCATCTAAATGAGAGCTGATTTATGAGGCAATACAAACCCAGTCTTGTGCAGCCAGATCTAACTTGAAAAATATAGAAATATTGAACACACCGAGGGCTGATAATATCAAAAACATCTCAAAGGCTGAGTTTTTATTTTTCCTAGGCAACAGGAAGCTTTCTTCCCCTGTTTTTCTGAGGAGGAGGAAAATGCATGTTACTTACAGAAGGATAGAGAATAATAACGGTAATGCACCACAACCATGGCACAATATTGATGCTTTTTCTGATGATTTCCTAAACTTGCATATTTCACATGGAAGTAAATAGTTTTGGCCAAATGTTCCCCTCCACTTCTGCAAGCAACTAAAATTGCACTACCTCTAGCCCAACCTTATTTTGAATGAGAATGGTTTGTCTAAATATTTATTATTAATAATATTATTATTAATGTTTGATATATAATATCTAATTTATTAATTAGGGTAATATTGGTAAATATCAATCAGACTTTACAGGTAGGGAGAGGGAGAAAAATGTTGCTTGAGAACTGAAGTTTGATATTTATTTGGCGTATTTTGAAATGTGATGTTGACAATTTTTAGTTCAACCATTACGAAGCCTTAACTTTTTGAATGTTAGTCCCTATTGTAATTAAATAATTATTATCTGACACAGCTCCCCCTAATTTTCCATGACTGTGCATATTTAAATAGATACATTGAAAAAATATTTAAAAATATTATCAGTATTATATGCCAAATATAGGTTTCATCCATATTTCTCAGAGTACAGACATCTGTTCCAACCGTCTTTAGCATACCACACTAGCTGTACCTAACACACAGTTCATATTTCGTGTGCCTCAACAGAATACACATAATGTATCTGACAGATTCTACATAGCTGAATAGAAGATATGCTCTCTCCTTTACCAGCAACTTTTCACAATAAAGTTTAGCACGAGTGCAACGCATTCTGGAATTACAGTATATAGTCTGAATACAAAACATTTAGGCAGTATGTGATAGTGATTAACTTAAAATGGATTAATTGCTCATATTATCATGAGTAAAAAAATGTACGTAGTTTTGGAAACAATTGCTAGAATACATCTCAATCAGCAAGCATTATTAATGGGTAAACTACACAGTCAGATGATGTTACACAACTCTCTTCCAAGTCCATGATAATTGGTTTTACATAGCTGAGGGCAAAATTTGACCTTTTCAAGTTTTAAAACAAACTTCAAAATTATTTAATTGAGTAAATGAAGGTAGAAGATAATGTTTTTTTAAATTCTTTTCCTGAATTTTCACAGCTAGTCGCAATATACTGCTCAGAGCAAATATTGCAGGTTGTTTCTTTGCTGAGAAAAGTCAAATGAAATGACCTCCTTTTATCTTTTATACTGCTTTTGAAGCATCTTTTTTGAAGAGAAGATCAATCCATTTATCCAACATAGATGTATGAAAGTCACAAATTTGTCTGAGTAAAACTTCTGATACTATTTGGTAACCCTGAATATGCAGAATACAACATTTAATGTCAAAAAAAATTATAGGCATTTTAAAAAAGAGAAAGATTGATAGCAGTACAATGTCTAGGCCCTCAGCTGTAGCCAAGGAGTAATCAGCAATACTGAGAGGTGGATGGAATGGGTATAATTGCAAAGGTGACATTAAACCACTCCTTTATTTCCCTTTATTCACCACCAATTCCTTAGTGTTCTCATATAGGTAGTTTATATTGATTTAGTAGCCTAAATTTTCCATTGCATATTTTGGAATATTTTAGCTTAGTGTAGGGCTATGTCTCTGCAAAAGATTGTTATAGAAAAGTGATCTTCAACCTGTGGTCCCTGGATCCTAGCATTCTGCGGACTATGTCTGAGATTTCCAGTGGCTCCACACATCCGTTGGAAATGTTTAGACATTTGCAAATGAAAAAAGCAGGAAAATCACAATCTTAGCATAAACATCTTTGTGGCAATAAGCAATAAATGAGTATTCAATTGAATTTCTATTCAACAGATAACGAAAAATCAATCAGCAAGAGTATTAGGAAGGAATGAGAATGAATAAAATATCTCTGATGTCAAAAGCCTGCTGGGTAAGTGAGGCCAAGTGTACAATGGCAACTAACTGCACAGTATATCAGCACCCAGTCCTGTAGGTTTTGAGGTATCCACACTGGCAAGGCTCTTAGTATGCACTACATCCCAGTTGCTGTTCTTTAGGTAAACCACCTCAATGTGAAGGGTAGAGCTTGCTGCACTCTAGATACAGCCCTGGGGTGCCAGTGTGGACACCATGATGTACTACTACATCATGAGTAACCTTTAGCATCCTTCCAAGAAAATGACTTTTCTTGTCTCTCAGGTCATCTGTTTCAACTCTACAGCCCTACTCTTAGGTGACCAATCATAGACTCACCCTTTGCCTTCCTTCTGAAATTTGAATGTCCTCTTTCTGTTTGCTCAGTGATGTGTGGTGTGCTTTCATCTTTCCAGATGGCTATGCCTGCTCCTTGCACCGGGAGTATCCCTGCTTGGAGCCATGCCAAAGTGCTGGATCTCATCAGTGTTTGGGGAGAGGAGGCAGTCCAGTCTCAGCTGTGCTCCATAATGTATATAAATTATGATATCTACTGGAAAATCTCAAGATGCATGACCAAAAAGGGCCATCACCAGGATGCACTTCAATGCAGGTTAAAAGTTAAGGGGCTGAGAAATGCCTACCCCAAAGCACGGGAAGCAAACTGCCACTCTGGTACTATGCTCATGACCTACTGGTTCTTGAAAGAGCTGGATGACATATTTAGTGGGGTCCCACCTCCCCCTGAAGACTCCTGTAGATACTTCTGGCCTTAGGGGCCATCCTACAATGGACTGAGCCAGGAAGAGAAAATCATTTAGCGAGTTGATTGGAGCTGGAGAGTTACAGAAAAGAAACTTGGCTCCGTGTGTTGCTTCTACCAACACTGGGCTGTTCAGGTGCTGAACAGAGCATTGATGCAATTTCTTACTTCACAGTAATCTAACAGCGTCATGCTGCTGCTGGGCCAAATATCTGCAAGAATTTGCGGGCAACACAGTTCTGTTCTTTGTCCCATTAAGGCTGACATTCCCTACTATTATGCCATCAGTTTGGGGGAGGGACCATCACTGCGCAAAGATAAGTTGTGTATGGGCCTGGACAGAACCCATAGTCAAGTAAAAGACCCTCCTTTGCATCCCTGCTTTAAGCAGAAAAATGTCTTCCAGGATAAACACAGCCTGAAGAAAATGACGTGGCCATTACTAACAAATGGGGCCCCCTGCAGTGCTCTTCCCAATTACCCACCCAGAGAACAGTACGGCCCTGCACAAATGAAAACCCCTGCTCCCTGTCATGAATGAAAACTCATGTCTCCCTGTATGAATGAATTCCCTTGTTTCACTGCACCAAGGAATTTCTCTGTCGCAGTAGTGAACTCACCATTGCAAAGTTCCTGTATCGTATGTGCGCTCACCCCAGTCAGTGAGTCAGTCAGTCAGTGCTAAGTACATGAACAATGCTTTTGTTTACAAAGGTTTGGGACAGTGCTTGATCTAGTGTTATAAACTGACCCTCTGTAACATGTTGCATTTGTGCCTTGACTGAGCTGGCCTTGGCATGCCAGTCTGAAGTGATATTGCCTGTGGAGAGTCTCCAAAAAGCAAGAAAACACCCCTGAAGGACTCGAGAGGAGTTTTTGCATGGCATCCTGAGCCATGCTGCTGCTGAACAGAAAGAACTGAAGGAGTGGAGGGACAGTGAGAGGAGAGAGTGGAAGGAGAACATGGAGCATCCTCAACATTATGGAGCAGCAAGCAGACATGCTGCAGGCAGTGGACATATACAAATCTGTGAAACTCTTGGGGCCTGCATCTCTCAACCTTCCACCAAGTGGCAAATGTTTTATACCTCACATGGGTCCTACATTTACTGTATTTAATAAATGACATTCATATTTTTTAAAGCAATCTTTATTCTATTACATGAAAGCGAACACGGACAAATCACACTGACCAAGCACATGGACCAAACAGAGCCATGGCTCTCCCAGGCATGGAGACAAGTTTTACCGACTTTGAGCATCAAGGCATCCCTGATCCTTATGGCCCCATGCTGTGTGCCTCTAATAGCCCTGATCTCGGGATGTTCAAACTCTGCTTTCAGGTGACGAGATGCAGCAGTCCAATCCTGAACGAAGCTTTCACCCCTCCCTTCAAAATATTATGGAAGATATAGCACATGGCAATAACCCAGAGTGATGCTATAATCAGTCAGATCCAGTGTCCCATACAAACAATGCCAGTGGGCTTTCAAACAACCAAAATCACACTCCACAATCATTCTGCACCTGATTAGCCTGTTATTGAACCATTCCTTGCTGCTGTCAAGGTTCCCCATGTATGGTTTCATGAGCCATGGCATTAAGTGGAAGGCAGGGTCTCCAAGGATCACAATGGGCATTTCCACTTTTCCTATGGTGATCTTCCGGTCCAAGAAGAAAGTCCCAGATTACAGCTTCCTGAGCAAGCCAGTGTTCTGAAAGATGCAAGCATCATGTACCTTTTCCAGACCAGCCTGCATTAATGTCCATGAAACACCTGCAGAACCATGGAGAAATACCACTTGTAGTTAATGTACTTGGAGGTGAGGTGGTTTGGTGCCAGAATTGGAATATGTATGCCATCTAAAGCCCCTCTATAGTTTGGGAAGCCCATCCATGAAAAATCATCCACAATTTCATGCACATTGCGCAGAGTTACAGTCTTTTGGATAAGGATGTGATTGATGGCTTCACACACTTCCATCAGCATGAGTTCAACGGTGAACTTTCCCACTATGGAAGGGTAAACTTTCCCATTATGGGTACATCTAGACTGTGAGAAAAGCCTCTTCCAGAAAGGTAATCAGAAAAAGCTACACAAATTGCAGACCTAGCCTATGATTGGTGACCAAGCTGTCTGGAGTAGCCAGTTTCCACACGTCAATCACCACACACTTCTCCACTGGCAGAGCAGCTCTTATTCATGTGCCTTTGTGCCATAGGGTGGGGACAAATTCAGCACACAGTTCCACGAAAGTCTTTCCCCATATGAAAATTCTGCAGCCACTGCTTGTCATCCTGGGCTTGCATGACAATGTGATCCCACCACTCAGTGCTTGTTTCCCAAGCCCGAAAGCCATGTTCCAGAGCACCTCCATGAATACCACATAAATCTCATGTTGTACAAACAATGCTCTGACTTCTCATTGTCACTTTGCAGCTTCAAAAATAACTCGACTGCTATTCATGACATGTTAGTGAGACCTATCAGCATTTTGGTCAACATCTGGGGATCCATTCCTGCACAGTGAGGAGGCAGAACATGCACCGTGGAAGCCATTGAAAGATAGCACCAAGTGCAGACAGAAGCATGGGGGTTGTTGGGATATGAAGTGATGCACCACAGGGCATAGGAGAATGACCCCAAATGTCCTGTGACTCCTCCTTCACCTCTGTGGCAGAAGAGGGAGAGGTGTTCCATAGAATCACAGCCTATAATGCACCACTCTGAAAGGCATTGCAAATGCTGTGACTGTGGTCACACTGCTGTGCTGGTGGCTGACAATGTAGACACCCAATAGCATTTTTGTGCTGCACACTGTGAGCAGTGCTGTAACTGTCAGCATTTTACATCTTCTAGTGTAGACATGTCCTGAGAGAGGTGAGAGATGTGGTCTGAGCAAAAAAGAAGAGACTGATGATTGGCTGGCTTCCTTCTGACAGCATAGTCTCAATCCTACCCATTTCCAGGCCCCCAAATACACACCTGGCAAAGCACAATAATGAGGAGGTGGGAAGACTTGCCCTATTTCTACCCCTAACAATGAAATTTCAGCTTCTGGTGCCCTTCCTAGGTGCAATGAAATACTCCAGCAGTGGGAAAAGACTGCAGGAATGGCTGCATGAAATACTATGGCCTGTAAGGTGCAGAAGAGCAGATTAGATGATCCTGGTGATTTCTCCAGTCTTAAAGTAAATGAAACTGCAGCAACTGGGAAAGGCTTTGTCAGCTTCCTACTGCCAGAGACCTTTCCCTGCCAAAGGGAAAGGCTCTGGCAATGAAGAAAGGTTGTGACATGGGAAAACAATAGAGATAGGCTGAGCCTCCCTCCTGCTAGAGACTTTTCTCACTGCAGTGAAAAGCCCTGGCAGTGGGGACTTGCTGAAGTCATTCTGGGGTCTCCCCTCTGACAGCCTTTCACATGACATAGTGAGGACATAGACAGAACTATAGCATGTAGCTACATGTACACTCCAGTGGCACATAGCAGAGACATAACCCTATTTTACCTTATAATCATTAACTTAATTTGCACAAATAGGTTTAAGGTGTGGAAGCAAGGTGTACGATAGGTGTGCAAAGGATTATTACTTTATTTGTACCGCAGTACTGTTATAGGCTCCATCAGAGATTTTGGTTCCATTTTACTACATGCTCACCACATAAGAATCTTCCTGTCCTGAATAATGTACATTTTACATACACCAGACAACACAGGAGTGAGGGAGGCAGTTAAGAGAAGCAAAGAGAAGTAAATGACTTGCTTAAAGTCACACAGCATGTCAGTGTCAGGGATAGTGTCACCATTCCTTTCTATCCCCTACTGCTCTATCCAGTAGAGCCTGGATAGAGCTAGTCTTTTGAGTAGGGCTAGCTTTTATATTTTGCTTTGGTTTTGTTTTCCTCTACTTCTTGAGCTATTCTCAGTTATGTAACTAAATATCTCATTAGCATGGAAAATTCAAGCTCCACCTGAGGCCAGAATAAAGACGTGATAAAAAATAAATGCAACAAAGCATGAAATGTGGGTTAAGGCAATGGGAAGTCACCCATACATTTCTCTTACATCTTTGGGGGTTATGAGAGCTCAGCCTCACAAACTATGTAAAATCAGTGCTCCCAGCTCAGCAGTGACAGTAAATCTTAAATCTAGAGCTGAGGCTTGACATGACAGGCATGCATGTAAATAATAATGAGGAAGCTAGTGTATGACAAATTACCCAGAGAATTTAAATGATAATCCCTCTGCTAAATATAAGCAAGGGAATCAGTTACTACCTTTGAAATGTAAAGGTGAAAAGGCATGCAGGAGATGTATGACTCAGGGGACTGGAAATGGGATACAGAGCTTTTCTCTTGTGTATCACTGGTCTGAAATGGCTAGGTGACCATTGAATAGCTGTTTGCTGGCTAGGGTGAGTTGGTTATATCAATTCAGTTCACTTTGGACATGTACTTGCGTGTATAGAATACTACCTTAATTGTCACTAACTGGCTCTCTTGTTAACAGCACAGGCAAAAGAGTGGAAAAATTGGTTACCTTGAAAACTGAATTATTTGTACATATCTAGAGCTAATTCCTACATATCAAAGTTGAGGCATTCTGAATGGATAGTGTAGGATAACTTCCATTAATGCCCATGTTATATCTGTTCTGTGCACTGCACACTACAATCTTGAAGGCTATTAGTCCAGCATTTTACACATTTTTTTGCTCAAAACCAGGAACCAAGAAAGAAGGAAAGAGCCATGGCACAATGAGGCCTGTCTCCTGAGTGGGAACTTTGCATTGAAACACAACAGTCATAAACATGGACTAAGAATCAGACTAGAACAGAATTTTGTAATATGCTCACTTAAAAGAGAATGAGAGAGAGAGAGACAGACAGAGAGAGAGAGAGAGCCTCAAAACCAAAACTGTGGGTCTGAAAATCCTGCACTTTGTTTTCTGTTTAATATATTCATCAGATTTTATATTGTCACTGGTTCTATAGAGTATAAAAAGCATCCATACAATCCCCCTCTCCCTCTCCTTCATGGAGTCTGTGCTATGAGTGGCAGCTGGAAACTGTTGGCTTCTAATTAAAGTTTGAATTCTAGAAGCCTCTG
>JANRFK010001234.1:92983735-92998557 GCA_030068395.1 Apalone spinifera
TCCAGTCTTCTGGAATCTCTCCTGTCTCCTATGATTTTCCAAAGATGATAGCTAAAGGCTCAGATACCTCCTCTCCAGCTCCTTGAGTATTCTAGGATGCATTTCATTAGGCTCTGCTGACTTGCAAGCATCTAACTTTTCTAGGTGATTTTTGTCTTGTTCTTTTTTTATTTTACCTTCTAAAACTACCCCCTTCCCACGAGTATTCACTATGTTAGGCATTCCTACAGACTTCTCGGTGAAGACCGAAACAAAGAAGTCATTGAGCATCTCTGCCATTTCCTGTTACTGTTTCTCCCTCCTCACTGACCAGTGGGCCTACCCTCTCCTTGGTCTTCCTCTTGCTTCTAATGTATTTATAAAAAGTCGTCTAGTTTCCCTTTATTCCCATACCTAGTTTTAGCGCATTTTGTGCCTTTGTCTTTCTAATCTTGCCCCTGCATTCCTCTGTTGTTTGCCTATATTCATTCTTTGTAATTTGTCCTACTTTCCATTTTTTATATGACTCCTTTTTTATTAGTTTGAGCTCATTCTGTGCCTTTGCCTTTCTAATCTTGCCCCTGCATTCCTGTGCTGTTTGCTTAGCTATACATATAGTCTGACAGCCCCACCATTATTGCAAGTGGCATAAGTGGGTGATGTAATAAATAAAATGAAGACACACAAATGCCAAAGATTACTATGGAGAAAGGGCGAAGCCATTTCCATCTATGGAAATTTCTGCATTAATCTGCAGAAGTCTACACAGCACATTAATTTTGAAGTAAGCTATTCTGGAAGGTATCTTCTGAAATAGATTATTTCAAAATAGCACATCTAAATAGCATATCTAAACACAAAAAGAGCATCAAAACAGCACTTAGCTATTTCAAAATAGAGCATCCACACTTATCAGATGCTAACTCAAATTTAAGGCCACCTGGAACTACTTCAGGAAGGGCATCAGGTCAGCAGTTACTTTGGGTGGCTTCTGCTTGAGGTTATCTGAGGCTTTTGCTTAAAGGAACCCCCCTGTACAGCAGTGTCTCAGGCTTTTTCTCTTTGCCTACCTCCTCAAGGGACAGCAAAGCATTTTTCTTCTGCCTCCTATGGTTGCCCTTGTGGACAGCTCTGCTTGCCAGACATGGAGCTGAATCTGCCTCTGGGCAGTCTTCAACTATTGCAGCTTATGCTGCAACTCATGAAGCAATTTCTGTAGGCTGTAGCCTAGGCCCTACAGGAACCCCACCTCCAGCTCCTCTGGAAGACCCTCTGTGGATCTCTGCAGGTGTGGCTCAAACAGCTGGATCCTGCCCACTCTCCCCAGGACACCTTGCCTTGCTGCCTCTGGCACCTGGACACGAGTGAAGACTTGTGGGAACAGATTGCAATGGAGCAGTGAGGAGACCAGCAATGGCTCCAAAATTTCAGGATGAGGAAGGACACATTTCTGGAGCTCTGGGAGTGGCTCTCCATTGCCTTCAGGAGACCCACCATCCCCCTCCAGAATCTCTCCATACCGGATACCTACTGATATGTCGGGAACCAGTTCAGCATGGGGAGATCAACCATTGGGGCAGGTTTGGCATTCTCAGTCTATTGTTCTAAGTGGGGGGTGGTTCATGCAGGTTTGGCATTCTCAGTCTATTGTTCCAAGTGGGGGATGGACTGTAGGAATGGGAAAGGGGGAGTGCAAGCTTGCTCCCCAGGAGCTTTTTTCCATCCTGCCCTCAGGAAGCCCTGCTGGGAGATACGGTGAGTGGGGATTTTGCTCCTGGTGTGTGTAGGGGAAAGGGGAATAGTGGGTGGGCTGGGGGAACGCGCAGGGGCCTTGGCACCCCTTTGAATCTTTGTTTGTTTGTCTTCTTCTGCAGGTGGTGAGGGTCATCAACACAATCCTGCTGCACAGTCTTCCACCTCTGCGATGTGGATGCCATCATCACTGGGTTTGCCAACATGGGCTTCCCCAACTACAGGGGAACTATTGATGGCACCCACATCCCCATCTGGGTCCCCAACCACCAGGCATCTCTCTTCATCATCTGGAAGGGATACTTTTCAATTGTCCTGCAGGTCATCATGAACCACCTGGGCCAGTTCACCGACATCCATGTCGGGTGGTCAGGGAAGGTGTACAATGCATGTGTCTTCAAAAACGCTAATGTGTTCTAGAAGCTGCACGCTGGCACTTCTTTTCCTGACTGCACCATCAGGGTCAGAGAGGTAGACATGCCCCTCTACATGGGGGACGTGGCCTACCCTCTCTTGCCTTGGCTCGTGAAACAATACACCGGCCACCTCGACCCTTCTTTGGAATGCTACAATGCCAGGTACAGAAGAGCCTGCATGGTCGTAGAGGGCACCTTCAGCCATTTGAAGCAGTGTTTCAGATGCCTCCTCACCCGGCTGGACCTCTGGGACAGTGTAGGGTAAATTGAGGCAGTCCATGGTATCTTGCTGAGAACTGACAGACTCAAACCTGAAAGTATCAGGCCAAGCTTGAAAAGTAAAACAGTTCCACAGTTACTGTGACCTTGATTCCCATAGTAACCACATTCCAAAGGAGCCTCTCTCACTCTGATAAGACCTGGCTGGTATCAGCCAGGCTGCACGGATTTCACTGTCTCTTGTGCTTTCAGATTAACAGGCTTGGATCTCAAGGACTGTGCCAGGACAGGAATGGAGTCATCCGTCCCGCCTAGACATTACAAGTTTGGCTAACAAGCTAACAGCAATATATTCATTTTTGGGACTTCCATCCTGTTTATGTTGGCTCATTTAGCTTTTTAGGAATAAACACCTGTATTAGTGATAACATGTTTAATAGGCAATGGGCGAAGAAGCTGTGTAACTGTTGTAGATCATTGGCTTATGTGCATATCTCATTTCCGCTGCTAGACCTATCAAATCACTTCTCCTCTGTCCATCTGCTACTTATATAATCTAATGTATGTTTTGGTTAAGTTAGTGCGCTCTGGGCTAGACACCTGGTCCGCACTTCACCAGCGCTGTGTGAACTAATAAATTCTCTACTTGTTTTCACCTGCATCCAGTGTGTCCAAGAAATTATTCCCTACAGACAGCAACATCTCTCATACGATGGCCACATGTTGTGTGCTCCACAATGTGTGTGAGCATTCCTGCCAGGGTGAGGGGCAGAGGCTGACCATATCAGCAGGGCCATTGAACAGATGCAAACAATTGCCATTCAGCAGACCCATCAGAAGGCCACGCACATCCAGAAGGCCCTGAGGGAAAGTTACTCCCTAGGGGGAGCACTGACACTCTCCCCTAGACTGCCCCACTAGGGGCCTGTGCATTGCCCCTCCTTTATTGGATCTGCCTTTCCTCCAATAACCCTTCCCTTCCCCCTTTACCCACTTCCCTGCTGAGACAATAAACAAACATTTTGTTTTGGAAAAATTAAAATCTCTGTTTCTTTTTATTTGGGGTTGAAGAAACTGGGGAGAGACTGGGGAAGAACTTGGGAGGGGAGAGGAGAGAGGATGAGAACCCTGGACAGGGAGGAGGGAGTTGGAATCAGAAGGAGAGGTGAGGAGTGGCTCAGGGCTTGGGCTGGGAGTGGTGTCTGGCTCTGATGATCCCACCACAATGGTACAGGGGCCAGGGCGGCAACTGAGAGGAGAAGGTGCTGGGGGAGAAGCGGGAGTGGGAGTGCAAGAGGGAGTGGGAGGAGGAGCTATAGTGATGGCAGGAGTGGTATCAGAGGCAGGAGCAGGAGCAGGCATCATGCTGGCAACGAGGTAGTGCACAGCTGCCACAGCTGGATGTCTCGCCACAGCTGGATGTCTTTCTAGAGCCTGTGGTTGATGACTGCTCCAGGGATTGGAGTGCTGTGAAGTGCTCGTTCGTGAAGTCATCCATGGGTCTCTGGTGCCTGTGAGTCCCTCGGATTCGGGAGGCTGGTCCAGCTGTGGAGAATAAAGAGAGATGGTCAGTCATCCAAGGGGAAACTGTGCCTGAAGCCTTGCCCTCATCTGTGAGCTGAGAGTGACAGTTCTCGGCTCAGACGAAGACAATGTACTTGGAGCAAGGCCATGTGCACTCTGGTCAGTGGGTCCATTCCTACAGAGATCTAGATGTCCCTGGGAGTGTGTGCTACCCCGAGAGTGTGTGCATGCCTGTGTACCATGTGCTGGACTGCTGTGTGTGTGTGTGTGTGTGTGTGTGTGTGTGTCAATGTCCCCAGCCTCCTTCTAGAAGTGGCTTGTAGACAGAGTGTGTCCACCCTGGAGTCATGAGCATGGCTGACCTCTCCAGTCACCATTTGGCAAGGGTCCTCTGTGGCAATCTCCTGGGGCTGTGTGGCTAGGAGCAGAAAAAACACATGCTTTCACGTGCACAGGCTGCTGCACGATCCCTGGGCAGCGAGGTCCAAGCTAGGAGCACCCACATACCCCTCACCGCCCATCACCTCCTTCCCCTGTGTGAAGAGAACATGACGACACTCACATGATGTTCCTTCCCTGGCCTCGGAAAATGCCTGGGATACATCCACAGGGAGGGGTACCAGCTCCAGGGTTAGGAGGGTGCTGGTGCTGGCCTCACCCAGCTCCTCCTTCCCTTCCACCTTCTCCTCCTCATCTCTCTCCCCCATGAGGAAAACAATAGGCTTCTGAAGCTTAGTGTCCACAACCAGGAGGATGAAGGGACCGCCCCACCCCACAAGATGCAGTCCAGGTCCTTGAAGTAAGGACAGGTGAGGGGTTCTGCCCCAGAGCAGGAGCTGCTCTTTCCGGCCCTGGTGTATGCCTGACAGAAATCTTTCACCTTCATCCACACCTTCTCCTGGGTGCAGATGTGCTCCTTGTTGACCAGGCTCTTTTCCATCCAGCCATAGACATCTGCATTCCTGCATTTGGTGTGGAGATCCTGGAGGTTGGTTTCATCACCCCAAACCTAAATAAGTTCCAGGATCAAAAAATGAGGAGTAAAGTTAGTTCGAACCAAGGGGTTTGATTTGAACTAACGCGGCCCAGAGAGCACTTTCACTTTTGAATCAGCTGGGCTCTGAAACAGCGCGTGGCCGAGATTATGCTAATGAAGTGTGGGATATTTAAATCCCAGCTTCATTTACTATTTTGAATGCCTACATTTGCATCCCTAGTTCGAACTAGGGTGTAAGTGTAGACGTACCCAAAGTAACTATTTCGAAATAAGCTTATTCCTCTTCACAGGCAGGAGTTATTATTTCAAAATAACCAGCCCCTTATTTCTAAATAACAGACTTGGTTGAGTTGATGCTTTGCTTATTATTTCAAAATAAGGAGAGTTATTTTGAAATAATTCTCCAATGTAGATATGCCCTTAGTTTAGATTGAGACAGAGTAAAAGAAAAAGAGATTATGTACAGATGGGAATAAGTGGCCAGCTTTTAAAATGGTGCATTTCTTCATAAAATATACACAAAATGTACCTGATGATCCAAGGGAAAATTGTTCTTAAACTCTATAGGAATTGTTGATGAAGTACTGCCATCTTTTGGTTAATACAAATAAAGAATATGGAGGAAGGATATAACTAACTGTCTTAGAAAGAAACATCCAGGCTTAAGTACCAGAATAATTTTTTGTCTCCTTATTTAACCACTTGGCTTTTTTTAAATACTGCTTTTCAGCTGAAATTGTCCATTCATAGGCTTCTTTATTATATTGTAATATCACAATTCTATCAATGAAACTGATACAACAAAATGCTTGCAGAGCTACTGTAGGTATCGTTGAGTTTTTGACTGAGAACAAGCTAGTAAAAGTTAGTTTGTTTGTAGTTTCTTTACTTTTTAGAGCAAATAAAGAGAAGAAAAAAGGCTTTCAAGGAATATGCATGGGTTGAAAGCTATAGAATGGTAAAAGAACTGAAATTGGGTATAGTTGGAAAAGTACCTCAGTAAAAATAGCACTGCCCTACCCAAACCGTGCGAGTTCCATGACTCTACCCTGTCATTTTGACTCTAATTGGCAGTGAAGAGACAAAATAGGAGAGTAAACAGGACTCTGTTCTGATTCAGGCATTAATCAGTGAATTTCTGATTCAGAACTTTCTTTACTGGGGAGCCAACTTGATCTTATCTCAGATCCATATATGAGATTTCAAAGCAGAAAGACTGTTAAAAAAATCCTGGCCCACAATTCTGCAAATATTATACAGGTGCTCATCTTTAGGTATGTGCACAAAAGATTGCAGGATTGTAGCCTTAATTAATAATCTAATCAGATTTGATAAGCAGAAACTGAGAATACATAGGGAAGCTGTCTTTTCTGATCACAGTTCTGGCTATATTTGCACTTTAACAATCTACAAAATAATTTCTGGGTAACAGGCTGGGATCCTTTTGCCTTTGAGAGAGTCTGTCCACTGCAATTGCTGTCCTCTTGACTATGTCTTTGATTGTGAGCTTTGTTTTCTGAATTTAATTTTTAGGTGGTGACCAACTCTGGGATGAGTGTAACTACACCAATGTCAAATTATGAGATTAAATAAAATACCCCAGAACACTCAGAGTTGTGGCTGTTATCAAATAAATATCTTAAAGACCGATTCCTTTGAATAATGTAGATTTTGCATTTGCTATATGATAATTTAGTTTTACAGTGGAAATTATTTTACTCCTAGCTCCCCCCAACAAATTTAAAATCACTAATTTATTTTATCTTAGAAATGTTCCCTGCCTCTGAAGAGTTTGTTCTACCTAATAATAAAGATTTGAAATGGAAACTGACGTATTATGCTATTGCTATACTGAGCATCGTCTAGTCTGTAGCTAGCCTGACATACCAGTGCTAAATGACTGAAGTGCTTTTACTTTTTGAATGCATTTTTCAAGAAGATTTTAGTAAATGATTTTGCAGATGACATTTATTGCTGAAGATTTATCTGTGAATCAGTTTCATGACTTACATCAGCAAGGTATTGGGTAAATAAAAACATACTTTCTATTTCTGAGTTGATTTATAAATTTAACTGTAGCAATATGAGATTCAGTTTTTATATGTCAGTATTTAGAAGTCACTCAGTAAGCTGGCTAATTTATTTAGGCAATTTTTTCTTCCATATGTACAAGAGGCAGATAATTCTAGGTTTGTAGAATTGTAATATGATATGATATGACTTTGTTGGATAATGAAGTATTGTCATTAAGAACCAGATGAGCAAAATAATTAAAAAGCCAATGTAAACTTTTCATATAGAACCTTAATGTTTAGATTTTACAATATTCAAGACATTTTCAAAATCACTGACATATACTTTTATTTCTGATACAAATTCCTCACTGTGTTAAATGCAGAACTTTCAGTCCTATTTCAGAAGTTGAGACTGAGACCAGTTTGGAAATGTTGTTCATAAAGAAGGATTTTTTTTCCACAATTTTATCTCAGTTGATTTCATTCACTTTTAGGAAAATGAGAGAGGGATTTATTTTTAGGTCTCCTCCTGGAGTCACGTGCTTAGGTGCAATATATTTGACTTGGCTACATCTATACTGCAGCCTTCTTGCACAGAAGCTTATGCAAATGAAGAACAGAGTAGACTATCTCCATACTTCATTTGCATAATTAATTAGGGACCATTTTTGCGCAAGAGGCTTTTGCGCAAAAAGGGAGCTGCGTAGATGGCTCCTTTTTGCGCAAAACACTCCTCTTTTTTTCAGGAAGAACGGCTCTTGCGCTAGAGGGGTTTTTGCACAAAAAGGAGCCATCTACACAGTTCCTTTTTGCGCAAAAGCCTCTTGCGCAAAAACGGATGCTAATTAATTATGCAAATGAAGCGTGATGATATTCTACTCCGCGCTTCATTTACATAAACTTTTGCAGAAGAAGGCTGCAGTATAGAGGTAGCCCTTGTGTTGTATTAGTAGCAGAATCTGGCCCTAAATATTGTGTATCTGGACCTGGGAGACTTCAAGGGCTATCAGGAAGGCCAGGGCTATATAAAGCCCCCTAGTAAGTGACCAGAGAGCTTTGTGAAGAGGGTTAGCTCAACAGGGAATTTCATGAGGGAGTTTGGAAGAGGGCTAAGTACACTTGGTATTCTTTAAAACTTTTAAAATAAACTAAAACCAAAACTACCTTATTTAAATAAAATCCCTATCAATAATCTAATTATCTGTAGGAAAGAATGCAGGCAGAAGCCCAGCAGCAGAGTGGGGGATATCCAGTTTATTGAACCCAATGTAGACTGTATGATTACCTTCCCTATGGGCAGGACTTTAACAGGGTTCCATAAAGAACGATACATTTGTGAAGGTTAGGTACATCACCTTAGGCTATTAGCCAGGATGGGTAGGAGCGGTGTTCCTAGCCTCTGTCAGAGGCTGGGAATGGGTGACAGGATAGGGATTGCTTGAAGATTCCCTGTTCTGTTCACAACCTCTGTGGCACCTGGCATTGGCCACTGTTGGAAGACAGGATACTGGGCTAGATGAACCTTTGATCTTACCCAGTATAGGCATTCTTATGTTCTCAGGTAATAGCAATGCTTCATCACTAGGTGGAAGGGGGACAGACAGTCTAAGGCGATCTGTTACCAGCAGGTTGATCTGGAAATACCTGCCTAGCCCCTTTGGCAGGGATGCTAGGGATGTTGTTTAACGGAAGAGTGATCTAAACCCTGATTTGAAAGAGTTTTAGTTTGGATAGATCTAGTTTTAACTTTTGGTTGTAAATATTTTGAAAACCTCTCATCTCAAGCAAGGTTATTGATTCCTATTATGTCTGCATGTGTGTTTATTTTCTGATAAGTGCAGCTACAAGGGTGAAATTTTGAATTATTTATGGCAGTTTGTACTATGAACACCTAACAACTTGGTCACTACTCCAAAGAAAGAGTCCTGAATTCTACTATCAATTATACCTGTGTAAATCCAGAACAATTTCACTGAAATCTGATATACTATAGCAGGAGCAGAATTTGTGTGCAGAAATTGTTATTTTTACATTCAAGGGTAGCTAGATTAATTATGCAAGAGAGACAATTGCACACTGTTATATTTAAGAGAGAGAGATAATCACAAAAATCTATTGAAACTCCTCCTCCCCACAGCCCTCCAAGCTATAGATTTCCATACTTATATCTAAATTACCTTCTAAAAGACTCCCAAACTATAAAGGGCATCAAAAGACCTGCAATATGTGTTACTTTATTCTTCAAAATGAAGCATTTTGAAACCAAGTCAGCCAAATTGCAAAAGAAACAACACTTTTTTGTCCTATAGATTTTAAGGCTAGATGGGACCATTATGATCTTCTAGTCTGACCTCCCGCATAACATAGACAGACAAAAGAATCACACCCAACAATTTCTGCATAAAGCCCATCATGTCTGTTTGAGCTAGATCACATATTCTAGAAAGACATCCTTTCTTGAATTAAAGACTAAGTGGAGGATACATGACTTCCCTAAATAACTTAGCAGTTCATTACCCTCACTTTTAAATTTGAATGTATCAGTTATTAAGAATGTTTTGTTAAGGGCTCGATTGTGGCCTGATTCAATGGGCACACAAAGGAGAAGGGGGTCTAAGGCATTCCCTTACTATTACGACCTGGCTAGCTGGATCAGCTAGCAGCACCATGAAAAGAGCAGCCTGTGCTACTACCTCCATTCCATAATAAGGGTGGTGGGGGGGTGTGGAGCAGGAGAGTGTGAGCAGTGGGTGGAGTTTTGTATCATCCCCTTCAGTGTGTTGACTAGTGTAGTTCAGTTCATGGGTGAAGAAAAATATCCTGTGCAGGGTTATATATTTGGCACAGCCTACTTTCTGCTCAGGTCAAGGGAGATCCCAGAAAATAAATAGTGATTATAAGCAGGACCATATTCTTTCCAGTATGCTCCAGGGGTAACACAAGGACATGAGGACCTTTGCTTGAGGCTCACAGGAAAGGCATGAGTTAGCCCTATATAAATATCTGTGATACAGATAATTTTCCCAAGAATCAAGTTGCTGTGAATGATTGTGTGGATGCAATGTGCTGTAAATGCTCATCTGAGAGCTGTAAAGGAATACACATACCCAGGGAAATTACAAATGAGCAGTTTAATGAGAAAAATTGAATGTCGCAACACCTGCACACTTTCAGTATTTTGCAGACTAAGTGATTTATTCTCCTTTCACTGTGTGCACATAATTCCCACTAATGGTAATGGAAATAATACACATACATTTAGAGGGAAAATGCCTTTAAGCATTTCTGTCACTTTCCAAGTCTCGGTCTGCTCATGCAGGACACAGACATCACTAAGGTATTAATAAATCCTCTCTTACATGCATATCTGAAATTATAATTGTGATCACTTAGAATTAAATATCCTACTTTTTTTTTTCACCCAAGCCTCAATCTGGCTTCCACGTCCATCCACATAAACCTACATGCATATGTTCTCAGCACAAATATCTGCATGTAGGTATTACTTGTATTCATAAGGCTTGTCACTGTTTAAATATATGTATATGGGTGATAGGTGAAGCTGCTGCTTGGGGAGGAAGTTCCCCAGCCTGAGGCTCCATCCATGCTCCACCCCTGCTCTGCCCAGATCACACCTCTTTCCCACTGTCTCTCTCTTCTCTCTGCTCATCCATTCCAGACAGATCCCCAAACCCAAATGTAACAAAAATGACATTTGAAAAAAATACTCTTCTACATTTCTTTCAAAATAAAATGGAGCATGTTTTCCTCTGCATGCCATATTGTGAAAATTGCATTTGCAGAAGGTACCTAATAAAAAGCACTAAATTTGGAAATAAAACATGTCAGTCACAAGTTTTTTCACATACCCTGAAGTTTGTCTGAGATTTATTTGCGAAAACTTTGTAGTAAGGGCAAGTCAGCAGTCCTACTGAATACATTAAATGTCGTGGAATACATGATGAAGCCTTTCTCTGTTTAATATTTTTTCATCAGTGTTTCTAAGCTGATTTTCAAAAATATATTCTTAAGCCTTCAAAAAGTAATTGTTCCAGATTACTGCATATTTAAACTCAATGAAAAAAGACATTATTTTTAATTAATCTAAGTGGTTTAGTGTGCTCATAATAAAGTTCATTGCTTTTAGAAAAAGGGAACACTAATTTATTTTGTGTGATTTTCATAACAAGACATGTTTATGAATTTTCAACTTTACGCTTATGTTAAAGTATATATTTCTAAAGATTTTGGACATGACAAAGGATTTTATATCTTATTAAGGTACTGATTTTGGCAGAGAATTCTCTTAAAACAAGTTAATCAAATAGTCAGAAGTAAAAGAGAATCTGATTTGTCCAGCTATGAGGAAGATAAGGAATGTTGGTTTTTTAAGGGCTCTTTTCAACAGGGTGGTGAAAGGAAAGTAGGGATGGACAGAAAGGACAGGAAGACTTTGAAAGCAAGTTTTCATATTATAGTAATTAAAGTTAAAATGTGTATTTTAGATAACAGTGGTCTTTTGATTAATTTATTTAAAACCTATATACCTGAAGTTGCAAGCATTTAAGGTTAAAGTTGAATACTAGACTGTGAATCTAAATATGTATGCAAGGACCTTTTAGAGATGTCATTTTATAATCATTAGCCACAAGGTAATGGAATATTTAAAGCAAATTTAAAAGTAAGATCCTGAAGACATAGTTCAGGTTGGACCTCGCTGGTCCAGAATCCTCAGGACCTGACTGGTCCTGGACAAGAGGGTTTTCTAGACCTGTGAAGGTCCCTCCCATCACGGCCATGCTGCCATCAGGCTAGGGCTCCAGCCTGACCCAACTGCTGCCTCAGCACCCAGAACTCACCTTGGCCCCACTGCTGCCGGGGTCTGATTGCCACAGCCAGAACTGCACAGCCGGGGTAGAGCTCTGCAGCCACCTGGTTCTGTGGTTGGAGCCAGAGCTCTGTGGCTGGGGCAGAGGGATGGGACTGAAGCTCTGCAGCCCAGGCCAGAGCTCCCTGGCTGCTTCCTTACCACTTAATTGCTGTTTCATAGGTTCCATGTTACGCTAATAGGTCTGGCAAGCTGGAAGGCTTTTAACTTTTAAAATAACAGATTCTCTTGGGGGAAGGAGAGAGTCATGAGCCTGCAGGAACAGTAAGAATAGAGCTAGAAAGAGGGGACAGGCTGAGCACTACATAGATTTTAGCCCCATCCTCAAATAGCTCCAAACTTGCAGGAGGAATGCCAAGACACACAGCAGGATCACAAGCTGCATGGGGGCTAAAGGATATTCCAGGGACATGCAGCAGTGCAGCATGAAAATCAAGGAGCTGTACCAGTCCTACCACAAGGTAAAGGAGAGTGGATGGTGTGGAGCAGCACCTTACATGTGCCACTTCTATGACCAGCTGGATGCCATTTTGGGAGGTGGCCCAGCCAGTGTCCCTAGCGTGATTGTTGAATAAGGCCGTGACACACCTGGCATCAGCATGAAGGACACTGTGGAGGCAGAAGGTTACAAGGGGGAGGAAGAGGAGGAGAGTAGACAACTGCTGATCCCCAAGAGGCAGGAGCTGGTCATGTCATTGAAGCCAGTCCCTTCTCCCAGGATGTCTCCCAGTCTGCACCAATCCCAGGGAGGGCACTTCTGGTGAATTCGCAAACTTTGCATAACTATAAGTGGGTTAAGGCAGTGGAGTGTGAGATGCGGCACACTCTGATGCGGGGGGGGGGGAGGAGGGATGGAACAGCTTGTTCATGTGTCTGCAGATGGAGGGAGGGAAGCTATTAGCACTTTCCCCAGGAAACCATGTGTTCTGGACACACAACTCCCCCACTGCAGGCAAGAAAAGAACACAGGGGCAAGCTGACCTGCCCTTTCCCCTTCCTTCCTCCTTGCCTGCAGGTACCAGTCTTGGTAGGGAAAGTAGCACTGACCCAGGAAGCTGTGTGTGCAGACACAATGGGAAGCTACCCTCCCTCCCTCCTGCAGGCTTCAGTCCTGGCCCCTTACCATGACAGCCTGCTTTCAGACTGAATATTCCCCAATGTTCCCCTCAGCAGTCTGGGCATCTGCTGTAAAGTGCCGGCTTTAAAGCAAAAATTTGGCTTTGCACAGAATACATCTCCTTTGTCTTTATGGAGATCTTCCGTGTAGGCTAAAACGGATTGGGGTAGGCTTAACACAATGTATCTGCCCTAAGGTCTGCCCTTGTTACTTTTCTTTGCAGCTGGGACAGCAACCAGTTTGGTGCTTCCTCCATCTCCTACAGCATCTTCCTGCTTGGCTCAGATCCACAGGCACAAATGCACAAGGGAAGAGATGTTCTGGTAGCAAATGGACTGCAAGCACATCCTTGTGTTGGAGATCCAGTCAGAGCAGCAGGACTAGATTGCAGAGCAGCAGGACAGAAGAGCTGCCAAGGAGTAGCTGGCATGCCAGCATGAGACAATATTTTCTTCCCTGACCACTGTAATGGAGTGTATGGCGACTTGCCCCAAAAGGGCCACCACCCAGAACCCCACCTACCCATGTATATGTACAATCACGATTGTTTCATGTTCAAAAAAAGGCCAAGGTTTTCAAATACAATTCCCTAAATTTTAGGAGAATGGGTTAATTGAAGTGTCTTGTTCTTTTTCAGTAATAATACGTTCTTCAGTAAAACTGGTTAAGTCCCAAGTTGTATGTGAGATACTTTTGCATGCAGTATACTTGTTATATTTCCTTGCACAGTCACTGAGCTTCCAATGTAATAATCCATAACTAAAACAATTTTGAGAATGTTAAATCAGTAAATGCACATACATGTCTTACAACCTTAACTAAAACAGTTGCTTCTGTTATACTATTTAGTTCTTTTACATATGTTCACAGTGATTTGCAAATATTAACTTAGTTAATCTTCAAACTCTCTCCTTTAGATAAGTACTGTGCCCAATTTCTGAATTCTGAAATTGAAACACAGAATTGAAGTAACTTATTCAAGGCCTGTTAAATAGTCTGACTTTAATGGAGCAAAATAAGAACTCAGGAGTCTGTGACTCCCAGCTCTGAGCTTTTTCATTTAGATGATATTGTCTTAATAAGAATCGCTGCTCTGGGATATCATGATATGAAATATATTTTATAAAACTTACTGTTATTATATTCTCTGATAGTCTGTTTGCTATATTATCTACAGTAAAGATAAGTTAACTAAGATGTACTAGAGAGCACATCACATGTTGTAAAATGTAGGTAACTCTATTGACTAGTGTATAATGTTTCATTTTCAAAAGAGTTCATGAACAGTTGGATGCTAATTTTTCCTCCTATAAAGCCTGATCCAAAGTCTATTCCTGGCAAAGGAACTATTCTCTTAGGTTTTAGCAGGCCTTTGGTTAGGCCCACAATGGAGATTAATGTCAGATTTCATAGCTTAATTGGACTCTAGAGACAAACAATACCTAATTTGGAATTTTGATACTTTTTCTCAATCTAATAGCTGTCAATGATCTGAGGGAGCTGACCAATAATAGCTATCACTCCAAAATGAGGTCATTAGTGATTAAAGGTAATATAATGTTCTTGAAGAAACAGATTTCCAAAGATATTGCTAAAGAACTCTTGATTGAAAGTAAAGTCTACCCACAGCACACAAATAATAAAAATCTGTATTAATATCAGGGCTAATGGAAAACAGCAGGCATGATAATCTTGAACATTTCAAAACTGTTTAGGTCATGTAGGGTATGTCTACACAGCAGTGTTATTTTCATAGAATCATAGAAGCATAGAACTGGAAGAGGCCTCAGAAGGTCATCAAGTCCAGTCCCCTGCCCAAGGCAGGACCAATCCCAATTAAATCAACCCAGCCAGGGCTTCATCAAGCCAAGACTTAAACACCTCTAGGGATGGAGACTCCACTACTTTCCTAGGT
>JANRFK010001234.1:93005873-93029492 GCA_030068395.1 Apalone spinifera
ACACATTCTGTTATTGAAAAAAGCTATTTCAGAAAAGGTGTTCTTCATAGAATGAGGATTACCAATGTCGGAAAAAAATCCCTCTGTTCTTTTGATTTACTATGGAAAGAATGTGATTGCAGTGTGATTGTTCCACAAGTTTTGTCAGAAAAACAGCCATTTTTCTGACAAAACTCTGTAGTATAGACATACCCTGTGTCTCTGCCTCCATCCCCATTTGTGCATTAGGGATAATAGTTCTCTCCTTCATAGAGATATTGTGAGGAAGAATACATTGATGATGATGATGATGATGTTCTATGATAACATACCTGATTTAGACTGGTGAACTGAGTTCCAACTTCTAATTTTAGGATATCAGATTCTAACCTCTGCTTTCTATACCTACTGGGATAGCTTTTGTGCTGCTAGTACATTCCAGGATACTGTTCTAAACTATGCTGGGTTCACAAATAATGTAAAACTAGCCTCAGGAACAGGGATCTGTAAGTGACTTTTTGGCAGCTCTCAAGGAGCACTAAGCATTTATTGGAATCTGCATGAGGTCATGCCTATTATTTTTCAATCTGCTAGAAGCTAAGATTGAGCATCTGAGTGCCATTTTACATTTTGTTTACCTTGGGTATTGGTGATGTCCTATTTCGAGAGTACAAAATTATGGGGTTATTATGAAACAACTGGGAAACAAACACCCAATTGGCCATTTAGATCATTCCCAACCCTTAGCTACATGCACACACAGTGATGCTGCAGGGTGAAGGATAGAAAAGCAAATTAACTAGCATCTTCTACATAGAATGGTGTTACAGTAAACTATAAAGGAAGTTAGGGGTCATCGTGGCTAAATCCATGTATCTCTAACCTTGTGTAGCTGCAAGTATAATAAATAGCATGTGATGTAAACATAATATTGATCAGAAACATCATTTGTATTATCCTCTAGTAAGATATAACTAGAACACTGTAAAGTACTGAACAACATCCAGTATTTTGCACAGTTTTAAATGTCTAAATGTGATACAGTGGATAATCAAGCCCTATATCTTAAAGACCTAATTAACCTAGACTGTATGCAGCATTGAGCAGCAAGAACCAATTATTTTACTTAGAAGCTCAGTTTGAAGGGATAGGAGGCATATTTACTTTGAAGGGAAAGGAGGCATAATAAGGGACATTAACTTTTTAATAATCTAATGGAAATTCCTAAATTCAGGACACTAAAATTGATCCAGATACATTTCTTTTGTTGGTACCAAAGACATCAGCAGAATGTGATCTAAAACTTAGGATTCTGGGAACTAAAACTGAAATTCAAACCCATGTATTTCATTTACAGCATGAGCTAAATTGTCAATAAAATACCAAGATGGAGACTATCTCTATGCTCATGAAAAGACTATACTAGTTGATGAAATAGTAATGAAACCAGGTAAGTTGAAAGGACTGAAAGTTTGGGCAAAGAAAAACTATAAGGCAAATGGTGTTACACGAGGCCAAAAAAGATCATTGCCCCATTTGTAACCAGTGAATTTTAAACTAGTGAGTGAAATTCTCAAGCCCACACAGTTAGCTATGAGATGCTTAAGTGGATATGTGAAGGAGTCGTCAGCATGGTAAACAGTCTCTGATAGACAATGAAACAACATAGTGAGAACTATCCCACCTATATTAGCTTCTGCATGGTCCTTGGCCCACACATTGTGCTAACCTGTGCCAGGGCAGGCCCTACCTGTTCTTGACACTACAACTGCAAAACAGTTTCCATTATAACTCTTTATTTTCAGTTGCTCATTTTTCTGAAATCCTCAGATCTGGGGACTATATTTCTCATGCTTTGTTATTGCCCCAAGATAAAATTAAAGTTTTAACAAAGCCTCTCATCACTTTTGAATGGGGGGAACATACCAACTGCCAACCAAACATCTCTACTAAATTCCCCCCACCCCCTACCCTACCTCACCACATATATTTTTTTCAGTATAGATATACCCTTAAGCTATGTCTATACTGTGCATTGTTGTACAAGAATGCAATTGAGGTGAGGGGATGAATATCGTCATGCCTCATTTGCATACCTAATGAGCCGCCATTTTTGCGGAAGGGGCTTTTGCTCAAGAAGGAACTGTCTACACTGCTCCTTCTTGCGCAAAAAATCCCTCTTGTGCAGGAGCTATTCTGCCGCTTATGTTCATCCCCATGCCTCATTTGCATATCTTCTTGCGCAACAATGCACAGTATAGATGTAGCCTTATAGTATAGTATTTCTCACCTATAATGTGGTTGGTGGTGATCTTAAATAAAACCAGTGTGAATCTTTCTGCAAGGAAGCCAAAATATTTTCATTGTTTCACAAAACACAATACCAAAAATATTATTTTATTTAATGCAACATGTTTTATATAGCTAAAGAAATAGCAGCACCATAATTTGTGAATGTAGTACTAATAGATGTGAGTTTGATGCTACAACATGCATTACCAGCAGGTCTGTCTGTCTGTCTGTCTATCTATCTAGATACAGATATATAGAATCATACAATCAAGACCTCTGAAGGTCATCGAGTCCAATTCCTTGATCAAAGCAGGACCAACATCAACTAAATCATTCCAGCCAGGACTTTGTCAAGCCAGGACTTAAAAACCTCTAGAGATGGAGATTCCACCACCTCCCCAGGTAACATTCCAATGCTTCACCATCTTCCTAATGAAATAGTTTTTCTTAATATCCAACCTTGACCTCCCCCACTGTAACTTGAGACTATTGTTCCTCATTCTGTCATCTGTCACAACTGAGAAGAGCCTCTCTCCATCCTCTTTGGAACTGCCCTTCAGGTAGTTGAAGGCTGCTATTAAATCCCTCCTCACTCTTCTCTTCTGTAGACTGAATAAGCCCAAATCCCTCAGTTTCTCTTCATAGGTCATGTGTTCTAGTCCCCTAATCATTTTTGTTGCCCTCAGCTGGACTGTCTCCAATGTGTCCACATCATTTCTATAATGGGGGAGGGAGCAGAATTGGATGCAATACTCCAAATGTGGCCTCACTAGTGCTGAATAAAGTGGAATAATCACTTCCCTAGATCTGCTGGCAATGCTCCTACAAATGAACCCCAATGTGTTGTTAACCTTCGTGGCTACAAGGGCATACTATTGACTCGTATGCATCTAATGTAATCCCAGGTCCTTTTCTGTAGAACTGCTGCTTAGCCAATCAAAGCCTGTAACAGTGTTTGGGATTCTTCCATCTCAAATGCCTGACTCTGCACTTGTCCTTATTGAACCTCATCAGATTTATTTTGGCCAATCTTCCAATTTTTCTAGTTTACTGTGGACCCTATCCCTACCTCCAGAATATCTCCCTCTCTCCCTAGATTAGTGTCATCTGCAAACTTGATGAGGGTTCAATCCATCCCCTCATCCAGATCATTAATAAAGATGTTGAACAAAACTGGCCCCAGAACCAACCATTGGAGGCATTCTTCTTGATATCAACCACTAACTAGACATCAGTCCATTGATCACTACCAAATGAGCCTGACAACATAGCCAGCTTTGTAGCCACCTTACAGTCCATTTATCCAATCCATCTTTAATTTGTTGGTAAGAATACTGTGGGAGACCATAACAAAAGATTTGCTAAAGTGAAGGTATATCACGTCCATCACCTTCTCCATATCCACAGAGCCAGTTACCTTGTCATAGAAGACAGTCAGATTGGAGAGGCATGACTTGCCCTTAGTGAATCTATCTTGACTGTTCCTGATAACTTTCCTCTCTTCCAAGAGCTTCAAAATGGATTTCTTCAGAATCCTTTCCATTGTTTTCCCGGGGACTGAGGTGAGACTGACTGGTCTGTAATTCCCTGGATTATCTTTCCCCTTTTTTTGAAGATGGGCACTACATTTACTCTTTCCAAGCATTCATGACCTCCTCCAATTGCCACAAGTTTTCAAAGATAATGGTGAATGACTGCAATCACATCAGCCAACTCTCTTAGCACCCTTGCATTCAGCACCATTGATTTATGTATGTCCATTTTTTCTAAATAGTTCTTAACCTGTTCTTTCTCCACTGAGGGTTGCCCACCTCCTTCCCATGCTGTGCTGCCTAGTGCAGTAATCTGGGAGCTTATTCTGTTTGTGAAAACAGAGGCAAAACAATGCACTAAGTACTTCAGCTTTTCCCACATCACCTGTCACTAGATTTCCTCCCTCATTCAGTAAGGGTCCCACACCTTCCCTTACCACTCTTACTGCTAACATGCCTGTAGAAACCTATCTTGTTACCTTTCACATCCTTTGCTTGCTGCAATTCCAGTTGTGCTTTGGCCTTCCTGATTATAGTCCTGCATGCTCAGTCGTATATTTATATTCTTCCTTAATCATCTGTTCATGTTTCCACTTCTTGTAAGCTTTCTTTTGGAGTTTAAACTCCCACAAAATTTCACTGTTAAGCCAAACCATTTGCCTATGTTTCATTCTCCAAAATATTATGTCATTACATACTCTGTATATCTTGTTGATGCCCATAAATCTTGTCTTAATTATATCATATGTTTTTTAAAGTCTAGCTTTTCAATTTATTGAGTTAATTGTAATTCCAATATTTTGGAGAAAAAATATAATATTGAATATAATGCATTTAATCTAGCCATCCCAGTTGGCAAAAAAAAGCCTATGGTATTAGGTGCTGTACAATTAAATAATGAAATGACAGTTCATGTTTTAGCTTATAATGTAAATATGGAAAAATAAAAAAGATGGATGCTATAGATAGATAAGGGGAGCATATGGTAACAATGAGATGATTATGAATAGTGAGATAAGCAATAGCTGCAGGCATGCCTACAGCAGAGGATAATTTTAAGGAAGGACTTGGCTCTATGGTAATACTAAGAAACAATAGAGCAGAGCAGAAAGAGACACTTCAGTTTCACAGAAGATTTAAATATTTCTAACTCTGTTTTTACTGTTCAAAACTGGAATGAAACAAAAAAATCAACACTCAATGTGTGAATCCCAGTTCTGGGGCTGTTAGTGAGGTGGGCTGCCCCTGGGCTTTGCTTTCTGGGGTCCCTGACTTTGAGGCAGTGTGGCAGGCAAGATGCCACGGAGTTGGGCAAGTAAGCTGACAGGAAACCAGGTAAGTTTCCATTAAAGTCCACCCTGTTTTTATTTGGAACTTTGACTCTCCCCATCTCAATACATGTTTTTGTCACTGGGATTTGCCATTTCATCAAATGAAAGTGTCACTGGAATTTCTTCATGTTCTCATAATGTACAATGGCTTTGGAAACTTTGAGGGGCCCTTTTTTCATGCACATCAGTCAGCTTGGGAGAAAATGCAAAGATGTGGTAGAAAAGTTGACGGCTGGGCATCACTGGTAAAGTAGAGATAGCACCAAGATCTGCAGCATGGGTATTCTAAGCAACATTGTTGTTCTATATCCTTGGAGTGTATGACTTTTACATATTTAAAAAAACTAACCATTCCGGTTTGCAAAAAAGTCTCCATAAGACCTATTAGTCTACCCACAAGAGCAAGAAGGAAATGACTAAACACACTTAATTATATTGGTTTTCTACAATAACAATAATATGGAACCAACAGGAGGACAGATTAATTTCAAAGGCATTCTTACATCAATGAAGGCTTAAGCGAATGAGAAGAACTGTTATGTACATTCTTGTAATTGCTGTTCTTCAAGATGTGTGGTTAATGTCCATTCCAGGTGCATGCACACATATGTGCATAGTATCTGGAAAATTTTTCTCCTAGCAACCAGCCTTAGGATTGGCTTGGGTGCCCCCTGGAGTAGCACTGAAATGACATCCAATATAGGGCACTGCAGACACCCCGCCTCCTCAGTTCCTTTGTGCCAGCTGCTCCAATGGAGGGGAAGAAGGGTAGCTATTTAAATGGATATGAACAACACATCTTGAAGAACAACAGTTACAAGAAGATACGTAACCATTTTTTCTTTTTTGAGTGCTTGCTCATGTGCATTCAAATCAGGTAACTCACAAGCCCAAGTCCATAGCCATTACCGTTATAGCCAGCCGCATCTGCTGCATCCAATGCAGCCTGAAGGGATGCTCTAAAAATAAGTCTCTCTTCCTCAACCAATGCTGTAAATTTGGCTCTGGAGTCTGATGGAAGAATCTCAGTGTATTTTGTGAGAATTGTACAGGTGCCGTAAGTGTAATTTCTGATCAGAGCCTGCTATGCTATTGCAGCCCCCCAGTCAAATAGAACTTTCAGCCCTTTAAGTCTAGGCTCTTAGCTTCCCTGTTTTCAGGGCAGGGTCCCTAAAATTCTTGTCTCTCCCTTTAATTGGCTGTATCAACCACAAGGGGAGTCCATTTGTGGGTGTGTGCAAAGATACTCAAAACCTTCCATGAGGAAAAAGTACCGTCTTTTGTTACATTTGGCTGTGACTGCAGTGATGCTGGAGTTGGCCACAAGGCCTTTGTCATATCTGTCACTGTCTTAATAAGTGGCAGAGTGATCCTGGATGGATCGCAGGGGCTAATATGTGGCTGCGACCTGCTCTGGTGCCAATGCCAAATGAACCAGTGCCGTATCGATGCAGTGGCCACAGACTGAAACCACAGCACTACTCCTGAGAGGCACAAAGGTTGCAGACACCATGGATGCTGCTCTGGAGCACAAAGCTTGGCTTCTGTCCTGGTACAGATAGATTATATCTATCTATCTATCTATCTATCTATCTATCTATCTATCTATCTATCTATCTATCTATCTATATTTATTATTCTCTCAGCGTATGAGAGGAATGCAAATGCAGACACCCGAAATTGCAAATGAAGCAAGGATTTAAATATATAATTATCCCACACTTCATTTGCATAATCACGTTATGGCGCTATTTCAAAATACGCTATTTCGAGAGAAAAAATGGAGTTATTTCAAAATAAAACCCTTCCCTCAAAATAACCCTAGCTCCTTGCAATTTTGGGTGTCTGCAGTTGCATTTCTCTCTCGGGAAAGGAATGAAATGTAGACATACCCTGAGAGTACTGCACACTTATTTCGAAATAAGCTATTCCAGAATCTAAAATAGCTGCAGAGAAACCTCAAAATTAGTCTGAGGCAGGCTTCCCTAATGTATGTGCTATTTTGTTTTAGAGCCCCAGGAAGCACTGGGAGGAATCACTTAGAATGGCCCTGTTGAGGGGCTATTTTGAAATAGCAGCAGTGCAACATCTGCACACGCCTTATTTTGACATAGCTATCTTGGAATAGGCATAGCAAAGACTTTTCGTTCTTGGGTTTGGATATCCATTTATCTTGTTCCAGGACTTTTCATTTTTTTGGTATGTAATATGTTGTATTGTAGTAATGTAACCAGATCTTAGCATGATGACAAAAACCTCCTAGAAATTAAACATAATTGTCTCACCCAGTTCACCTGGTGTGAAGGGGAGCAGAAGGTCCCAGATAAGTCTAGCAGAGAAAGTTGGTTATGGTGTATTATCTGCATTCCCTCTGGTTGCTGCATGGATCTCTCTGGGTACATCTACATTAGCCCCCTAGTTTGAATTAGGGAGGCTAACGAGGGCAACCAAAATTGCAAATGAAGCGTGGAATTTAAATATCCCGCGCTTCATTAGCATGTTCCTTGGTGGTAGCCATTTTGGAAACTGACTAGCCTGGAATAACTGCCTGCGTCTACACGTGGCAGCGAAATGGAAGTTTGAAGCAAACCCCTAACTCAAAATTAGCTGTTACTCCTCTTAGAATGAGGTTTAATAGCTAATTTGAGTTAAGGTGTTTACTTCATACTCCCATTTCACTGCCGCGTGTAGACACGGGCAGTTATTCCGAGCTAGTCAGTTTCCAAAATGGCGACCGCCTGGGAACATGCTAATGAAGTGCAGGATATTTAAATCCCGCACTTCGTTTGCAATTTTGGTCACCCTCATTAGCCTCCCCAGTTTGAACTAAGGGGCTAGTGTAGACGTACCCTCTGTGCCAGTGAACAGCTTTTCACAAATGCTCAGCACCCAAAAGCTCCCATTGAAAACAGGAACTGCTGAGTCATCAGTACTCTTGAAAATTTGGTCATGTGATTGTGGGAGGTGGGAAAAAAGAAAAAAAGTCACAAATAACTGCTTTATGAGGCATGCTCTTCTCTCAATGAAGTGGCAGTGATCTTGAATACAGCATTGTATTTTATTGCTCTTTCCTTTCTGGGTTCTCAAGAGTGATTGATGTATGATCTCACACCAAAAGCAGAGTGGCACTTTGGTGACCCACTCTGCTGTGTTGGGTCTCATTTACCAGTGTAAACATTCCCAAAATCTGTGGGCAAGTCCCACAGATGAAGTGCTTTGTAGGATTGTTGCTATCACCTGGCCCTCTTCCGTACACTCCCATCCATAAGGAGCAATACACTACCCAGTTTGCTGTAAAAAATAATATATCTCTGGTAAGACCTGCATTGCCCTCTTTTTCCTGAAGATTACCACAAGGTAAATTAAGGCAATAACTAACTTCTTATTAGTTTTAGTACTAGAGTGGAGAATTCTTAACTGTACATAAGAAGTGCTAAAGGAAGTTCACTGGGTAACAGAAGAATGAAAATACATTATTAATAAAATTGTTCTTTGGAATGAAATACTGTAATTATCACAAGTCATCTCAACTTCTACCTCCTCTTTTCTCTGGCCTTCTTATTTCTCATATCACTTCCCTCAACATGTTTTAGTGAAAGTTTTCTTCCCAATCCACTCATTTATGACCTCTAATTGTGACTCCCAGAACTGGCTTCTTGAGTCCTTTTGGAAAATATTAAAACTTTCTCTCTGTTGCACCGACCACTTACTTACATATCATCCAATGATATCTGTGCTCACTTCCATCTCTCTCTTCTTAGCTTGCCTTAATGCTTTCCAAGTTTATTTCTACCACTAGTGTCCTTATGCCTTTTCTTTATGCATAGACCATGCCTGTAGAATATTACAATGTCTTAAATAAAGCTTGCTATTTATTTATCAATAAACTATATAGGGAAGTCAATTTCAGTGTAACATTTCTTTTCCTTTTGCTTGCTTTAGTAATGTTTCTGTCCATAAAAGACACTGAAAACCAGCCACTAATTATAGCCAAGTATATGCTTCATCTGTTTGGAAATCCCCAGTACATTTTGGAAACTATCATAATTATACTAATTAATAATGCAAAATAATTTTTCATCTCTTGTTTTTCCACATGAAGAAATTACCTATTGTTGTAGAACCTGCATGTACATGGCAAGAAAAATTACAGAAAAGAGATGCAGGGATTATATTAGAGAAGAAACTGTTGGCAGGCTGGAGATAGGCTACAGTAACTACCACTTTCTTTCCTATTCAAAATAATTATTACATATCAAAGTTTTATTTCTCAATAACATAGTTGTAATTGTTCCTATTCAGAATGTTCTCACTGTGAGGAAATCCAGGAACTTGTGTGTGGCTTTCAGTACTTTTATTCCCCCCAAATTGAATAGGTATGTTATTACATAAGAAAGACACCAGCGGAGAAACTATTATAAACTCACATAATAAATCATTACCTTTTTACCTGACCATTATGATAGGTTTGCCAACATTTCTGAAACACTTTTTGTTGCTTTATTTCCTGCTGTTCTCAGAACATCAGGTAATCCTGATTAAGAATATGGAGTGATTTTTTTTAATGAATGAACATACCACTTTGGATTTTCTTTTATGGTACCAATATGTAACTGTCATCTCAGTTGGTATATAGGTGCCAGGAGTGAGCTGATTTGCTTTGTAGTTCTCAACCTTTCCACTTACAAGATGATACTCTTATACTAAAGCTGTATTAAAGAATAATTCAGGAAAGTAGGTGTATGGCATAAGTTCTTATCCTGGATTTCCAGTATTTTTTTTTCCAGTTTTCACACATTCAATGACAGTTCTGTACCCACTTTCTTTGAATGCCAATGTCTGCAAATTAAATTTCTAATTTTGACATTTCATAAAGGAAGATCCCCTTAGTCACAATGAACAGAACTTTACAGCAGGAATGGAATCAATTTCAAGGGCATTACAGACAGGGCAAGATGCTACTCACTGGTAGGACCTGGCCAGAAATTTGTAAGTAGATTTTTCCTACTTAGAGGGTAGCATTCAGTGCAATTTGATTCACCAAGTTGTATTAGCATAAACATCTTTTAATATCTACACTGCATCAATGATTCTTAATATATTGCAGAAAAGATGCTTTAGCCATACAATATACATATCATTCACTGAAATAAACAATTTGCAGACATGTAATTTTTTATTCATAATATAACACTAAATTAAAGATGTAGAGCTAAATTTAACCAGCTAGTGAGCTCACACATGCACACACACACACAAAACTGTTAATATGATGTTTTTAAGCTAGACAAATCAAGCAATAGTAAACGTTAAAAAAACACTCAAATGTTAGGAAATGCCAGAAATGAAAACATGGGTGCCACCTGTTTGATGCTCCTCCTCCCTCAATATCTTTCAATCTCAGTCTCCTCATCTATTCTTGATCTTTCCATTTCTCTCCCCTGTCCCTGGCTCCTTGTCCAGGTATCTTTGCCCAGCAAGTACTATATTCTTCTCTTACACCTCAGTACCCCATCAGTGTTGTCTCTCCTTCCCCTGCCTTCATTTTTGCCCATTATCTCTTACCCAGTCCCTTTTTCCCATTAGTTCCAGTCTCTCCTCCACTCTAGCTTCTCATCTGATATCAGTGTTCTTCCACTTCTAGCCTCTCTCTCCCACTTCTTGCCTTCTGGTCTTCTCTCACCAGCTCTCAGTCCCAACGGTCTCTCCTCCTATATGTGCCAGTCCCAGGCCTCCGCTCCCATCCCCCAAAAAGCCAATTTTCTCTACTAGAATTCCAGCCAGTTTCTCTCCACCTCCCCCACACATATCATATCCCATCTGATCAGATTCCTTGTCCTTGATTTGTCTCATCTTGGATCAGTTTTTGTCCCTTTTGAATTTAAATTTAGATGAACATAGGAACAAAGACCTTTGACGATACTTACAGGACAGAAGACTATCATGGGAAGCATTTACTCTGAAAAAGATTTGGGGTCATGGTAGATAATCGACTGAGCATGAGCTCCTGGTACAACTCTGGCCAAAAGGACTAATGCAATCCTGGAATGGATAAACAGGGGTAGAAAAGTTATTTTACATCTATATTTGGCAGTAGGGCAGCTGATGTTAGAATATCGTGTCCATTTCCTAAGTACCCAATTCATAAAGGATGTTGATAAATTAAAGTTCAGAAAGGAGCCATGAGGAAGATTAAAGGATTAGGAAACATGCTTTGAAGTGATAGGCTCAATGAGTTCATCATTTAACATAACAAAGCAGGCTATGAGTGTTTACATAGGGAAAACTGTTTAAATTGTTCAATTTAGGCTCTTCAGTCTAGCAGAGTCACAAAAATCAAGATCCAATGTCTTGCAGTTGAAACTAGACAAATTCAGATTATAAATAATGCATAATTTTTTACGTGTGAGGGTAATTAACCATAGGAATTTTATACATGGGGTCAGGGAGAATTCTCTCTTACTAGAAATGTTTAAATTGTGATTGGGTACTTTTCTAGCAGATATAGTCAAGGAATTATTTTGGTGAAGTTCCATGACCTATGTGTTATAAGAGGTCAGACTAGATTATGGCAATGTCCTTTTGAACCTATGAATCTATCTTCCCTCACCGTTACCATTGGTTTTATCCCTTCTTGAGTTCTAACTGCAGCAGACATCTTTAACTATATCCTTTATATTTATGTTTAACCACTGTTTTTCTTAAGTTGCAAATTGTTCAGGTGAGAGGCTGGGGGAAACTACTGATGAGATATTTCAATCAATGAGATTTCAGAAGAATCCACATTCTATTCTAGAAGTACATGAGGCATATCTACTTACTGATCCTTCTATCTTACTTATTTGAATTTGATGAAATTTTGCAAGTTACCGATAGAAATAAAAATGTACTCTGCCTACAGTGTGGAAAGTTTGCCCTTTAGTTCAAACCAATATGTTGTTGCTGCAAGCTATGACACAGATTATTTAACTGTTCCAAAACCCTGGGAAAACACTACTATAATATAATAGATGTAGGGTTTACAATATAACAAACATTATTCCCTAAAATAACATGAATCTACCAGATAATAGGACTCTGAGTACAGAAAGTTAAAGATTGGAAGATTTTATGCCATAACCTTATAGGTCCTCATGACTTGGGCTTTTTGTTGTTTAGTTTCATTTGGGTTTGGCTGTTAAGAAACAATATGTTCAAGAAATCTCTGAACTTGCTTTTATACAAATTTGTGAATTTTATGGGCCAGAACTTCAGTTGGTGTAAACTGGTATAACTCCACCGAGGCTAACACTGCTCTGCCAGTTTGCACCACCTTAGGATCTATTGCTACATCTTTAGCAAAAAAGCATACTGACTGAAATCAAGTGACAAACCGTTAAATAATTTTACGCATACTGTAGTGAAACATGTATAATTAAAATGGATTATACTAGTAAACAACTACCATAGCACATGGGCATTTCCAGATAGAGGGTCCCAGATCCTCCAAAGGTATAAACTATCATAGCTCAATTGACATGAACAGAACAAGGAGCCTTTCACAGTTAAATAGGAACAAGGAGCCTTTCCAGTGTGTGTACAGCAGAATTTATCTACTTAATTAAATGAAATTCTGATATATTTTGCTCTGATCCCAAAAGAGTTATAATGTAAGCAATATATGTCCAATAGTTTTACAGTAGGGATATGTTAATGATTCAGATAAGAAATTATCCAAATTTTGCTTACCATACAGAAGTGTTAATGATTCAGGGTGCATCTACACTGAACCAGTATTTCAAGATAATTAGCGTTATTTCGAAATAACAGTGTGAGTGTGCACACAGCCATTCTGTTAGTTCAAAATAATTTCAAAATAACAGATGGCTTATTCCAAAATCTGTAAACTCATTTTATGAGGAATAATGCCTATTCTGAAGTAGCTATTTCGAAATAAGGCCTGTGTAGACGCTCCACTGCTGTTATTTCGAAATAGCCCATCTCCAGGGCCATTCTAAGTTATTCATCCCCAGTGCCTCCTGGGGCTCTAAATAAAGATAACACATCTACATTAGGCAAGCCTGCCTTGGACTAATTTTGAGGCTTCCCTGCAGTTTAGATGTGCTATTTTGAAATAAGATATTTCAGAATAACTATTCCTGAATAGCTTATTTCGAAATTAACCGGCAGTGTAGATGTACCCTCAGATAAGAATTGAGCAAATTTTGCTCACTGTACACCAAAATTTTTCAAGAAGTTTTTAAATATCAAGATCAGGTATTTAGGCATTGTTGTATGTACCACTTTATTCTAATTGATTTAGGAGTCTATTTTTCCAAGTCATTTAGGCACTTAGTTGATGGTATTTAGACTCTTATCAATGTAAGTTTTAGCTCCTAAGTGGCTCCCATTTGAAAATGAGATTTAGGCTCTTAAATCTGTTAGATATTGCAGTGCTAAGCACAGGAATGCTTAAATACCTTTAAAAAGCTGGATCCTAATTCGGCAGTAACTCAAATTCTCCCTGGGCCTTTAAGAACCATTTAAACTTGAAAAAGGTCTTCAAGTTTCATTATTTCTTTGTTTTTCTACTTGTGTCCGACTACAGTCTTAAATTCAAGTTGACTGGATTATCAAATCTGGTCCTTTATTATTTATTATTTGCATTAGAATGGTGCCCAAAAGCTCCAGTCAGGATTGGTGCCCCCATTGCTATGTTCCATACAAACACACAAGGAATCATGATCCTTACCCCTGGGAACATAACATTTTGCAAAACTTTATTCAAGTGGAATACTTGAGATTTAGTTCTATCATCAGTTACCCATGTTTAAATCTGGAGTTGTGTGTTTCCCTTTAATAGAACAAGTCTGCATTTACAGTGGTGTTAGTAAAAGCAGAATTTGGCTTTCACAATTTGATCCAAAGCCCTAGGAGACCAGGACACAAATTCCCAAGGTATTTCAGCACTGTGATAAAGAACCTGCAGCCCTGAGATAACAGAGCCCAGCTCAACTGTGGGTCTTGGGCTCAGAGATGGAAGTGGGCTAATAGGATCTAGTTCAGTGCAAGAGTAAGAGCTGTCCACCAATATTGGCCTGCAAACAGCCAACATTTTGCTCAACCCCATCAGCAACCCTGCCAGTAGGGTCCCGTAGCATTGCAATGGCAGCTGTTCCTTTTGCCCAGGGCAAAAGGGGAATTGACATTAAAGTGTTGTTGTGGCAGTGCTGCTCAACCTTTCTGGCAGGGGCACCAACATGGGGGAGCAAAAGAGGCAACTGCATCAGGGCCTGTCAATTTAAAAGCACCAGGATTCCAGGTACCTCAACAGTAGTTGGGAGCCTTGGTCCATCAAACTGCCGCTGGAAACCCAGGGTTCCCAGTTTCCACTGCTGCTGCCCCATGGCAAAGAAGAACAGGCTAGGAGACATCTGCTTTTAGCCCCACCCCTTCCTCCGAAGGTCCTACTCCTTACAGCAGACCCAGAGTCTCTCCCCTCCTTGCTAAGGATGCTGAATTCAGTGCAGTGCACAGCAGTAAGTCCTAATGTCTACTTTCACCCCTGTTTAGACTGTAGGGATATAAAATTGCATTATGTTCAGGTTTTGGCTGGAGCCGGTAGTGGGGAGGGGAAGGGGAGTGAGGGAGGGAAGGGGTCTTAGAGTCTTGCATTGCAATTGTACAGCCCAGCAGCCCTGGGTCCTTTATTGCAGTGTAGATATACCCCTATTGACTTCTGTAGGTTTTGCGTCAGTTCCCTACCGCTTCCAGCAGGTCTTTGATAAAATACAACTCTGACCCTTTTGAAGTGTTTCTCTTTTGGCTGTGCCCGGATGGCTTCCTGAAGAAGGGATAAAATTGGATTTCCACTTACAACCTCTCCCAGCTATATTTTTAGATTATATGGAACATTCCTGCATCTTCTGTGAGGTGACATTTACTTTTATATGTTTGATTGTTTAGTTTTGTATTGGCTGAATCATCTATTGAATATCTTCTCTTATGTTGAATTTGTTAGATTTTTTTTGTTTGTCTAGTTGTGACATGTAATATGCTTCTACAGTTTTATTAGTATATCACTGGGGAGCTGTGTCATATGATACTACACGTACTGTTTTGCATTTCAGTACAAACGTAACATTCTTTTTGCTATGATGTAGAATTTCTCCTGTTCTGATTTACACACATTCTCTCGGTGAGGTTTTTATGTTTGTGATTTCAAAACTGCTAAATAAAATCTTAAGTAGAAAATAAAAGCAAATTGTTGCCTCAGCTTAATATATGCAATATTCAGAGCCAGTGTCTGCTCTGTTATTATGTATTCTTAAGATTTATAGTGACTTTACATTCAATCTATAAAATGCAAGCTTTAAACTCAGAGTAAAAACAAAACACAAAAACATTTTTCTGAAGGAATCTGGGAACAAATCATGCAAGAAAAATCCTGGAAATGATAGTAGATGGCAAATTTGAGATGGCTTTGCAATGAGAAAAGAGTAAAAAATGCCACTGTGATCTAAAGAATCCCCCCCAAAAACATCAACACATTATGGAGGAGGCAATAATATTGTTCTGTTCTTAAATTCTGCATACTTCATTATCTGGAAAATGCATACAAACTGGGGAGAACAATGAATATGGCACTGAAGATATTGGACTATCAGCAGAGCTGAATGAACACCTCATCATAGATAACATATTCTGCAAAGAAACTGCATTCTTCCTTTTCCTTTTCATGAATCACCCAGGCACTAACTAATTTGTATGACTTTGTGCAGTAGAAATGCTTTGGCATCTGTTTTATACAAATAAATTTCAAACTATGAAATGCTTGCAAACTCTTGCTTGGCAAATACACTATTTATAATTTAATGAGTACAGTTTTCATAGTCATGAGGCATTGAATAAATGAAATTTATAAACAGGAGAATGGGATGGACTAAATCAGTGGAGCTGTAAAAACAGTTTCCATGTGACATGCAAATACATCTGATGTAAACTTTTGTGCAAGCAAATATTTGCATGGGCATTTCTGGCACTTATTAGTCTGCTAACATTCTTGCAAATCAAACCAACCAAACAAAAATGAAATCTTTTTAGCAAATGTTTGCACAAAATGAATAAAAAGGACATGAATACCATTAAAGAGAATTTCCAGGTTTTATTCATATGAATGTTTTTATATTTGCATTATTCAACAAGCTCTATTTATGAGAAATTACTAAAACAAGTAAATATGCACAGATGATTTAGCAGGGGTATATGGATAATCATGTTCAAATTGTTAAAAGGAGGAATAATTTCCAAAGGACAAAAGGGAGTCACTATGCTGGAACACAAGAATTTAATCAAAGCAAGGTGATGAATTCGGGAAAAGGAGCATTTATGCTGAATACAAGGAAAACTTCTTGGCAGTGTGATCTGTACAGGGCTGTTGTGCAGATGGTGTTGCTTATTCATGTACCTCCACTACGGAGTATGGGAGGAGACTTGAAAGGAGTCAGTGGAATCATTTGGGAGAAGCTTTCTGGGCAGTCACAGAGATCTCTCTCATCAGGGTGGTGTCAACAGATGACCTTCCTGTTCCTCATTGTTCTTTGAAGCATGGGAATGGAAGTGACTGCTGCCCTCCCCCCAACCCTTATCCATGGCAGTAATCCAAAAATAAGTCCCTTTTGTCTGAGAAATTGTGGATGGCAAAATCTCTGCCCCCACGGGAAACAACTCTTTGGGGCTCCTCCTATATGGTGCTCAACTCCAGGACACTTGGGTTACCTAATGATGTAGCATCATTGTTGATAGTTGAAGTGAAGGGAGTCTTAACTTCACAAAAGAAAAAACACAGTTTCTATGAGGGCTCCATCCCCATCCACTCAATGACCAAAAGCAGAAGAACACAGTTAGCTGAGTAGGAATGCTGGCCAGAGGGTCTATTGGAAATTGGAAGTGGCACTGAGATACCCCTATTGTTCATCTGCCTCATGAAGACTGGGAGCAGCAGTACTTAAAATATAAACTCTTTGGTACAAAGAACATCTTTTTTTTTCCAGTTTGTTCAACACCTATTACACTAGGGCCCTGTTCCATCATTAGAGAGTCTATGAATGATGGTAAAACAGATAGTGTAACCCTTTTGCAGAGAGAGAAAGGTACTGAAATACCACTTTCAGCCTCTAATTGGGTCACCCCAGATTACAGCAGTTATGGTGGCACATTGTGGAAGAGTTCGTTTTCCAGTCCCTATGAAGTAGGCTGGAGAGAAAACTGACTATCAACACTACCAGAATCGATCATAAGTCAGTGCCCAGAGACTGAAGGATTTGATTTTACTTTCCATTTTGGCTATGTTTGGGGAGAGTGTAACAGGGAGAGAAGTATTAAGTGTGGGGAGGACCCTTCTACCATCCATTTTCCTACTCCAGTGAAAACTAGGTTTATTGGGTCACGGAACTGTGTCATGTCAGCAAATACCAGATATCTAGGAGGCTAAAGAGAGAGTTGAGATCTGGCTACCAAGAGCCAACCTAACTGTACATTGGAATCTAGACCAGAGAACCACATGGACAGCATTGTCATCTTTTGTGTGGTAGCCTTCGACATGTGGCCCACTGGAAGGGGACACAAGATATTTTGTTTATGTTGGCTATCCTCATGGGAGTTGCAGGAAGCATCTTGGAACACAGGGATGTGCTGACTGCTGCCTCTGCAGCTCCAATTGGCTTGAAACAACAAACCACAGCCACTGGGAGCTGTGAGGGGGTAGGAGGAAATGCTGTGCCTGCAGACAGTCAATATAAACAAAATGTCTTGCAGCCTGATGAGCCATGTGCCAAAGGTTGCCATCCCTTGCTATAGATACTTGCTAAGAAGACCCCTGCTTATTCATTTTGCTATCGTGTTTCAAGCTGACCATAGGGATTTGAACTGGCTATATATCTTGGGACAGGTAGAATTTATATATTGTTGTGTTTGTCTATTATCCTAGTATCTTTTTTCCATTGTCCTCTATCCTGAGTTTCTTTTACATAATAAAGCTCCAATTACAGTTTTATTACTCTGGGAATTGTGATAGCTGTTTTATTTTTTGTGCTCTGATACGCCTTTGTAACAGATTATGAGTTAAATACTTTCCAAAATGATAGGCCTCTTTATTCTCTACACTAGGGCTATGTCTACACTGCAGGGGTTTTTTAGGAAAAAGATACGCAAATTGTGACCTGCAATTTTTATCCACTAGTTTTTTTGGAAGAGGCTTTTATGACATTTGGCCTGTCTACATGGGGCCAAATGTCAGAAAAAACCTCCTATTTCAGAAGATGCCTTATTACTCATAAAATGAGGAATACAGGGATGCTGAAAGAACATGCATCCTTTTTCAGAAACTGTTCAGAAAAAGTAGACACATTCCCTGGAGTCTAAACATAGCCTAGGAGGGGCTTTCTTGTGGGCATCCAGAGCCCATATAGATGAGTCCATGACCTACACTCTTGACAAGAAGAGGAAGAAAGCTGGAGCCACACCTCAGGGCTGGGGTTTCATAATAAATACAATAACAACAAAGAGGTAGTCCCATTATCCTCTGGCCTGGCAATATTTCTATGTTTGTATTTCTGGTAAATATTTGACAAATGCAAATATTATATCCCTTTTCAAATACAACCTTACATCTTATTAATTCCAAACAACTAAATGAGGAAAAATATCCCTGCTCTCCATTCATTACAGAAATTGATTATCAATCAATACTTTAAATTATTTTCAGGAAAATGAAATTATTGATAAATGTCATTCAGCTTCATAATGTGCTACCAATATGTTAGCATGGTGAAGTTAATTTTTATAACATTTCATAGTTATTTTCTAGTAGACTTGTGAAATAGTCTCTTCTTGAAAAGTGGAAAACATTCTGCTAGGCAGTCAGTAGAAGTGCCTGTAATTTCTCTAAGCTGTACAAGAGAAAGAAGATTTCTAGTGAGCAATCCCATATTTCACAAGTTTATCATTAAGGGTGATATTTTCACATGACTTATTTAGTATCAAACACAAGCCACATCAGTGTCAGCAACTGAAAAAATCTGTTTTGGAAACTTTATGGATCAAAATATTAGCATCTCTTATTATTATATTTCAGACAGATGCTCTCAGAAAGTTGAATTGAGATCAGAAAGTCAAGGAAGACATCAACAAAACTGTAAAATAATGCATCATCTGCATGACAATGTTATCTGAGACTCTAACATATCATAATGAGTGCTAATGAAATCAAGTACAGAGAGAATAAAAGAGGCCCTGAGATGAGGCACAGGAAAGAATTATAAAGTGATTCAAATGGGAGCTCTTTAAACCATGCAGTGAATGATCAATCAGGTAAAGGCTATTCACACCAACAAAGATCAACTGAGGTGAGCCCCAACCTGACAGTTCTGTCTGTCTAACAAGATTTGATGATTAATAATGACAAGCGTGGCAGCAGTATCTGGTGTTAATAAATAAATCTCACCAGAGGCAAGCACACCTAGTTATGAGGTCATTTGCAGAGCAGTGGCTGTGCTTTCCTGAACTAAGATTGATTGTTAGGCTAGCATTGATCACAAGTGAGATATGACACACACGCAGTGACTTAGATATAAATAAACGAGCTATTAGAAGTAGGTCTACAATTAGAAGGTAGATACAGAAATAGATTATTTGTCTAGCCTGACAGCACAATCCAATTTTGCTAATAGTTTCTCCTGAGATCTCACTGGATATATTTTACCAGTGAGCTATTCAAAAGCATAGCTGAGGTATTCTGAATGGAAAAGCAAAGGCAGAAAAAAAGATATTTTAGAAAATGCTATTAAGCTAAGATACATATATATAACTAAATCATATGGCCTCATTTCCAGAGGTGCTGAACACTTCAGCTTCTCTGAATCAGGTACAGTATTGCTGGAATATTATAATTGTTCTTCATTATGACTCTCTATTTTATCACATCATTGGTCAATAGAACTTGAAACCTGGACAACAATCTGTACAAACTTTCTTGCATCAACCTTTCTTGCATTCACCTTTATTGCTAAAACAAAATATCAGCAGGATTTCTTGAGTATCTTCAATTAAATCTACTTACTGAGGATGTGTCTACTCTGCACAGTTATTCCGGAATAACTGTCATTATTACAGAAAAACAATACTAGCGTCCACACAGCAATTGTGTTATTTTGAAAGAAAATATAAATAATGGAGGGCTTTTTCCAAAATTGGTACACCTCATTTCTCATTCCAGATTAATAATGCCTCTTCTGAAAAAGCTCTTTCAGAAGATGGTGTGGGTGGACACTCCACTGCTGCTATGTTGAAATAGCTCCTCACCAGGGCTATTCTAAAGTTATTCCTCTCCAGTACCTCCTTGAGCTCTACATCAAGATAGCACATCCACATTAGGAGAGCCTGCCCCAGATTAATTTTGAGGCTTCCTTGCAGTGTGGATGTTCTATTTTGAAATAAGCTATTCCAAAATAAGCTTGCAGTGTAGACATACCCTGAGTCATGTTCAAGCTCATAAGTAGATAAAGGCATGCTTTCAAAAAATGGATATTTTCAAAAAATGTGACTAATATTGCCCTCACAGATACTAATGGGGCAAATGAAATTTTGTGTGTTACACCCATGTGTGCTCGAGTCTGGCTGAATGCTAGGCCTGGAAAGGAGGATTTAAAATTCTAATCGGGGCACGACCACAGGAATAATGGTAGCAATATGTTTCTCTAGGTTTGCAAACATATGTTACATAAATAGAGTATGTATTTATGTAGCAGATTCAATATACTTTAAAAAAAATGGATTGCAAGACGCTAGAAGACCAAGGTGTAGAGATTCTTGATATTACCAAAGCAGAATCCTGACTAGTTTTTTTGGTGATTATTGGTGCCTCATTTTTGCATGGGTTTACTTCATTGTTATTGCCCTAGCCATGTAACTAAGATTTCCTCTATGACTACTGTGGCAATGTGCAACCTAGGCCAGTGAGTGGGATGCATGAGCATGAGTGGACTTCCTTCATTTCAGTGGGCTGAATGTTGCTATAACAAAGAGTTGCCTGGGATACGGTTGTTTTGCTATTTGCATTTGTGCACCTAGAATTTGTAGGGTGTTCTGATTGAACTGTAGTAGCACTTTGGGAGCATATGGCTCTCACTGTAAGTACTGTGTTCAATCAGCATGTCCCTCACTTCATGTATCCTTGTTACATGCATGTCATTTTAATAATACCGGTAGGGGGAAAACCCCTATGTGGATGAAAACAGTGGAATCTGGCAACTTTGTGTATGTGCAGCAATAAACAAAATGTCCCGGAGCACACCCCTAAAATGCCACAGGCTGCAGATTGCATACCTCTGAATACTGTCTTGTGTATCTTCTCCCAATGCAGGTACCCTGATGGTGTTCCCTTGAAGGCCTTATTTTTGCACAGTCTTCCAGTATTTGTCATATTATTTGGGTTATATTTTTTCCTTCTTGTACTTTGCCTCCAGCCATGGAATTGCTCGTTTGGTGCTCTCAATAAAGCTATTGCCATGCACAAGCATTATATTGTTTCTATTTCTAGAATATTGCATGTATAGCATGAAAATATAAAATATCTTTCATATGCACACTGCCTAATACTGATCACTGATATAACTGTCTTGAGCTCTGGTTTCTCCAAGTCACTTCACATGGCCACTACTTTTCCATAATATTCCATGTCTTCTAACAGTCTCTGTAGACTTTTGTTCACAGCAGATTCATTGATATCTTCGCAATATCTGTTGCAGATTGTCAGCTATCTAGAACCATTGAATTATGTTGTCTAGATACTAAGATGCTATTGACTTCCCTCTGCCCCTCCACCCTCCCAGAGGCTCTTTTTGGTGCATTGAAATGAACTTTCATCTGGACATTTCTGGCAACAGTGTAGGCTGCCAATCTCCAGCTGATGCTGATTGCATTCAGCTTTTTTGTAGGTGATAACTGTATTCACAACTCCTATATTAAAAAAGAATTATTTTTAATATGCTTCTCTTAACTGTACATTCCAAGATAATCTGATCCTATAGATAAAATAATAGCTCTATTGAAGGCAATGGCAAAAATCTCAAAAATCTCAAAGGAGTCAAGATTTCACTTTACATGTATAAAGAGGAAGAAACTTGGTCTGCCACCTGACACACTTTTTTACAAATCCATTAGTCTTAACAGAATTCTTTGACATCAAACTCCTGCAAATTGAACACTGCTTCCTACAGAGAACCAGGTCCTATGTGAGCATCTCCAGGGAGTTATTGAATGCTTTTCAATTTCTACTCCCATTGAAGCTGAAGGGAATTAAGAGCACTCAGAACAGGATTAGCCCCAAGATGATTAAAGGGGAAAAAGTGAAATAAATCCTTAAGAGTATCAAGGAATTTTGGTAGAGGGACCAGAGACAGCTGTCAAAACTGCATCTACTTACATGAGTTATACATTTGTTTATTGATTATTAAATATTTTTAGTTGGGGGAGAAAATGAAAAGTTATGAGCTATGGAACTAAAGTTCAGACAAAAATGAAATAGAAAACAAAGACAACATAACAAAGGCCACTTTTATTTCATTTTGTAACTTGATGGAGTTCTTTAATATCATTTATTTCTCAAACACAGTAATACATGAATAAAATGGAACATGTTCTTAAAATAACTTGCTATTCCTCAACAGTAATAGAGGAATAAAAGGAAACACTTAGGCTATGTTTACACTGCAGAGCTTTTCCGGGATACCAAAGGTATCTTTGGTATCCCGGAAAAGCTCTGCCGTGTTCTTTTGGCATCCTTGTATTCCTCATTGTATGAGGAATAAGGGATTTTCCAAAAGAGGAGGTTTGTCTGAAAAAAAAGTGGAAAAAGATAAGCAAATTGCGGTTTGCTATTTGCGTATCTTTTTCTGATTTAACTCTGCAGTCTAAACATAGCCTTAGAGTATTAATACATCTCTATACCACAGCAACACTAGACCGTGCTTTAATAGAACATAAGGTTATAACTTAAGAATGTCCATACTGGTTTAGACCAAAGATCCATCTAGCCCAGCAGCCTGTCTTTTGAGAGTGGCTAATGTCAAATACCCCAGGAGGAATGAACAGAGCAGGTGTTGAATCTAGTGATTCATCTCCTGTTACCCATTCCCAGCTTCTGGAAAACAGAGGTTAGGGACACCATTTCTGCCCATCCTGGCTTATAGCCATAGATATAGAGAAGGGCAAAATGGTTAGGATTATGCAATAGCTTCCAAACAAATAGAAATTAAAAAGATTGGGCCTGTTCAAATTACAAAAGAGACAAATTATATGGAAAAGATTAATAGAAAAGTGTAATTTACCACTTCATGTAATTTAAGAACTCTGGGTTAACCAAAGAAATTATTAGGTAGCATATTTTAAAAAAACAAAACTAAATACTTTTTCTCATAATACATAGTCAACCTGTGGAACAGGAGTGT
>JANRFK010001234.1:93037475-93050779 GCA_030068395.1 Apalone spinifera
CCAGAACTGGACACAATACTCCAACTGAAGCCTAACCAGAGCAGAGTAGAGCGGAAGTACGACTTCTTGTGTCTTGCTCACAACACACCTGTTAATGCATCCCAGAACCATGTTTGCTTTTTTTGCAACAGCATCACACTGCTGACTCATATTCAGCTTGTGGTCCACTATAACCCCTAGATCCCTTTCTGCCATACTCCTTCCTAGACAGTCGCTTCCCATTCTGTATGTATGAAACTGATTGTTCCTTCCTAAGTGGAGCACTTTACATTTGTCTTTATTAAACTTCATTCTGTTTACCTCAGACCATTTCTCCAATTTGTCCAGATCATTTTGAATTATGACCCTATCCTCCAGAGCAACGGCAACCCCTCCCAGCTTGGTATCATCTGCAAACTTAATAAGCGTACTTTCTATGCCAATATCTACATCGTTGATGAAGATATTGAAGAGAGCCGGTCCCAAAACATGAAGTGGTTATCAACTATATGAACAGCAAAAGAGAGATTTAATAGTATGAGTATGGAGAAACTTTTTCCTTGGTAAAGAAGTATTTGTCAGTTATTCCTTGTGTAGGAAATATCTGTTGAGTGTTTCTGTTATTATGGTTATGTTTATATAGTAGCTTCTTTTTGATGTTTGCTAGTATGTGTATTTGGAATAAAGGTCAATTGAAGACCACAGATAACTCTCTAATTTATAAAGGACAAAAGTAGATGGATGTGAATTATTTTTTATGGCCTTAAATATACTGAAGGGCTGTCTGATGTTGGTTCCCTCTTCCCAACTGTCTTCTTGTTTCTCTTTATGACTAGTCTTTACATAGTGCTATATTAAACTATTGAAATATTTTAGGAGGACCGGAAAGTAGTTTGACAAAATATGATGTAGAATTAGGCCTTGCTTTATCTTGTGCTTAACTTTGATTATGTATGTAGTTTTATTGACTTCAATGGGATTACTCATGCATTCACAATTAGCAACAGTGCAATGGTTTACAGCAGTGTTTCTTAAACTTTTTAAGACCGAGAAACACCAAACAATATTTTTTTTAATAAGGAACACCAAGGATTTTTTGTTGAGCAAAAAAAAAAAGGTGGGCCAGGGAGAAAGTTATTGAACAAAAAAAAAGTTTGCCTGCCCGTTTAAGGGTGGCCATTTTGAACTCTGTTGTCCTCCAACTGCCTCGTAGCTCCCTGGTGTGCTGCAGAACACACTTTAAGAAACACTGGTTTACAGGCTCAGGGCCTAAAAAGAAGAGCAATTTCTGTTTAAAAAAGTGACTTTTTTTTAAATGAAGCATACCAACCTTCACAAAGTGTATTAATTTATTTGGGGCAAAGGCATTCTAGCAAAGTTTATCACAATATAATACTGGGAATTTGTCCACATATTTAATCTGTCGCATGATATTGATCAAGAAACAGATCTTTTTAGCACTTAGTGGGGAGACAAACATGGAATAATTGGAGTGGCACTGATGTGAATATATTACTACTGATTGATGTGTATGGCTCGGGGTGCTTGTATAGTGTCTGCCACAACAATGGCTGACTATGCAATAATACTTTTTTTTTTTCCTAAATGGAAATGCATATTCTATTAATATTTAAAAATGTAAAAGGATAGTTTTACAGGCTTCTCATTTGGGAGAAGGGGAGATATTTAGATATGAAATACTCAGTCTGAAGCTTGTCAGGGGTAATTAGAAATGCTGCTAATAAAATACCTGCCCTGGTTAGCAAGCACTTCTTGCTCCTCATTAACCGAATTACTTTCAGGTCATACATCACAATAATGCCACTTTCATGTTTAATTGCTTAAATAAATGTGTAATTAATGCCTAGTAATGGGATTAAGGAGCTCTGTAGAAATAGTGTTTCTACTACTTGCAGCCAGTGGATTTGTTTAGCAGACTGAAATATTATTCTTAACAACTATTATGTAATTAAAACAACCTACAATTTAAATGTATAATTTAATTACTGCCTGTGGGAACTACAGAAATGTTTGTATTATGACACTAAGAAAGTTTAAGAAAGCTACCACATACTCTTAGATTACCACACAGAACATGAGAACAATAATTATGTGTTTTGTATTTGGTAATCAATATAACTGAACACATACAAGCATAGCAGTACACTTCTGCAAAATAGTGGGATCAAAAATGTTGAAACAGAACTATTAGTACAATGTACATGTTGCTGTGGAATATATTAAAAGTTAAAACATACCTACATTTAAATATAAAAATATGGAAAGCTAAATAAGCAAAAAATGAAATTATAGTTAAAACTTGATCTTTAATCTTTTTAATATTTTGTCAGAACGTAACTCCCCATTTTTCCCCTCCCTCCCTCTGAAGATACAGAATAAGTTCTAACCCACAATAATGGATAGGAACTTTGCCATTGACTGCAGAGGGAGAAGTATTTCACCCAGGATGAATAGATCACATTATCATATGTAATAAGATAAAGGCCTAAAACATAAACTGAATGCAGCACAGACCTGGTTTGAGGCCTGAAGTCTAGCTAACAATGGACAAAACATGGCTAACATAAAGCAAAGCTAAGCTGTGAGTAAGAGGCAGGCCCCTGCCCACAGAACTTGGCACAAACAGGGCTGAGTATGCAAAACACTAATTAGTAATAGGCCCAGGTTCAGAAAAATAATTTGTACTTATCATAAGCTGAAATCAAATGGTACCACCAGCTCATTAAAAAATACTTTGGTACCCAGTCCTCACAAATACAGACCTAGGTTCAGGAAAGGGTCTGAAATGACAGCATGATGGATAGAGATGATCTAATCAAACCACAAATTACAGGGTGATGGGTGGTATCTAAGTAGCATCAGAGGGTGGTAAGCTGACAACATCAGAGGGTGGCAACCTGATATGTCAGCAGTGAGGTGTCATTTTGTTTGTATGGGTATGTAAGGTGGTATCTTGGGGGGACAGTCGTTGTATGACTCAGAGGGCAGTGGAAATTTCCCACTGATTGATTCATTTCATTGTGGCAAGTACATATGCGTAGTGGATCAGTAGAATCTACTGACAACTATTGTTTTACTTCACTTAACAATAAGCCTGGCTTGGCACCTTCAATCCTTATCTGGTTTGTGGGCCCTCTTGGGGTCTGCTGTGGTCATTGGGCCCACAGTTTTGAACACACATGCAACCACCTCCTGGTTATCAAAATCAATGGAGCCAGAGACCTGTCAGGACACCACGGAAATAAATCCTGCTAAGTGCATCATATATTTCTTCCTGTACTTACATACAGAGATTTGAGTTAAGGATAGGAGAGTAAAAGGAAAACATGTCAAAGGCATTCTGGAATTAAAACTCTCTATTTGTGTCTCATGAATTTGGGGCTTGTTCAGGGCCATCATAGTCCCCAATATAATGTGCAGCAGATGTAAGCCTGGTTTAAATTATGACATTGGGTACTTGTATGTTATTCCAAAGACCCATAAGGGTGTTCTTGATGTAGTCTGCTTTCCTTGACCATCTCAGCTGGAGGGCTGAGTACTGTAGGAATTACAGAGGCATTGTGGCTGGGATGAATGCAAGAATGTCTTCATTTCTTCTTCACACAGACTCTTACTTTCCTTTATTATATGACTTCTAGGGGCCACTTTGAACAGAGGCTAACTCTATAGATACTGGACCAGTAAGGAGCACTGCCACATAGTCTCGATTTTCCTTCTTTGTGGTAGTTTTGCATCAGGAAATGGTGTAAACTTGCTTAACTGGACTTGAGAATCATGCCCTAGACATTTAACAATCTAATTTGTAGGCACACACAGACAGCTGGTTACTGAAATGCTATCATAAAAACATGCAAAAAAATTATATTATTTGTGGGCACAATTGCATAAAATTGAGGCTGTGTATGAAAAGCAAGCCAAGCCCTCTGTTTAACTATTGCAGAAGGTTAGGATGGATGAGAGGTCATTGGAGGGAGGGTAGTAACATGGGAGAGCTAGAAACTTGTAAAAGTGTACAATATTGCAGACGGTTGGTAATGTTATGAAATAAAAAAAACTGCTGCTGTGCTTTTGTTTGAAGAGATATATGAGGTAAAATAATGTTAAATTACTCATACAGGATGACAGTTCAAGATATTAAAGAACAAATAGATTAAGCAAGTAAGTATATAGGGAATTAAAACTTATACAAAAGACGAACTTGGAAAAGCAAGTATTGGCTCTTCACAGAAATGTTTCATTAGTGGAATGCCAAACAAATTGCCCAAGGAATAGCTTTGTTAAACCCAAAGCTGATGCTTAAGATCTGCAGACAGAGAAGGATAAATATCCCATATACAATAAGTAATCTCACTAAAATTGAAGCAGATCTATCTATCAAGTTATTTCCAGTATATGGATCATATAATTCATGTAGCTGCACTAGAATCAAACGACCATACCCTCAGCTGAAGCTGAGGGTATAGCTCCATTGAAACTAATAACATAGCTCCACTGAAACTAATAACATAGCATCAATTTCTTCATCACAAAAAATGTAACTTTTAACAGAAATCCTGGATTTGCAAGTTTCAATTTTAAAATAAAATCTTTTTAATAAGAAGATTGGGCTGCAAGATATCAAATGCTAATAACATCTGCAAGTTGAACCTCTCTGATATGGCACACTCCATACCTGACTGGTCCCAAAGAAGGGAGTTTGCCAGACCAGGGGAGGTCAATTTCCACCCCTCTGCTAATTGACTCTAGACTCCTGGCGTCCATAAGCAGACCCCACTGGACTTCACTCTGGCCACAGCTTTGCTGCCAGCCCTGCTGCTGGACTCCCTACCCTCAAGCTGCTGGGGGTGTGTCTATACAGCAAAGTTAGTTTGGAATAACGGACAATATTCTGAAATAAATATGCGAGCTTCTACACAGCAATTCCGTTATTTTGAAATCATTTTTAAATAAAGGAGGGCTTATTCCAACTTCTGTAAACCTTATTCTACGAAGAATAATACCTATTCCAAAATAGCTATTTTGAAATAAGCCGCGTGTAGATGCTCCACTTCTGCTATTTTGAAATAGCCCTTCACCAGAGCCATTCTAAGTTATTCCTTCTGGGGCTGTAAATGGAGATAGCACATCTACATTAGGAAAGCCTCCCTCAGACTAATTTTGAGGCCCCTGCAGTGTAGACATGCTATTTTGAAATAAACTGTTTTAGAATAACTATTCCAGAATAACTTATTCCAAAATAATAGTGCAGTGTAGATATAGCCTGGGTTCCCTGCCCCCAGGTTGCCAGGCCCAGCTCTGCAGCCAGACCCATGCTGCCAGGCTCCTGGGTCTGTGGCCAGAACTAGGCCACTGGGCTTCTGGATATGTGGCCAGCCCAGGGTTGCTGGGTTCCAAGCCACTGGGCTCTGCAATCAGTCTCCTGCTGCTCAGGTTCTATTGCCCCAGGCTACCACTGGTCTCCACTGCCCTGGGACTCTGGAAGGAGTGTGTTATCCTGGGGCCACCGCTGAACTCTGCAGCCAATCCTGGGGATGCCACGTGACTCCATGGTCAGCCCCTTCACCACTGCCAAGCTCTGCAGCCAGCTCAGGGCCACCAAAGGAATCCAATACCCGTAGCCACAGGACTCTGCTTCCACCATGCTCCACTGCCCTGGGGACAGTGGGGGGCTGTGCAGCCATCTTCAGGGCTGCTGCAAGGCTCTGTTGTTTATGGTCACATGGCTATGTTGCCAACAGACTCTGTTTTCCACAGGGTCCATCAGATTCCTGGCTCCATGTCCAGCCTTAGTTGGCAGCTCCCAGTTCCGCTTTCTGCTGCTGTGCTCTCTGGTCCAGGGGCTCTCTGGTCCAGCAACAAGTGTGGTCCTGCCAGAGCATGTGGGGAATTTCTTAACACAATGTGAAATTTCTGCCTTTACACCCACAGAGTATGTGTGCACATCTCTCATCTGTAAAGTAGACAATCAATACCTACAGAAGTCTCAAAGTGCTCCATTGTTGCCCAAGAAAAGAGAATGAATGTGATTCGAAACATAGGGGCTGATACCATTTGAAGTCATTTAACACTTCAAATGTTAAAGAAGGGGATGAAGGGAACAAGAAAATAACGTGTGCAGACCTGGTGATGTGATGTTTTGAGCAATACAGCCACCAGGATTGTGAAGGAGATAGAGATGGCCTATGATCCAAGATGCATGGCTTACTCTCTGAATGTCTTTTGGGAGGAAAACCATCACAGGCCTTCTCCTAAAACATCTCAATAAAGAGGCCAAAACAGCTAGATCAATTTGCACTTCTGAGACAAAAAATGACTTTGACAGAATCTTGCCACTGGAGATTTCATATTTAAAGTTAAAAACCCTAGCCCTTCTCAGAGAATGGAATAACTAACATTTGAACCTCTTTTTTTTCACCTGGCAAGGAAGAGCCCACAACAATACTAAGAGAAAAATCTATAGCTATAATATCAACCAGAAATGAATTCAATCCTTTATTATGCTCACAAGGTAATAGCTTCAGCTGTGAACTGATGACCTGTAAACACATCTTAGAATTGATTTCTATGTACATCAATCTTGGGAAAGGTAACAAAGATTTCTATCGGTGTGAAGGACTTGAGAATACTATGAAGTTCTTCAACTACATCATGAATGCTTGGCAATAAATTTGATCAGGGAACTAAAAATACAAAGGAGTCGCAAAAGTTGAAGTTTGATAAATGGTATGTGGTAATGAGCTGGGTAAATGTTAGTTACAGCTGATAACTGGTTGTGGCTCATCACATCATCAAGGGGTTAACTATGTTTACCACATGTAAGTAGTGTCAACTGGCACTTAAAGAACTGAGAGCCTGAGTCACCTCTCATTGAAGAAACTTGAGAGCCTTTTCTTCACATCAGTGAGAGCTTGATTAGACCCTGATTAACAACCTAGAGTTGCTGTTTAAAGGTAACAAGATTAATGTTATATTAACAATGCATAAAAGAACCTGTTAAGATTTAAAAATTTGAATTTTCAGCTAAATCTCATATGGAAAATTGAGCTGAAATTGCTGAGATAAAATAAAGGTGGTAATTTTCCACTTACTATTTTCCATTTCTGAACTAAGAGTGCACCTGCCAAAATATAAAAATGGCAACTCTGACAGAATTGCCATCCTTGGTGAAAGTAAGAAGCTCTAGAATATTGATCTAATTAGATTCTAGCTTAGATATTTAGATACAAGTTAAAATAAGCTTCACTCAGTTACCTGTGAAAGGTGTTTCACCCAAAACAAAAAATGGCAAGTATGAATTCTTTTGCCATTTTCACAGAAAAAGGTGTCACAAATCACTTTTCAATAATATGGTTTCACCTATTTTCACCATACTTTCTGCTAGCAAAATTTCTGACAGAGAGTTTTGAGTGTTCATTAATGCAGCAGAGGAGTGGAGATAAATTGCATTCTTCCAAAAAGAAAATCATGCTAACTCTCAGGCATGCAAGTTAGATAGCGCTTAATGTGAATATGGTGAATTAGCTTTCCTTCCTTTTCATCTTATTAAATAGAAGACACTGACCAATGAGGCTAACATGACCTTTTCTTCCCTCACTGGCAATGAGGAAGATGATTACATCCTCTTGCATCCCCATGATGACAACATCAATTCTTGAACTGTCTGATACAAACTAGAATAAAAATAAGGGCTAGCTATGCAAGAAATGTTGTTCAAACTTGAAACAAAATGTATTATAAATGTATTATACTCTTTTTTGTCTTGTTCAAATACATACTTTTTTCTGGAAAAAATTTGATTATAAGAATATGTATCACAAGCTGATTCTTCCTTATCCATATGCTTGCTCCTCAGCGCCTCTTTACAGAATCTATTTATCTTCTAAGTTCTGCCCTTACTGTAGTATCTGTCAGCCTGCTATGCGTCTTAAAATCTCTTCTTCTATATCATGTAGGAGTAAAATGCTTGAATGGAGTGAAGTATGTGTTTTATTAAGGAATATTAGTTCAAAGAGTTAGGACATTTGGTTCTGAGGACAGTGACAGTAGATGTCAATATAATCTTTTGCACAAATGAGACCATAGTCCCAGATTCCTCTCTTGCGGAAGTTGTGTTTTGTGCATTCATAGAACTTCAGCGATTTCATTGTCCCTATGGAGTATAGCTGCCATGAAGAGTTATGGTAGCACCATGCACCGCTTCCAGTGGTCTTTGAAAATCAGTCTTTGAACTTGACTCTGTATTAAGTGAAATGCTCCTGCAACCTGTTTTAGTTAATGTCCAGGTTATTGGATTTTGTATTGGTTGAAGCTCCTTTAAGAATGTGATGTCATTCCTACATATGAATTGCAGCAAACAACAGTGTCCTGTGAGAGAAAAGCTAGAGAAGAAGGGTTTTAGGGGTAATTACATCAAAGGATTGTAACAATGTCTATAATAGAGTAATATTCCCCTTCAGTGCCCTCTGGAAACTCCCAAGCGTGAACTATTAAAATGTCCTAGTTCCAATCTGAAGAAGGTAATATTAGGTCCATTACAGATACTTACACTGACCAATATATGCTGCTTATATGGTATGTGTATAATCACATTACCAAGGTGCATTATTCACACCATATATATTAACATGCATTGAACAGTGAAGCACATGATATCAATATAATATTACACAGTGTATATATTTGAGGCCAAATTTAAACTAAATTGGCTTATGTTATTCTATAATCATGTTCACTTGTTCTAAGTATCCTTGCAAGGCTGACATTAGAAAATAAGAAATGTGTCAAAAACATGATATGTTAGTGTTATGGCTTTATACAACCTAGAGAAATACCTTCTTAGACCAGTACCTAAAATGCTAATTATCTAGAGTCACTAACTAATTGTGGTACTTCTTCCCAGGTACAGTCAAAACTTTGTCGCTGTTAATAATAATGACAGCCCAAGCCTGGATAAAAGAGGAGGGCTCTATAGTTTGGTTTGGGACCCACTCAGGTAATACCTTGGTTAGTAGAAACAGCTGTATCTCCTACTCCTGATGTAAAATAGTGAGCTTAAATTACTTACTTAAAACCACAGGAAAAATCAATTGAATGTACAGAAGATTCCAGCTCCCAGGCTCATGCCTAATGCACTAAACACAATCATTTTCATCAGCCAAACTTCCTAGACCTTCCCAATATCCTCTTGCAAACTGTTTGCATTAGTGAGCTGATGATGTCTGAAACCATATGGGATTCTACACAAGCCCTAATTAAAATTAATCATTCCATGAATAATTAATATTTAATCTGAAAGTTGCTGGCACTAGTACTAAGGAGACAAAACAATTGCCTTTGTTTAAAAAATCAAGTTACACTTTCAACCTCCAAAATTAAAGACTGTTCAGGAGAAGACTAGAATGTGCAAAATATATTTTGTAATGACTCATTATCAAATAGCAAATGTCACATAGTGGGATAGCAATTAGACAGTAAAATATGTCACTTGCTTCTGTCAGAAAAAAGTGTAATTTATTCCAGTGGTGCTTTGAAGAAAAATATATAATTACATAAAAATGGCAATGGGCAGAACATTAATATGATGGAAGATATCCCCTGCCTCCAACAGATATCTGATTGAATATGACTATCTTGTATGAGAGTCCTTAGACTAGAATGATGGTGTATCATCCTACTGCACTACTGTAATCCTCACAGGGCTCGCCAGGCTCTTCTCTACAGAGCACTGAGGTGGCAGTGTGCTAGTTATGCTTGGTTTCTTCAATATCCACAAAGGTGATAACGCTTCTGGAGGACAGACATGGAATTTCATGGCTGCCCTAGGACAGCCCTCCTGTAGTTTGTAGCTCAATTTTTACATCCAACCATGCTTCAGACTTCGTGTTCAGAGATCTATCTATCTATCTATCTATCTATCTATCTATCTATCTATCTATCTATCTATCTATCTATCTATCAGTATGAAGCTATTATCTTTCTGTTGTTATCAACAACAGAATGCAATTGTATACATCTATTGTATGGTCAATTGTATGACCATACTGTGGCTCAGTATGAAGTATATTCAAAAGACAAAATAACCAAAATCAATTAGGTTTATTGCTAAAAGTAAATAATAATAATAATATAGTATATACAGAAAAGTTCAATACAAGGGCTGTATCTAGACTGCATCCCTTTTCCGTAAAAGGGATGCAAATTAGACACATCGCAATTGCAAATGAATCGGGGATTTAAATCCCCCCCGTTTCATTTGCATAAACATGGCTGCCGCTTTTTTCCATTCCTTTTCGGAGCTTTGCTGAGGAAAAGGAATCAACGAAAAGGAGTATAGGAACAGCCAGCCTGGGGAGTGGATAATGGAAAAGTGACTTTAGTGAGGATACAATGACATTTCATAGAAAGAAAACTGATATGCTGGGGAGTAAGGAACAGTAATAGTGACCCTGAGGGTTGAGGAACAGAACATAGACTATGGAGGAGTGGGAAAAGGGTTTTAGGACTAAATGGATACTGTAGGGGAGTGTCTAGACTACACTGCTCTGTTGACAGAGAGATGTAGATTAGGCATGTTGAAATTGCTAATGAAGCCGGGTTTTAAATATCTCACACCTTATTAGCATAAACATGGCCGCTGCCTTTTTTTCGAAATGGAGTTTTTTCGGAAAAAACGGCAGTCTACACGCAGATCTGTCAAAAATAAAGCCTTTTTCAACAGATCCTGTAAACCTCATTTTTTTTTCAAAAAAAAGTGTCAGTCATGTTTATGCTAATGAGTCCCGCGATATTAGCAATTTCTATGTGCTTGATTTGCATCCCTCTGTTGACAGAGAGATGCAGTCTGAATGTAGCCTAGGTGTGGACAGTGATAAAGACAAGGAATGACAAGCATCCTGCAGAAGGGATAATGAGGTCCTGAGATAGCAGTTGTAATGCCAGGAGATCCTAGGAAGGACAGATGAACTGGGGGCAGTGACAGTTGGTTAAGGAATGTAAGGGAAGCAACACAGAGAACAAGGTATGCGTGAAATATGTGGGTGGGGGGATACTATTTGAAAAGGAACAAAGGATATTGAGAGGACAGAACTTGTTGGGGTAAATTAGGTTAGAGAGAAAATGGGGAGAAAATGAAGAGGTTAGGAGTAATTGGGAAGGAATACAAGGCTCCCAAGGGACATTATTCCAAAACCAAGCACTCGCTTTTTTTAACCAAATTTTCTGATAATTCATATAATTGGTTTTCCACACTAGATATTATCAAGCATTAATATAAGTATCAGTTCACTATGGCTTTCATCATCAAATGTTGTGACAAAATCATGAAAAAGCACACATGTCCATCATTTTAATATTAACATTTGATACACATGTCTGCTATATTAAACATGTCTAATAACAGAATAAAACTGCTAGAAAGAGTGTCATGGATAGTGCAAAGATACTCTGTAACATAGTAACATCCTGTTAAACACAGACCTCTCATGATATTATTGTATAATATTTCACTCAACAAAAGTTCACTCTTGCAAGGATTATTGCATTGTTTCTTGTATTTGTATGGCTAGGATTGGCAAAGGTGCTAAAACTTCCTAAATAAGACAACATTTAAAAAAAACCCCACACATATGACATAGTCCATAAGCAGGAAATATGTGTTACTCCAGGGTTCATATCTCACTATGTACATATTGATTTACATTTAATGAAATGCTAAATAGGTCAAATACTATGAAAAGAATAAATTATTCATTGTAAAATTTGACAAACACATGTAAAATAAATAATGCATTCTGATTTATGGAAACAGAATTGAACATAATTTATTCAAAGATTAACTGAATAATCCCCTATGAATTTTAATATTTTCCCTCCATATTGACATCACACTTAATAAAGTTGCAGATGATATGAATCTAATATAGGTTGGACCTCGCTGGTATGGCACTCTCGGGACCTGGCTGGTCCTAAATGAAGGGTTTCCTGGATCAGGGAATGTTCCTCCCTCCTGGTCATGCTGCAACTGGGCTAGGGCTCCAGCCTGCCCCCTCTGGTGCCTCAGTCCCATGGACTGTTCCTGGCCCCACTGCTGCCGGTGCCAGAGTGCCATTGCCAGAGCTGCACAGCTAGGGTAGAGATCTGCAGCCGCCTTGTTCAGCATCTGGGGCCAGACATCTGCCTCCGGGGTGGAGGGATGGGGCTGGAGCTCTGCAGCATGGGCCAGAGTTCCCTGGCTGCCTCTAGGGCTGGGGCTGGGGTGCAGGCTGGAGTTCTCCGGCCGCTGGAACTGGAAGACAGCTGGAGCTCTGCAGTTGAGGACAGGGCCAGAGCTCTATGGCTGCCACTGGGATTGGAGCTCCCTGGCAGGCTAGAGTTCCCTGGCTGCTAGGGCCAGCGAGCTCTACTGGGGCCAGAACTCCCACCATGCCAACCATCCTCTCCTCACCTCCACAATCTCTGGGCACCTGGCTGAGTCACCGGTGCCTCGTATGGCACTCCTGCCCCGCTACCATACCTCCTTCTTCCTGGGCTCTGTGGTCCAAGGAACATCAGTGGGCCATGCCAGACCATGGATGTTGCCAGCGCAGGGTATCCTGGTTAAGGGAATTATAACCTGTATCTAATAAATAAAATTCTCTTACATATGCTAACTGTGCTAATTTGTCAATAGAACTACTATGAGGAACAATATTAGAATCTGGCCCAAAATAAAAATATTCCATGAGATATAACTTGCAGATGTCTGGCATGTTCCAAAAGAAGTACCTGAGACTGTCCGTTAGAGTTGATGGAGGCTTAATTATGAGTGTAATGGTGAGAAGGTGCACTTTGCTAACATTGGCACCAGTGCTTAGTGGCTAATACAGCCATTCCCTGACTTACAAACAGGTTAGATTCTGAATAGCTGGTCATAACTCGATTTGTTCATAAGTCGGAAATACCCCATACAAAGCACTTGAAGCGTAACCAAGCACCAACAACACAGCAATCAACAACGAAAAATAGAAACACACGAAAAAAACAACACTACTGCAGCAACAGCAAACTTTATTTAACAAACATGAACATGAAATACAAAACACAATGCAGTAATTTAAATACAGTAATGTGAATTGAATTAATTGGATGAGGAATCAGAGGAGTAAAAAACTATAGTAACAACATCATCAACAGATTCATCTTCTATTTCAGCAGTTCCTTTGCTTGTAGAAGGCATTGGTTCAGTATGGGAGGCAGCACTGCTGGGAGTTTTCTTTAAAAAAATATATCCATTTTGGACTGGACAATTTGTTTTTTCTTCTCATTAT
>JANRFK010001234.1:93079609-93097957 GCA_030068395.1 Apalone spinifera
GCCTTAGGCAGCAGCCACACAAAGTAACTCCTGACCTGATGCCCTGCTAGACTTGGTTCTGGCCGACCTTAAATGCGATTCAGCGTCCACTCTGTGTGGATGCACTATTTAGAAATTGCAAAACCCTATTTTGAAATGCATTTTGTGTGTAGACGCGTTATTTCGAAATAACTTATTTCAATTAACTATTGCAAAATAAGATATTTTGAAATAACGCTGTAGTGTAGACATATCCTAAGAAACTCTTTTTACTCATTTTGATTTCCTTGACAGGAGCCAATTCAGCTTGATTAATAGCAATTCTCTCTCTATTCCTACATTTTCTATACTTTAAGGGTACATCTGCACTGCAGGGCTACATCAATTGTGTATCTTATTTAGAAATGGCTTGTTTTGAAATTGAGAGCATCTACAGCAGTGGTCACCAACCAGTAGATCGGGATCTACTAGTAGATCTTGGAGCCTCTGACTGGTGATCTTGACTAGTTTGGCCAAGAGAGTATCAAGTGCTTGCACTTCAACTGCCCCTTACACCCACTGCTGTGCATCTTTTGCCCTTTGCCTTGGAGCTGTCCCTCCCCCTGGGAGTCTCCTGCTTTCTGTGCAGGACAGGGGAGGGAAAAGAGGTGCTGATGTCTGGGTGTCTCCTCTCCCACTCTGTATCCTTTCTCCACAGAGCAGAGAGGGGGCACAACAGGACTTGGGATGGAGTTTTCTGGCTGCTTTAGGGAGTGGTGTAGGGCCAGCGCAGGGGTGAGCAGGCCTTAGCCCCACTGCACCACCACCCAGGAGCCACCAGCAGTGCCCAGCTGGAGCCCACATCCCAAACTCCTGTTCCAGTTATGAACCCCCTCCTACACCCCAAACCCTTGTCCTAACCCTGAGCACCCCTGCATCCAAATGCCATCCCAGAGCCTGCACCTAGAACCCCCTCCTACCTCCAACTGCCTGCCCCAAGAGCAGCTCAGAGCCCCTCTCTCACTCCAGATCCCTTAATCCAAGACCAGAGCCTGCACCACAACCCTCTGCCCCAGCCTGATGAAAGTGAGTGAGGATAGGCAAGAGGCGGGATGAAGAGAGCAGGGGTGGGAAGAAGGCGGTGCAAGGGTATTTATATTTGAGAGATCTTGGATTGCACTTAAATTCAAAAAATGATCTCATGCTTAAAAAGGTTGGAGACCATTGATCTACACAGCACTTATTTCAAAATAGAGCTCTCTTCCTCCAACTTCCCTTATTCCTCGTGCAATGAGGGTTACAGGAGTCAGAGTAAGAAGCCCTCCAGCTTGACAGTATTTTGACACTTTGAAATAACTGACTGCTGTGTAGACGTGGACTAAGTTATTTTGAAATAGTGTTTTAGCGTACATATACCCCAGTATGTCATTTCCTTTGCCTGTCAGTTCCTTTTCCATTCCCTATCTAGTCTTTCTTTACTCCTACTGAACTTTTTGAGATTGTTATTCACCCAGCTAGGTCTGGGGTCTGTTCCTACAATTTGTGTGGGATGTAAATGTTCACACAAAGAAAGCCATTGAAACCAAACCAGTGCAACTGAAGATAGTTGCTCAGCTCGAATTTTAATATCCTCATTTATAATCTTACCTTGGGATTTGATATGGAGCAGGTGAGGGATATGACAAGAATCAAAAGCCTATATTCTGCATTAACAATGTTCAATATCACCACTGACTGGCTGATAGACAAACTTGAGGAAGCAGCTGTTAGCATCACTGAATTGATCTGCCTGGATCAAATATCATGTAGATGGGAACTGTCATAAATAATGTTAGAGGATGCTTGAAAGATGTGGATGCTTGCATAGCCAATGCTGTTATATTTCAGGCCCTTTTGAACCTTAGTAGGAATGTTGAGATGATAAGCTTGCTACAGCACTGAAGATCTAAACAACCACAGTTCTACCAACACTGTTGTATGGAAGTGAAATGTGATGGGCATTGAAGAAGGCTGAAGAACACTAGAATGAGAATTTTGAATCTAAATATCTCTGTTTAGAAAATATGGTCAAAAAGTGACTTAACCTCCAGCAAACATAGGTAGAAATTAAAAAACAAACAAACAGAAGTCAGGGGAAATAGAGGGATGAATTAAGCAAGGTATTTGTCATGTCTAAAAAAGGAACCATTTTATGTGTATGGGCTCATCCACTTAAAGTCCAGTTAAAGAAAGAACATATTCAGGATGACATAGGAATTAGAAAGCTATGCTCGATAGGACACTACTACTTCTGGGGTCTCAGACCACAAAAGCTGAGATGGATGGAATTACTGATACCGAAATAGATAAGGTTCCAAGTATCCTTGCTGCACTTCCACTTTAAACACTGGATTCGGCTTTCCGGTCAAGGAAATATTCCAGTGGTCTAATTGAAAGCAAAAATAATTATGAATAGAGAGAGAAAGTCTGACAAAGTGAATAAATAGTGTGTATCTAGTCTCAAATGCTACAAAACTCATCTAGGCCAGTATATCACTTAGGTTTAGTTACAGTGACTTAAAAGGAAACACCTCATAATTCTAGGAGATCATGACCATTAATATCTACATTTCTAAGAAGGTATTTACATAGATATGCTCTTTCAAGAGATTATCTACTTTTCTCTTTTCTTTTTTATGTAAGGTTATTCATTGTTGTTTTCATTAACCTTGGAAAACGAATGAGGAATTCTCTTTCTTCTAATGCCGTCATTATTTCAGATATTTATTTGAAGATGTACTCATGCCATAGCTATTTTTTAGACTGCATTTGCATTCCTCCATCTTCTGAGTGTTTTGTTGTTTTGAAGTAGCCCTTTTGGGATGCTAATTAACCGCCTGTCTAATATGCACTGTTCCTGATGGAAGGTATAAGCCTAATAGGCAACTCATTATCTAGTATTTAAAGAGACAGGATTTATATTTTTATATTCTTTTTACCAGTATTTCTACTATGTATGAAATGAATTATTGATAGATGAAACCAACTTGTCTCACACTCATACAAATCCTCTTCTTGTAATAAAAATCTACAAGTGACTTCAATGAGTGCAAATAATAACAATAGAACCACATCCACATCCCATTCACATCCCATCTTAGGCCATATTACATTCCAATTATTTCCACTTTGTTTCTTTCCAAACCCGAATACTGCAAAATGTGACTATCATCTGAATACAGATAACATCCTTTTCATTCATTATTACAAAATGTTCTTTATTCCCCTAACCCTGGGAATAGCCAGTGATTTGGACTGAATCCACGTGTTTCATGGGAGAAAGTTGGTTAGTTCATTGGCCATGGGATTTGTTTCAACATTTCAATCAGAGCCTGTTGTCCACAGAGGTTTTGAAGGTAATTTTTGTAATCAGCATTGTTCTTAGAGCTGTTCACAAGTTACCCATAACTTCAAGTAAATTTTATGTAGTCAGCTACGAAGAGGGCCCCACTGTCTCTTCTGAAATCCTATTTTTAAACACAGAGACTAAAGATTATTTATGTAGCCTGCAAGTACTGCTAAGAGAGCACAAGGTTGTTTTTTTCTGACAGTAAAGCAGAACTATGTGCATTTACACACTAATCACTCTGCAAGTAATATAAGAACAAGAATTCAATGATATAGTAGACTGGATGGTTTAAGCATCTCAGAGAGACTTTCAGTGATGCCTACAGCTTAACGAGACAGATTTTTGTTACAAAATTTTTATTTCAAATATTGTTCTGTCTCCAGAAGCTGTGTTTTTTTCATTAGTATCAGCACAAATTATCCTCTGTCAACTGTCTTATCATACTATAAATGAACAAATAATAAAAGCAGTCTTAAGAATATTTTCTCCAGGAAATAGAAGTAAAATAAAAGTTACTTTTAAAAAAGCGAGGGGATCATTAATACTGCTAGTTGAAAAATAATTGACAGATGTCATACCATTTGCAAACCATTTATCTTTGGCAAATAAAAAAAAAGAGCAGAACAGATTTAGGACACAGAAAAAACATTGTACTTTGTAAGAACTTTTGCAAGTACCACATGTAGTGTCAATATAATTCTCCATAAAATACAAATGAGTTTTCCAATTCCATAATCCGCTGCCACAGAGGGATAAAACTCAAAATTAAGCAAACGGTGGGCAGCAGAATAATTTTAGTTTAGTATGGGATAGGACTGTTTGTTTGTTTGCTGAAGAATATGTCATGCTATTTGTTCAACTAGAAAATTAGTTACCAACAGATTTACTAACTTTGCCTACAACGCTGGATATAACAGGTTATGGGGAGTATTATTCTTGTGCAATATAGCTGGAGGCATGTAAAAGAATGATTTGCAAAGCCATGACCATGACAAAGGTAAAAATGAAAGTTGAAAAGTTAATAGGGTTCAAGAACTGTCTGAACTGCTGTTTCTTCAAGATGAGGGGATGCTGTCTGGTTACTATGGTGCTTATAAGGTTGACTTCAGCAGCTATCAAGGGTGAAATTGGAGCTGCACATGGATAATTCAGGCAGGCTAAATGTGCCTGAGTGTCCAGATACTTTTATGCTGACATCACATTTGAATGTGCAATAGCTTAATATTCAAAAGATAGTGTTACTTTATCTGTATTTTCTGAAATTCCAGTCAGTGTCATAACTGAGTGGAGATCAACCAGTGCCTGAGGATGTGTCAATATGTAGCTTAAATTTGCTGTTATAGAGACTTACTGTAATGGGTTGACTGATTTTCATAAACACATTGACAAGGTAGTTGATGTAAGAACAAGTTGTCAAAATTCTTGACCTATGCTGATATGCCTGGCTTTTGGAGCTTGAAAATGAACACTGTATGACATACTGTGTGCAATTGTATTAGTTGTAGCTTAAACAAAGTAGCTATAAACTAATTTGTATTATGATCTTTGATTAAATTTGTGTCCATTTGAATGGCACCTGCTTTGGGTCCTCAAATTAATCTCTGTGGAAGCAACCAGCCTGTCACTGTGACATAATTCTCTCATAACGGGTATTATTGTGCCACAAGTACCTTGAGTTTTGAGACATGATTTCATTCCTGATAGAAGTCTTTCAGTTTTCTTCTTTGTCTGCATTTTGGGCATTTTGCAAAGTCCAGGAACATTTCAAATGACACTTTTGATCCTGAATGAGAGGCAAATATTTTTAAATTAAACCTCCTTAAATAGCTCACAAACCATTTAGAAAATGTGGATTCCTGTTGTAGAGACTATACTCTCCTTATTGTATTAGTGGAGTGAACTTACCTGGCTCAGTAAGGTTCATCATTATTTTCTCAGCCCAGTTTTCTAATATATTTATTTTAGTCAAACTTTATCTAACTACAAACCTTGTACAAAATTATATTCCATTGCATAATCATATTTGCTGATAGAGCTAGGCAAAAATTTTGGATGAATACTTTATTCGTTGTAAATGCAGTTTCAGTTGGATCTGAAACCATGTGAAAATTTGACACATATATGACAAATAACTTCCTGGACTTTGGTGTAATTAAAAAAATGTGGCTGATGGTGGTCCGCCTTTATAACTTGTAGCCTTGGGCTAGGTCACACCCCAAAATTCATGTTCAGACGTTATTCAATTCCCCCTCTGAGTGACTTGGATCAAGGATTTGAACTTCAGTCCCCTATCACCTGAGAAAGTGCCCTAGCCAACAAACGATGGTGCATTCTGGATCAGGGCTCTCTGAATCTCTCCCATTGAATCTGGTCTACTTCAAATAACATTTGAATGGCTGATGGAGCAGAGTATTAAATTTGGGTCTCCCATCTCCCTGGTGAGTGTCTTAAGCACCAGGATTCTCTCTCTCTCTCTCTCTCAAGTATACAGGAACCCTCAACCCATTGCATTTCATCATTTCATTAGTTAGCTATGGAGATTGGATCAAGCAGTACATTTTGATATGTTAACCCAATACCAATTTCTTTAGCTGCATAATTACTTGCTTAGCAAACTCTCACCATAAAAAAACTAATAAAACTTATGCAAAATTAACTTCCCAAGGACAGCATACTATTATTAAAGGTCACAACTGTGTCAAATCCAAGTCAGCTTTTTTCCAGAATCCTCTAAGTCCTTCTTCAATAACAATTAGAATTTTGTTTATTCCCAGCCATTTTACTGTTGAACATTTCAAAAACTGATTAATTGTTGCTTTTATTTTGTCTTTTTTAAATAATTGGAAAAAATATTTAAAGGGCTGAAGATTGAACCATTGTTGCTCAAATTAACCCAAAAATTCAACATCAAGCTAAAAACAAGCTTAGAATATATCACTCTTAAAACTAAAAGTTGTAGAAAGTTAGGAACTGCTGAAAAGAGGTTATTAGAATGGAAACAATTCTCCAACCTTAACTGTAGCAATCATTTTCACTTACAACATATTATATAATTGGAATTTTAATATAACCTTCCATACACTGCATTTGCATTTAAAACACATAATATTCTGTATTTTTCCAGACCATGTAGTTCTATTTTTAAATATAACTAAAATATAGAAGACACATCTTAGGCTCTTGTATCTGACAGAAACAGACAATATAAAACTGGGAGCAGCAATAGCTGGAGGGTATCCATTAGGGAAAGGAAAAGAAAGTTTATCAAATATTTTTAAAGATATGAAAAAATAACAGACAAAGGGAAAGAAAGGGACAATATTTCTGGGGTAATAATATACTTCAATAAGAAATGTTCCCTTTTCTGCTACGCGTCCCTTTCACTTCCTTCACCCACAGTTGGTTACCTTTCTCATCCCATCTTCCCTCCCCTTCTACTCTGTCTTCTTTTTTCAAATTTTGTCTCATTCCCATGCTATTTTTCTGCCATAACACTTTTCCATCTCCCTTTCTCTCCTGCTTCCCCTTGTAATTAACCGAATGCATCATGTCTTCAGATTTCTATCAAGTCTAATTCCAGATCTCTCTCTCTCTCTCTCTCCAAACTTACACTGCTGAAGATATCTAATTTTTTTAGTGTCTTCTCCCACCCCTTCTTGTGTGTGGTCTGCTGTGAAGGAGTTATGTTTTTTATTTGTTCTGTGAGCTTCTAGGCATACATTTAGGTCATGGAAACATCACTTTAACTGGAACCGCTAGAAATAGAAACTGTACTATTGTAATGGTGATAATCCCCTCCTCCCAGTATGCAATAATCTAACCAGTGTTAAAGAAACCATTGTTCAATTAACTTCCTCTAAATTCCTGGCCTAATCCAGAGAAGCTATTCATTCAACCATCAGATGAAATTCAGTGATTAATCCTGGTAACATGCTGCCTGAAGCATGTTGCCTATATACTATGAAGATTGCTAGTGATCTGATGTACAAACTGCAGTGTTTAACTTCTTTTTAACTAAGCAAATCAAGAAGCTGGTAGAAAGGTCTTGGACTCCTCATAACCACAGTATGTTATTATGGTTGCCAACCATATGGGATAGTCCTGTAGCCTCCAGAATAGTCCTGTAGCCTCCAGGAGATGAAATCTCCAGGAATACATCTAACCAAAAATGGCAACATCTAACCAAAAATGTCAAAAAGAGGCAGTACTGGTGGTTTCAGTATATGTGTCATTCCTATCTAATAACAAGAGAAGGATCTATATGTAGCGTGATCAACCGCACTATGGCTTACTGATGGGAGAGGTAATCAGGTGACAGATGATATGGAAAAAGGTGATGTGCTCAATGCCTTTCTTGCTTCTGTTTTCACAGACAAAGTTAGCTCCCAGATTGCTGTACTGGGCATCACAGTATATGGAGGAGGTGGAAAGCCCTCAATAGGGAAAGAACAGGTTAAGAACTACTGCACATGCACCAATCCATGGGTCAGGATCTAATGCATCTTAAGGTTCTGAGGGAGATGGCTGATATGATTGCAGAGGCACTGATTGCAGAAATGGAAAAATCATGGAGGGGATCCTCAAGGAATCCATTTTAAAGCACTTGGACGAGAGGAAATTGATCTGGAACAGTCAACATTAATTCACCAAGGATAAGTCATGCCTGACCAACCTGGTTACCTTCTATGATGAGGTAACTGACTCTATGGATATGGGGAAGGTAGTGGATGTGATATACCTTGGCTCTAGCAAAGCTTTTATATGGTCTTCCACAGTTTTCTTGCAAACAAGTTAAAGAAGTATGGACTGGATAAATGGACTATAAGATGGATAGAAAGCTGGCTAGATCATCAATGGGTAGTGATTAGCAGTTCTATGTCTGGTTGGAGGTCAGTATCAAGTGAAGTGCATCAAGGGTTGATTCTGGGGCCAGTTTTGTTCAATATCTTTATAAAAAAGCCTGGATGAGGGGATGGATTGCACCCTCACTAAGTCTGCAGATGACACTAAGCTAGGGGGGAAAGGTAAATATGTGAGAAGTTAGGAATAGGATCCAGAGTGACCTAGACAAATTGGAGGATTGGCACAAAAGAAATCTGATGAGGTTCAAAAGACAAGTGCAGAGTCTTGCATTTGGGACAGAAGAATCCTAAGCACTTCTACAGCTGCTGGGGACCAACTGGCTACATAGCAGTTCTTCAGAAAGGGTTCTGGAGATTACAGTGGATAAGAAGCTGGATATGAGTCAACAGTTTAGCCAAGATTAACAACATATTGGGGTGCATTAGTAGAAACATTGCTAGTAGATCTAGGGAAATGATTATTCCCTTTATTCAGCACTGGTGAGGCCACTTTTGGAGTATTGCATCCAATTCTGGGGCCCTATTACAGAGAGGTTGTGAACACATTGGAGACAGTCCAGCTGAGGGAAACAAAAATTATTAGGATGCTGGAGAACATGACAAATGAGGAGAAGATGAGAGACTTGGGCTTATTTAGTCTACAGAAGAGAAGAATAAGGGGGGATTTGATAGAAGACTTCAACTATCTGAAGGGCAGTTCCAGAGAAGAGGGAGAGAGGCTGTTTTCAGTGGTGACAGATGACAGAACAAGAAGCAATAGTCTCAAGCTGAAGTGGGGGAGGTCTAGGTTGAATATTAGGGACAAAAACTATTTCACTAAGAGGGTGGTGAACCACTTAAATGGGTTGTCTAGGGAGGTGGTGGAATCTCCATCCCTAGAGATTTTTAAGTCCTGGCTTGACAAAGCCCTTGCTGAGATGATTTAGTTAGAATTTAGCAGGGGATTGGACTCAATGACCTCCTGAGGTTTCTTTCAAATCTATGATTCTATGGAATTTGATATCATTAACCTCACAATACTCCTTTCCCATCTCCAAGATTTAAGAGAGAACTGGTTAAAAATTGTTAATAAAACAAAAAACACTGCAGATGCAATAATATTTTGCAAGTGTCTGCTTTCCACAGAAAATATTAGACATTTTGTCAAACAAAACAAAACAAAAAAACAAAACATAACAAAACAAAAACCCACTCTAAGTACACAAAGCATTTTTGTTTTCTAAGTAAATAGAAACTGTTCAATTTGAAAATGTGACCACAGTGTCTCATTGAAGCAATAATTTGTGTATTTTATGCCTCCATTTTGTTCTATGGGCTACTGTCCTTGGTTGGACTTCATCTACCATGAGATATTTATGCCAAGGACTCCCATGATTCATCACTGCAGCACACGCTTGCTATATTTCAGAGATGAATACTGTATTGTTGGTTCAAAATGTGTCATCAGTACATTAACAAAATGCTTATTAATAAGGATCAGGAAATGATAGAGCCAGTAGAAAAAATCTGATGGAATAATTTGCCATCTGCAAATTAAAACAATAACTGTGAGAACATGTGATTTCTGATTAAAACTTTGAAGCAAAAAGTAGAAGTGGTGCTGGGGTGATGATATTCTCCTTCCTGTCATGATTAGTGCATGACTCCCTATGGTTGTCCATTTCTGGGTTCTCTTTCTCTTCCTGTCATCAGTGTGGAGATTGCTTATTTTCCTATCCTTAGCTCAAAAGTTTCCCTCAACCCTACCTTCACCATTGTGGGGATTTCCTCTTCATCCGATATCAGCTCCAGTATTTTCTCGCTCTCTCTCTCAATCTTATGTGCTCAAGGAGGAATGATCATTGCTGATGGAGAAGATGAAGTGGATTCAGTGGGTTTTTTTTCCCCAAATTTTCCATTTCTGATACTAAGGTTCAACACTTCATTTAAGATGGAATCAAAATTTCAGAAACTTGGAATTTCCCACAGTATAGAAATTCTGTTTCCAAGCTTGCTCTAGAAATTATGTTTCAATCACATTAGAAAGCTTACGTGCTGTAAATACCCCAAAATGTGGTGGCATATTTGGCTTGTTAGTTCTTCTTGAAGCCTTGCAAAATATTAGTGTGTTTACTGATTTTTTGTTCTAATGACACTCTTTTACACCAGTTGGTGGATCCCCAGAAATCATGTGGGTTCTAGACCCCAAGCTTTTTTTGATTGTGAGTCAACTTTACTCTTCCTTTCCTCAGTAAGAAAAAGGAGGAAAGGAAGAATAAGGAAATTCTAAGAAGGAAACTTCATGGAACTTTCCAATCCTTTGAGGACAGAAGATGCAGAATTGGCCAAGGATGCTCCAAAATGACAGGAGCTGGTACAGGAGAGGGCTGGTCTGGGCTAAGTTATGTTCTGACTCTGTGTACTTCCCAAGTACACTTTGCCACAAATCAACACACCCTGGATGTAGAGGCTCTCTACACAAAACCCCACACATAGATGGAATACAAGCTGTCAGGAACAGTATCCCTGACGATGCCACGGCACAAATGGTGGCTGAGCTCTGTGATTTTATCCTCACACACAACTATTTCAGATTCAATGACAATATATACCTCCAAACCAGTGGCACAGCTATTGGCATCCGCATGGCCCCACAATATGCCAAAATGTTTATGGCTGACCTGGAACAGTGCTTCCTCAGCTCTTGTCCACTAACACCCCTTCTCTACCTATGCTACATTGATGATATCTTCATCATCTGGACCCATAGGAAGGAGACTCTGGAAGAATTCCACCATGATTTCAACAGCTTCCACCCCACCATCAGCCTCAGCCTGGACCAGTCTACCCAAAAGATCCACTTCCTGGACACCATGGTGCAAATAAGTGACGGTCACATAAACACCACCCTATACCGAAAACCTACCAACCGCTATGCTTACCTTTATGCTTCCAGGTTCCATCCCGGATACACCACACAATCTATTGTCTACAGCCAAGCATTAAGGTACAACCGCATCTGTTCCAACCTCTCAGACAGAGACCAACACCTACAAGATCTTCACTGAGCACTCTTGAAACTACGATACCCACGTGAGGAAGTGAGGAAACAGATTAACAGAGCCAGACATGTACCCAGAAGCCTCCTACTACAAGAAAAACCCAAGAAAGAAACCAACAGAACACCACTGGCCATCACCTACAGTCTTCAGCTAAAACCTCTCCAACACATCATCAGTGATCTACAACCCATTCTGGACAGTGATCCCTCACTTTCACAGGCCTTGGGAGGCAGGCCAGTTCTCACCCACAGACAACCTGCCAACCTGAAGTAAATTCTCACCAGCAACTATACACCACACCACAGTAACTCTAACTCCATGCAGGAACCAATCCATGCAACAAACTAGATTTAAGGGTAGCCATCCTGCAGCAAAAAAACTTCAAGACCAGACTTCAAAGAGAAACTGCTGAGCTACAGTTCATCTGCAAATTTGACACCATCAGTTTAGCATTAAACAAAGACTGTGAATGGCTAGCCAACTACAAAAGCAGTTTCTCCTCTCTTGGTGTTCATACCTCCACATCAGCTGCTAGAAGTGGGCCTCACCCTCCCTGACTGAATTAACATCCTTATCTCTAGCCTTATTCTGGCCTGCATATTTATACCTGTCTCTGGAATTTTCCACAACATGCATCTGACGAAGTGGGTCTTTGCCCACAAAAGCTTATGCTCCAATACATCTGTTAGTTGATAAGGCGCCACAGGACTCCTTGTCGCTTTTGCCAATAGAAAAGCTCTGGCTAGAATTTAAAGCTACCATCTGTCAGAATGACTTGCCCCTTTAGAAAGATGAGACTGTCTTAGAAAACTGATTCAGGTTGGGAGCTTCCAGACTCTAGAAAATCTTTGCAGTATAATAAAACAAACTGTTTATTTAACTTGCTTTATAATTACTCTGTCGATGTAAAAGTGCCCTATGTGCATTATTATCAGCTCATGAGTTCAGTGTCACAAACACTAATTATAGCATTTAAAGTCAAGTGGAGTGATGATATGTCCTCAAACAATTTGTTTTCATTGATATTCCTTCTAAAATATATGGTAATATTTAGGAAATAATTATTCTCATGGGAAGGAAGTGTTTATCTGGAGTCCCTTTGTTTTTGTTTTATGGTGTTTGTTTGCTTTTTGAGCAGAACTCTTTATTGATCCAATGTGATGTTCTGCTTAGGAATTATTGGCACAATGTGGTTCAAAGAAATTATGCAGAATAGTATATTATCACTGAATAAAACTGTATTCCTTGATATGGAGATTCTACTCCTTGAGATTCTGTATTGGGTCCTCCATAATAATGGTCACATTATTTATTGCTAATAAAATATCTCTAGCATTTATCTTCTGACCCTTTTCTATCTTTTCTTTAGTACAGAGTGTATTCTCAAACATATTTGACAGGACATTGGTTATTTACATGGGATTCCTATAAAAGGGAGCTCTCTCAGTGGAGCATTTTCCTATCAGTGTGTAGGAACTCAGAACTGGTAGTTTACTGGAACACAAGCCAGTAAATAAAAATATTACACTAATACCAGACCACACTCTGTCCCATTCTGAAAACTGACAGATTTTCAGCAAGTGCTTGGCCAAGAAAGCAACAATATACTGAATAAATGAATTAATGCATAATTTAGAAGAAGGAGTGAAAGATAAAAGATGTATATGTAACAACATCCATATCTCATGATATCTCATTAGTGTAAACCTTGCTGTAACATATCTCCTTCCATAACCTTTGCTCATTATCTTCCTTTACATGATATTTCTAAAGAAGATCTCAGGCTGGTTAAGAGGAATGTTATCTTTTGGTTATCCTTCCACATTGACAAAATGGAGAAAATAATTCACCACTGAAACCAGGACCAAAAAGCAAATATTTCTAGTTTCTACTTCTACTGAATACACTGCCTGAAACAATCTATGGGGATTTATTTTAAGGAATATATAATATATTTGTATTTGGAAAATTAGCCAAAAGGGTTTTTTCTTTTTTCTGATTATCCAGTGCTAATAAATACTATTTAATCAAGAAAGTTGTTTATAATTTGCATGATAACAATAATATTAAGTAAAAAAAAAAAAACCCATGTAATTTGAGGCTAGTTCCTGATAATAATTGGTAATTATTACATGTACCCAAATGAATTGCAAAAAAGTTTGTAGTGAATTTTGAACTTTAATAAACAATCATTTTCATGGGGATACTCTCATTATTGTTCACGTCTTATACATGAGTCAGGCGCGGAAATTATTATTGCTTTGCTGAGCACCTACACCTGTTTCTGATGAAACAGTGCAAGAAATCATAATATAGGCCTACCACCAGAAGAGGATGACCATTTCAATTATTTTATTAAATGTATTATCTAACTATACTGAAAGAACAGGAGACATTTTATATGGGTATAATCAGGCCCCAACTTAACTATAAGATGTCTAGGACTATCTGGCAAATAAAATTTTACAGTTCAGGTAATTCCCATGTTTATCCATAATTACCGGTTTGCTTGTTTGTTTTACCAGATCCCCCTTTTTTTTCCATCTAGGTCCTTTTGTGTATCTTTTTCCGATTTTTCTTTGTAATGTAGACACAGCCTCAGAGTTTAAAATCATCTTAACAAGGTTTATTCAAATTAGGCTTTCTTTGGAAGCTTCACTGAGTTCCAAGGAATATGTTATGCTTGAAGGAAACTGATTATATAGTTCTGAAGTAATACCTTTTTCATGGTTTCTTGATAGAAACCTGCAATTACTATTGTACTTTATGGTGGGGAGGAACACTTAGGCAATGATGTTTTTCTGCTAAAATCATTGGACCAAACTAAAATCTTTGAACACTATTAAGCACTGGGGCTCAACATAAATTTATGGATTGTGTTATTCAGTGAATTAGTGATGATTTTAACAAGAGTAGCTTTATAATCATAAACAACCTCTTCTTTAGTGATCTGTTCTTGTGTATGTATCTCCAAATAACCATTGGAAAAATAGGAGCTGTGTTTATGCATCAAATTCTAGGGTTGTTCTTTTTTTTTGTTAGAAACAAGCACCTACATAAACTACTGCAATTTCTATTGAATGTTAATGCAAAAGTTACCAGATTCAGAAGCTACATGTACACACCTACACATAATAACCCAAAAAGAGAGCCTCGTGCATGAACTCCTACAAATATAGTCTACCCATCACCAGAAGGAGAAGAGATAATCTGAAATATTCCTCTTATTTTGAATTGTATTTAAAACCCATCATCATTTGACTTTACTCCTACAGCCACCTTTGGGAGAATGTCAAATCTAAATGTATTATTAACCTACAAGGAAAAAATAATACAGATAGACACATTTTGACTAATTCTGTTCCGGGTTAAATCAGTGTACATCTTTTGACACCCCTGGCATTATTCCAATATACTTCATGTAACAGAGATCACAGTCTGCTCATAGTTTTGTTGTTTATGTTGTTTAATCATTCATTAAAAGGCAATGAAAGAACACATGTATATAATGAACTTTTAATCAGAGAGGATTTGAAGGTTAAAGTTAACAATGCAATGTTAAGTTACAAGTGTACAAAAAAGAGATCATCAACATTAATCAATAATTCATTCAATAAATTAACATTCATTTTTTTAAGTGGGAGGAAAATGTCTAAGAGCAATCCTATGGCAGAAGGCAAAGGGGTCCCTGGGATCTATCAATAAATTACAGTTGTCCTGGCTATCCCACGGTACCTCCAATTAAGTGTTAAAACCTATACCTAAAAGGTGTCAGGTACTATGTCATTGGCCAACAGATAACTCACTGATCACTAATATTCCAGTCAAGATAACAAACTGCTGTTTCTATCTCCTTAAAAGAGTAGCAAATTTGATGTGTGTTTCAGGAGAGGGATGGACCCTGCACAGAGAATATTTTGGGAATTTTGAGAGTGTGGTGGGTATGAAATCACTCTGCAAAAACTAATTATATGATGGAAACCAGGATGTAACCTGCATGTTTGTATGCTGGCTGTTTCGGGGATGTGATCTACAGTTGTTTAGCATTTAAGGCACCCAGGTAGTGCCTTAAGTAGGCAGTGACGGGGATATTATACTCTGAAAAGCATCCTGGGGCAGAAACATTAATGCATGTTTACAACAAATCAAAACCATTAAAAATAATTACATCTCTTATTCCGGTGCAACACTGTTACTGTCTGATATTTATTATTTTAGCTCATTAATTTGTTAGACACATTCCAAATGATTGCCTCTGAAGAAATATTTCCTGCACTAGAGATTGAATAAGAGATTCACCTTTAATGCTTTATAAAACTATATATAACTCTGTTATTGTACGATACTGTTACATTCTAAGTAAAATAGCCAAAACTCCTACATCAGACTGATCTAACACAAGAGATCTACAGATGGGATTCAGCCATAAAATTCAGACTTTGATCCAAACTCAAAATTTATGTATCTCAGTTTTCAGATTTACTCCAATCCAGGGTTTTGGTATGTTTTTAAGGTATATCTACACAGCTATTAAACACTGTGACTGGCCTCAGTTAGCTTACGTATGCTTGTGGGTCTTCACTTGTGGTGCTGTAAAATAGCTGTAGCCCAAGCACTGGAACCCTGGGGATGGGGTTTGCAGAGCTCAGGCTCTAGCCTGATTCCAAACATCTACATGAACTGTTTAGCCCCACACACTGAGCACTGTGAGCTCATGACAACTGTCCCAGTCCCACTGTGGACATGCCAGAGGTATTTAATTCCAGTTATAAAAACTGAAACCAGACATAAATTTTGGATCTGGATCCTAATTTCTTCAAAGTTCAGGCAGCTGGAGATATTATTTGAGCCCAGTTGTAAAAATATCTGAGGCAAGCATCCCTAGCACTACATGATAAAGTATCTCTTTCAAACCATGACGGGATGGACTAGACTCAGAGGCTCCCGATTTGGCATCTCAGAGTCTCATCACATACCCCAGAAAGGAGCAGAAAAGACCTCCAAGCAGCCTAGAGTGGTTGCAAGGGAAGCAACCAATCAGGGGCCAACAAGGCCATATAAAAAGAAGCTGCAGTGACAATTTCAGTCAGTTATTGCCTGGAGTAGCAGGAGAGAAATCTGTGTTCCTGACTGACTGAAAGAGGAGCAGGACCATGGATAGCTCAGAGTGGGCAGGAAAGGGTGAAGCTAACAAGGAGTTCCTATCTAGCTATGGGGACAAAGCAAGGACTGAGCTCATCTGCAGGAAGACAGTGTCTTCAGAAAGGAAGCTCTGACCGGATACCTATCCTATATATCCAATACCAGTCCTATACTAGGGTTGTAACAAAATAAAGACTATATACCCTGAAGGGGGTTGTTCTGTTCCACATACAGACAGTGTATGTGACTTGGCTGAAGGACTGAGTTACTGAATCCCCTCCTCCATCTAAGGAAAACGACAGTCAAGGAAAATGCTCATGAGAAGTGGATGCCACCTTATGACAGATACATTCTAGTCCTCCGTTAACAGCAGCCTACGCTGAGGTGTTTGGCCAGAGAGGAGAGTCTTATGACAAAAAGACTCCTGAGTAGGGCAATTAAAGAATGGAGAAAGGCTCTTTGTTGACCTAGTGGGAGGAGAGGGGTGGGATCATTTGTGTATGGTTAACATTCACATTAAGAATGGAGAAATGTTCTTTGTTGACCTAGTGGGAGGAGGGGGTGGGATTGTTTGTGTATGGTTAATGTTCACGTTTCAGTATGATTTTTATGAGACTCACAAACACATTGGTTTCCTTTTTGTTCTGTGCAAATTTGGAACTCTAAGGAAAAATTGTTGAGTCATGAGTTTAGCCAAACCAAATTTGCTATCTTTTTATTTTCTTCATCTACAATGGAAAGCAAATGAAAACTGTTTTGTTTCAGGTAACAAACAGCTCAACCAGTAAATGAATTTTGCCATATAAGCCTGCATGTATCCTTTGGACTTAATTTTGTGCACAAATATTGGTATCGTTAAAGGATTTTTACTGTTTTTAAAAAATCAATGAGACTTTTAGGCTGATGCATACAACTTTCAAGTATCTTTAAAATGTTGACTACTCCTTAAAAAAACCTTAAAAACTGAGAAAGAATTGTAGCACTCATTGAACTAAAATGTCATACAAATTATTAATATTAGCACAGAATTTCTATTCTGTCCAGAATTAATTATTTCAGCATTTTACACTATATTCATAAATGAAGTTGGCATCTTTCTTTTTGGAATTTCGGACAAAAGTCGGAGGCTACTTCTAGACTGCAGGCTTCTTTCAAAAGAAGCTTTTCTGGAAGAGATCTTCTGGAAAAACTCCTTCTGAAAGAGAGGGTCCATACTGCCAAAGTGCATCGAAAAAGCGATCTGCTTTTTCAAAAGATAGCATACACACAGATTGGAAGCTATCTTGCAAATAAGGCCACTCAGAACCAGTTCAGCCAGGGCTTTAGGTCACAAGTTGCTTCCGAGGGCTGGTGCCGAAGACTAGCTGAGAGATGTGCTTCAAGTGTCCCCCTCCCCGTTGACAGGCATTTCTCTGCTTCTCTGCATGCTTGCATACCTCTTTGAGGTCCAGCAAAGCTCTTGCAGTGCCTGCTTTGGTTGCCCAGCTTTTTTGGACACCACAGCTTTTTCGTTAGTATCACAGAGCTGGAGCTGCTCCTGGACATGCAGTGCCTGCATACAGCCATGCTGCAGTTTCTGCAGCAGTTTCTGCAGGGTGCCTTCTGGGCCCTGTATGAGCTTGACTCAGAGCTCATTCTGAAGACCCTCTCCCTGTTTGTGTAGGAGCAAGATCCATGCAAATGCTCACCACACTGGTGAAGCATTTTTGGAGGTGGGACGACCAGCAGTTTCGCCAAAACTTCCACATGCGGAAGGTCACCTTATTGGAGCTGTGTGCTTGGCTCGCCCCTGTCCTCCAGTGATGCGGCACCCACCTGCGGCCTGCCATCTCCTGGAGAAGTGGGTCACAATCACTGTCTGGAAGCTTGCCATCTCTTCACAGCTACCAGTCAGTGGGCGAGCAGTTCGGCATGGGAAAGTCCACCGTCGGGGTCCTCCTCATGGAAGTAAGTCCTT
>JANRFK010001234.1:93097967-93114741 GCA_030068395.1 Apalone spinifera
GGGGGATCCTCAGGAATGGGGAGGGTTGAGGAGATAGGGGATGCGCAGGAAGCCCTGTTCCTGGGGGTTGTGTCATCCTGCCCTCACACAGCCCTGCTGCTGGGGTGGGGCAGCCTCATAGGGGGTGGCTCCTGGGATTTTTGAAGGGAGACGGGAGGGGAAGGGGCAGGCACCTCCCAAAGGTTTGGGAACTCCCTCTCATTCTATGTTTTGTGTGTTTTTTGGTGTCCTTCTGCGGGTATGAGGGCCATCAACTCCATCCTGCCGTGCAGGGTCATCCACCTGGGAGACCTGGACCCGATCATCGCAGGATTTGCCGCCCTGGGATTCCCGAACTGCAGGGTAGCCACAGATGGGACCTACATCCCAATCCGTGCACCTGAACATCGAGTGGCCCAGTATATCAATAGGAAGGGCTACTTTTCAATGGTGCTGCAGGCCCTGGTCGACCGCCATGGACAGTCTACGGACATTTTTGTCGGGTGGTCGAGCAGGGCACATGGAATCTTTCATAATTCCAACCTCTATGGCAAGCTGAAGGTGGGCACATTCTTCCCCCACCATAACTTTGCAGTTGGGGGTGTGCAGATGCCACCGTGCATCATGGGGAATGTGGCCTACCCCCTCAAGCCCTGGCTTATGAAGCTGTACACTGGCCATCTGGATCCCAGCAGGGACCAATTTAACTCCCACCTCAGCCAGGGAAGATCCAGTTGGAGTATGCCTTCGCTGCTTCAAAGCATGGTTTAGGTGCCTCCTGACCCTCCTAGACATAGGGGAGCACAACATCCCCGAGGTCATCTTGGCATGTTGTGTCCTCTACAACATTGTGGAAAGGAAAGGAGAGGCCTTCCTACTGGGGGGGAGAAGGGACACAGGCCAGTCATGAGAGGAGAACCTGTGAGCAGCCGTGGACAGCTGCCATCCGTCAGGTCCATCAGGATGGGGTGCACATCCATGACGCCCTGAGGGGGAGTTTCTCTGCAGAATCCCAGTAACTCTCCCCAGGGCCTCCCCACTAGGAGCTTGTGCCTTGCTCCACTATCCCTTTCTCACCACAACCCCTTCCTTTGCCCCCTCCCTGACCTCTCAATAAACATACCTGTTTGCATTTCAACACGAACTTTGTATTTGTCTTTCAAAAAATATAACTGGGGAGGGGAAAGGGGGGCTCCTAACCTGGAGAGGGGGGATCAGGACTGGGAGTGGCATGGGGGGTGGCTAGATGTGCCACCTTGTCGAACTTGGGTTTGGGTCAGTCCTGGGAGCTCTTTTGGAAAAGGTGTTCTTCCTCATTGAAAGAGGATTACTGCTGTCAGAAAAACCTCTCTGTTCTTTTGATTTTTTTGAAAGAATGTGATTGGAGTGTGGACATAATTAAAGTTTTTTTCAGAAAAACAGCCCTAGTGTAGACATAGCCTGAGTAATTTTCAAATATGTGATGTGAAAAGCAAAAAGGAGAATGGAATATTATATACATTCTTGTCAACTACACACTTTGGAGAAAGTTAGAAAAAGAGTATTTAAGCTAAATCTAACTCCCAGCAGCTTTCATTTATGTGCCAAAGCCATGGATGACTCATACGCTCAGTGGCGTATAACCCAAATAGCAAGACAAGCAGATCAGTACAATTAGTAACCTCCTCTTTAAACTGCAGTGAAGGAAGGTTTACTGAATGTCATACTTTTCAGTTCTGTAGTCAATCTGTCTTCTATGACAAAGCATAAGTGCCAAAGTTTCAAGAACAAATTCAGCAGAGGGTTTTAATCATTTTAATAATACTTGAGTATATTACAATTCACATATTTAATTTTTAAATCACATTTGAAACAACCCCCCTTTATAAGCAGATATGTATAATTATCACAATTTTACAGATGAGGGAATCGAAGCGGGGAGGTTAAAGGTACAATTTTCAAAGTCACCTAAACTATTTAGGTGCCAAAATGACTATTTCACTTTTGAAAATGTGACTTAGACTCATGGACCAGGTAAGTCTCTTTCCAAATCATTCCTGAAGAGTGTCTAAAGTGCAAGTAAGCGTGAACATACCAGTGCAGGTAGGCAGACCAGTGTGATCTCTGCTTGATCTAGCACACTAAAAATAGCAGTGTAGCTCTTGTAGCCTACATAGGGAAATCACCTGATTACGGAGGTGGGAAGCTGGATAGCCTTAGACTCAGGTAGCTAGCCTTTGCCCATGGAGCAATGGCCACATTGCATATTTAGCATGCCTGTTCAAATTGAGCTGCATGACTTGCCCAAAGCTGCAGAAGGAATGCAGTGTGAGAGGAACATTTAGATCTCATGAGGCTTTCTGGACATTCACTCTCAGACCATTAAACTGTACCACATTCTTATTTAATTTTGTCCTCAGTCTTCAGTATAGTGAAAGTTAATAGCAGCTACTAAAAGGCGATTTAATTTGTAATGTAAAACATCTTGAGGGAAAATGTTGCATATAATTTTTAGCAATTAACTTATTCTTATAAAAAAGAGTCCTACAATTAACAGAACAGTATAAAATCACTCCTACTACAAGTGCTGCATAAAATTGGGATACCACGAGGGAATATGAAATCCTTTAATTAGCCTAGGCCTAAAAAAGAGTAAAAAAATGCATGAGTTTGGGTTAGGAGAGGTAAGAAAATGTATGCCACTCAAGGCAACTAGAAGGAATTTTCCTTTTTTGACAGTGACTTTGTTTTTTTGTTTGTTTTTTGTTTTGTTTTTTGTATTTTTTCTTGTGTGTGTAGATATGATTATCTGGAGTCCCTTTGATTTCCTGCAGTGTGTACAACACCAAAAGTTGAGTTAAAGTACTTCGACTTCAGCTATGCAATGAACATAGCTGAAGTTGTGCATCTTAATTTGATCTTATCTCGTAGTGTAGACATACCTTAAGGTGCCACAGGACCACTCTCTGGCAACATCTGGAATTACAAAATTCCAGACACTTGAAAGGATAAAATATAAGGTGAGAATGGTGGGGAAAAGTACAAGAGTAAAGATGAAGACTAAAACCAAATTTAAACACCCCACTGCCCTACAAAATGATTAAATTTCAAACTGGCCCCGAAACCTTCTGTTTATGTCATCTCCCTTACAACATCACTGAGAGTATGCCTACACTGAGTTTAAAATCATGTTTGGTTAATGACAATGGTATAGGGTTCACAGGACTCACAGTATGGTCTGTGCATGGTTTTTCTGGAAAAAAACTACACTTACATGCACACTGTTATTGCGTTCTTTGGAAAGAAAGTCAATGGAATGGAGAGTTTTATTCTGATAGTGGTAAACTTCTTTCTATGAGGAAGAAGCCTTTTTCCAAAAGAGCTCTTTCAGAAAAAGGCATGTGTGGACGTGGAAGAGGCTCCTTTTCCAGAAAGAAGAAGCCTCCAGGAAATAACACAGGTTCCTTATAGTTCCTCTATAGTTCCTGTCTCCTTCCAGCTCTTAAAGCTTCACGCACCCAGGATAAGCCTTGTGGCAGGAAGCCACCAGCACTGGGAGCAGCACCTGATCATGCAGCTCTCCCTGCCATAGGCATTGCTACCCATGGCCCAGCCACAACCCGCCCCCGAGAGCTCCCTGGCCCTCATAGGGAACAACATCAGGGCTCCCAGGATGCTGACAGAGGTAGAAAATGGCATGCACCCTCCTGGTCTGGAGCGGAGATCCTGTCCCTCCTTGAGCTGTAGGGGGAGGAGGAGACCCTGCAGGATCTCCACTCCCAGTGCAGAAATGCTGATATCTATGGGCGCATGGCCAAGACCCTGGCAGAGAGAGTTCTGCCTGCCTCCCAGACCTTAGAACAGGTCCAGAGTAAGGTTAAGAAGCTCGATCAGGGCTATGCCAGGGCCAGGGAGCACCCCACACCTGCCCCTACTACCAGCAGCTTCACCAGATCCTGGGGGTAGGGGAAGTCCTTTCACCACCAATGGTGGTGGACTCAGGGCTTGAAATATCCATTGTCACCTGCCCAGAGCTCACTGCGGAGGAGGAGGAGGAGGATGAGGGACAGCAGGGGCAGAAGGAGGAGGACACGGCCAGCATCATGACTCTGACCCTTGATCCGGTACCTCAGGGCCTGGACATATCACAAGCATCCTCTGATGTTGGGAAGGGATCATCAGGTGAGTGCTCTCAGTTTTACACACACACACAGGGAGGAGGAGGTGGCTGCAGAGGGGATGGAGTGTGATCATCACTCGGCCATTTTAGCCTGGACATCGTACTGAAGTTGATGCATGTGGAAGCAGGTACAGCACCAGTCTGCACCACACGGCCTCAGGAGGCAGCTCTGGAGCACCCTTCTCCCACCCATGGGATCACACTGTGGCTGGACACTTCCCTTGCCTGTTAGTCCAAGGGCGGGGGGGTGGGGGAGAAGAAGGCAGCATGGTCCCCTGAGCACCTCGGGGCCCCTGTGAGGCAGAGCCTGCTATGCAGGCCTCACATGGCCTTGCTCCCAGGACATCCCCATCTCTGGGCTGAGGACTGTTGGTCGCTGCTCACAGAGGAGGGCATGGGCTCAGGGACAGTGTCTGCAGGGATGACCGACCACCTCTCCATCTTTGTTCTCAACAGCCAGACCAGCCATCATTGAGGGGCAATCCATACCAGCTGAGACAGCCACCCAACTCTGAGGGAGCTAAAAGCACACAAGGGATCAGGAGGACCTCATGAGGAAGCAATTGGGCATCCTGCGTGACATGCAGCAGACCTTGGTGCAAAAGGTCCAGGAGGATGTTGAATGGTGGAGCCACATGTGGAACCAGCTTGTGTGTCAGGGAAACAACATGTGTGCCATCACGCAGGAAATGATGGCACACCCAGCTGCTCTCCCTGCTCCTGTTTCCCAACCTCTTGCCCCCCCTGCTATGCCCATTGCTCCTTCTTTCTGCCACCCAAGAGATGCCCATTCCATCTCCCCCTGTCCCCCAAGCTGTGCCTCTGTCCCCTTCCCCTGCTATGCCTATGCCCCCTTACCCCTGCCATCCCTGACCCCTCTTCAGCCCCCCCCCTTCCCACTCCCTTGTTGTCCCAAGCCCCACCCAACCCCAAGTACACTGAGATCCCTGGACCTGAGGTGGCACTTCCAGCTGCTCCCCATGCCACTCTCAGCCCTGAGCCCCTGCCCTCTCTCCCCCGTCCATGTTCTCAGCCCCCCACTTCTCCCTTTTATTTTATTCAAAGAAAAATACAAAGTTTGTTTTGTTCAAATCAAAACAGGTGTGATTACTGAGACTGAAAGGAAGGGTGGAAGGAAGAGGTTGTGGTGGGAAAGGAATAGTGGAGCAATTCCAAAGGCACGGGCCCCTACTGGGGAGAGTTATTGGGGTGCTTGAGAAAAACTCTCCATCAGGGCCACCCCCAACTGATGGGCCTGGTGGATGGCAGCTGTCCATGGCTGCCCAAAGGCCCTCCCTTCATGACCAGCTTCTGCCCCCCACCCCGATAGGAAGGCCACCCTATTCTTCTCCACAATGTTGTGGAGGACACAACATGCCGACACCACCTTGGGGATGTTGTGCTCCCTCACGTGCAGGCAGGTCAAGAGGCACCTGAACCACGTCTTGAGGCACATGAAGGAGTACTCCAACTGGATTCAGGCCCAGCTGAGGTGGGCATTGAATTAGTTCCTGCTGGGGTTCAGGTGGCCAGTGTACGGCTTCATGAGCCACGGCATGCGCGGGTAGGCCACATCCCCCACGTTGCATAGTGGCATCTGCATGTCCCCAACCCCAAAGTCATGCCTGGGGAGAAAAATGTGCCAGCCTCCAGCTTCCAGCAGAAGCTTGAGTTTCTAAATACACGGGTGTCATGCGCCCTGCTGGACCACCCAATGAAAATGTCAGTAAACTGTCCACAGTAGTCAACCAGGGCCTGCAGCATAATTGAGAAGTGGACCTTGCAATTTATGTATTTGGGCCACTCGATGAGTTGGTGCACAGATTGGGATGTGGGTTCCATCGATCACTCCACTGCGGTTAGGGAACCACAGGCTGGCAACTCCTCTGATGATCAGGTCCAGGTCTCCCAAGCAGATGACCCTGTGCAGCAGCATAGATTTGATGGCCCTCACAACCTGCATAAGGAGACCAACAAACATACAAAACATAGAATGAGAGGGAGTGCCTGAGCCCCTGGGAGGTGCCCGTCTCCTCCCTAGCCCCCTCAAATACTCCAGCTGTCACCTCCTACAAGACTGCTCCCCAGCAGGACTGTGAGAGGTCGGGACTGCACAACTCCCCTGGGATGGGGCTTGCCCCACCCTCAGCCTCTTTTCCCTTGGGTCCCCCTTTCCAGGACTCTCCTTCCTCTGCAGCCTGAGAGTGTTTTACCTCCATAAGGAGGGCCCCAATAGTGGACTTCCCCACACCAAACTGGTTGCCCACCGACATGTAACTCTGGGGTGGCGAGCTTCCAGATGGTGATGGTGACCCACTTCTCCAGGGAGATGGCAGGCTGAAGGTGGGTGTCATGTCACTGGAGGGCAGGGGTGAGCCAGGCACACAGCTCCAAAAAGGTGGTCTTCTGCGTTTGGAAGTTTTGGAGCCACTGCTGGTCATCCCATTGCTCCATGACAAGGCTGTCCCACCAGTCAGAACTAGTGTTCAGCCTCCAAAAGCATCTTTCCTCTGTGGGGTGCTGTTACAAGGGTCTTACTCCAACACACAGGGAGAAGGTCTCAAGGATGAACTCAGTGTCAAGCTTGTGCAGGGCCATGAAGGCAGCCTGCACAAACTGCAGCATGCCCTTGTGGGGCCATTGCATGCCCAAGAGCAGCTCAGGCTCCATGTGAAGAAGTACTCTTCAGCATCCTACAGCTGGGCAACCAGAGCATGTACTGCTAAAGCTTTGCTTCCCCTCAGAGAGGTAGGCAATCACACAGCAGAAGCAGAGAAATAGCTGTCCAGGGGAGTCCCTTTAAGCGCATCTCTCAGCTAGGCTTAGGCAACAGCACTCGGAAACAACTGCTAATGTAATGCCCTGAACTGGTTCCTGGTGGCCTTATATGTGAGATTGCCTCAATGTGGATGCTATCAATCAATGTGGATGCTCTCTTTTGAAAAAGCAGATCGCTTTTCAATGCACTTTTGCTGTGTAGACACTCTCTTTCAACAAAAGTTTTTCTGGAAACTGTCTTCCGGAAAAGCTTCTTATGAAAGAAGCTTGAAGTCTAGACGTAGCCTCTGTGTAGGGGTTATTTACTTGTTATGTAGACATTTGGATATGTAGGGAGTACTTCTACACTGCAACACTATTTCAAAATATCTAGTGCTATTCTGAAATAACTTAGTCCGTGTCTACACAGCAGGAAGTTATTTTGAAATAGTGTCAAAATACTGTCAAGCTGGAGGTCTTCTTACTCCTATTCATGTAACCCTCATTGTACGAGAAATAAGGGAAGTTGAAGAAAGAGTACTCAATTTCAAAATAAGTGCTGTGTAGATGCTCCCACTTTTGAAATAAGCTGTTTTGAAATAAGATACACAATTGACGTAGCTCAATTTCGAGTTAAGCCCTGCAGTGTAGACACATCCTAGATGTTTTGGGCTTGAGCCCTGGCTCTAGAAGTTTGAGAAGTTGGAGGGTCTGAGAAGTAGCAGATCAGGCTGAAGCCAGAGCCCAAATATTTACACTTTAATTCAACATCCTTTTATCCTCAGTTTCATCAGCCCCTATCCGCTGTCATAGGCCTCCCATGACATTCCAATTGAAATGTAAACATACCCAGAGAGATCCTGCTTCAGATAATTTTAAATATAAAAAATAAAGGCACTGTGTCTGCAATGGGAGGGGAAAGGGGATGAGAAAATAGAAAGATCTATATTGCAATATGCCATCTTTATGTTCTGTAAAGGAAGTTATTTCAGTTTCTCCCTTGTTTCACAGTATAGCCCTATGAGGTGCCAAAAATGGTAATAATTCCCTTACAAAAGACATAATATAGTATCAGTCTTGGAAGAAAGACTGCAAAAAGAGAAGAACATATTTCAATTTAAATGATACTATGTATTGTGATAATTCTTTATAAGAAAAGCCATAGACAGATTCAGTTTTAATGAGCCCTTATACTACATCAGGAGAGGGAAAGAGACATATATTTTGAAATGAGCCATTAAATAGTGAATCTAGCCAATGAGAGGTAGCTAAGGAAAGTCAGATTCATTGTCTCGAAGGGTGCATCTATACTGCAGAGCTTAACTCGGGAATAAACCATGCAAATTGAGCTATATCAATTACGTAGATTATTTTGAAATAGGGAGCATTTATACGGCACTTATTTCAAAATAGAGCACTCTTCCTTCAACTTCCCTTATTCCTCTTACAATGAGGGTTACAGGAATTGGAGTAAGAAGTCCTCCAGCTTGACAGTATTTTGACACTATTTCAAAATAACTGCCTGCTCTTTAGACACAGATTAAGTTATTTCAGAACAGTGTTAGTTATTTAAAAATAATTTTGCAGTGTATACGTACCCAAAATGAGCCAGATAAGAGATGGAAGTATATGGAACAAGAGAAGCTTTCAACTTGCTCATTTTCTGACTTACTTCCCCAATGTATGGTGTGGGTTTGTGCAGGACTGGCCCAGTGGTTTTTGGTGCCCTATGTAAACTGATTTTGATGCTCCCTCCCCATTCAATATAGAGAAAAATGTGAAGTTACTGGGCATGCAATGACATTAAGGTAACACAAATCTAGTAAAATGTAATGTATTTTATTATTTTAATGTTCACTTGAAACTATTAAAAAATTAAACAGAATGCCAGAATTTCTATTATTATTGAACATAATTGCAATTAGAATGGAAAGGAATGCATATGTTAAGTGGTATTTGTTAACATTAGCTGTCAGGTGTTTGAAAATCAAGGTTTTACTATTACTTTACAGTAAATAGTCTACAATAAAAACACAATCTTAATCTTACAAGTACTTGTAATTCTCCTTTTGTAATCTTGTTAAAATCTCTTACCAAATTTTTCAAGTCCAACAGAACAAATTCTTTGTGGGCACAGTATCTTCAGGATCACAGCTCATAACACATCAGAACAGCTGTTGCAGCTCTCAGACTAGCCTGCACTAAGAGGTGAGCAGCACTGACTCAACTATATGACTGGCCAATACTAAGCTACTAAGAATGACTGAACAGCCAGACCTTGCACCAGGCAGAAAACCCAGGAGTTCTCTTTTGAAGCTAAACTATGACACATTTTAAGTGTATTTACATGCACAACCATGCTCCTCAATGTGAAATAAATAATATAACTCAACTCCTGACATGACAATTATGCATTGTTTTACAAGCATAATATTTGATACTTTCATTTATCAACAATACCATATTTATATATGTTTAAATAGAGAAAAAATAATTTCCATCTAATATGGCACCTCTTAAATCCTGGTGCCCTACACAACAGCATAGTATGCTATGTGGTCAGGCCAGTACTTGGTTTGTGACACTACTCATGTTGCTGCACAATAGTTATGATTATATAAGGTTTTTTTTCCATTTCTATTATTATTTTTCTGCATGTTGCCTAGAAGCCCAAATCATATATAAAAACAATTCCTATCCCAAAGACTTACAGTGTTGAAATCATAGGTTTTGTTTTCATGAAGGATTTTGAAATCAATTTTCAGCTATTTGAAATTTTCATTTTCATTCTTGTTTGGAGTGGGAGGGACTAAATTTCAAATGTCACTGTAAAACAAAATTCCAGAAAAAATAGCTTTGGCTCAATAGATACTTTTGTCTTGTGTTTGATTTTATAACATGCTGTACAAATTTAACAAAATTTTGAAACAAATTCATTTCAAAACTTTTTCTTTAATCAGCCACGTGGAATGTTTCAGTATTATTGGAACATTTTTTTTTCCTGGCTTTGCTTCAAAACACAATTTTGGCATAATTGGCACAACTCACAAAGCACTGTGATTTCAATGGAACTGCACTGTCTGACAAAATGGTTTCATCAAAGTTTCTTCGATCAGCTCTCGACTGGTATAATGAGCAGAAGTTTCAGCATGCCAGCTGCCTAGCCATTAGCACATGTTTCATAGCTAGATGTTCCTAAATGGGGCTCTGCATAAATAACTTGACACATTACCTTGCCTATGGGAACATGAGTGCCACCTTCTTTGGAAAACCTGACCTACTACAGATGAGTCACTGGAAAAATGGTCATTATTTTAGTTTACTTGTGGAAGTATGCTAAACTGAAGGCAGCCTCCCCTCCTCCCTCCCCCCCACCCCCAAAAAATAAGGCACCTGCATGGCTGATATAGATCACCAACATTTAGGTTCAGACTTGTCATCAGAGGTTAAATGGAGCACAGCCCCTGCTTCTTTGCTAAGCAGAGAAGGGGGGCTCTTTCTCCACTCCCTGCCTTATTATTATTTAACATTTGTAATTCAGTAGCACCTGGAATCATCTGTCACATCAAGATTCCAGTTTAATAGGTACATGTAGTAAATGACAATCTCTGGCTCTGATCCTTGGATCTTTCAGTCTCACTAATCAGACATAAGAGGAAGATGGGAAAATGAGAGTTGGGTTAGTGAGAAGTGAGGAAGATGGAGTAACAAAAGAATGGGCTCCACTTTCCCCCGTCCCCCTGCCAGCTCAAGTAGATCCATGTTATCAGAGCTTCCCCAGTATATCTGCTGGGAGGACTATTCTAAAAAGGAGTTTTCCAGTATAAAGCAATAAGCACAAAAATTAAGTTCCATGGAAGGATGAGAGTGGCAAAGAGCTGCTCCGTGGTTCATACACTGGTGCCTGTGGTGCATGTGCCCCGAAGCCTTTTCAAATTCCACATACACCTGATAGTCCTCCTGGCAATCATAGGGAAGGGGGAGGGCAGGACTCAGTGCTACAGGGTCAACTGAAACCGTTCTTCCGGATGTGAGGGGTAAGATCTGGGTTTAGAAATTTCTCTACATGTGCAGGTCCAAAGGTGTTATTTCAGCCACTAATTATAAATCAAAACACTCAGATTTGTTGGCTTTATTGCTAGAAGAAACCTAATAATTACAATATTGTGCTGCAACAGAGATAAGCCTACAAGTTAGCCCTGTTCTACACTAGGGCATTATTTCAAAATAACTCCCCTTAGGTCAAATTGGTAAGTGGAGCATCCACACTACCAAGCCCATTATTTTGAAATAATGGGCTGCTTATTTCAGAATCTGTACTCCTGCTTTCCTTGGGGAATACTGTTAATTTCAAAATAGTTATTTTGAAATAGCGTTAGTGGGAACGTTCCAGTGCTGCTATTTCCAAAAAACTACACTCCAGAGTAATTCGAACTAAATACTCCAAGTGCACATCCCCATTAATGGAGTGTGCCTTGGACTAATTTTGAGATTTCCCTGTAGTGGGGACACACTATTTCAATTCTGTAAAATCAGGAGTTATTAAGTAGAGTTTAGTTACTTTGAAATAATTTACTAGTGTATACATGCTCTTACACACTAATTCTTTAAAATGTCTTATGGAAGGAGTAAAATTATAGCAGGCAGGATAAAGGAGTCCAAATTTCTATTTGTATTCTGATAGTGTCTCAAATTCACAGATTGAGACTGGAACCTTGTTGTACTAAGCACTGTACAAACATATAATAGACAGTGCCAGCCCAAAGTATTTATAATTTTAAAGAAGAGACAAAAGGTAGGGGGGCTAATATAACACATCACCAGAGTGAATGGTATGGTGGGTGGCAAATGTCGTGTTAGTTCTGCAGGAGGAAGAGAAGGTTGAGTGGTTTTGTAATTTAAATACAGATAGTAGGAGATGGTATGAGCTCGGGGGAAGGAAATGAGTTAATAGGAGCATTGTGTGGTGAATTTAACTGCAAAAATAGCCAGCTGACACATAAGGAACTCTGGAGAGAATGGTGCAATCTGGGCCTTGCCAAGTGAGTTTGCAGACAGATAGCTGGAATAAGATGGGGAAAAATGTGGTGCTCTGTTTTCGGGAGCAGAATTCTTTGTGTTTTTTCTGATTTTGGGTTCTGGTATATTGTTCTGAATTCTAAAAATTATCTTATATTATAACCTTCCAGCAGAAATACTATATATTGTTGTTCACTTTGTCTTTTTGTATGGCATGAAGCTTAACATATAAGCAAAAGAGAAAGAAAGAGAGGATGGAGTAGTGGGCAAAAAGGTGGAAATAATGGAGAGAAGGATGGAGTGGGAGCAAAAGTGAAATTGCAGTATGAGAGACAATGAGAGAGGGGTGGGCTGAGTTGGAAGAAATATCAAGAAATAAACTATATAACAAAAAATGTTAAAAGTTCTGAGGTACTGCAGTTAATGCTGCTGTAGTAAGATTAGGGTCTAAAACATAAGCCCACATATCACAGGCCGGGTATGAGGTTTGAGGCCTAGACAGCAATGGTCAAGACTTTGCTAATATAAAGCATAGTTAAGGTGTGAGCAAGAGGCAGGTCCTGCTCACAGAAATTAGCAAGAACAGGGCTAATATTACAGAAAGACTCATACCTAAGAGGTACTAGGCACAGGCTGTAAGCTCATTCCAGAGGAGTGGTAAAAGAACACCTCATGATGAAACATTTTGGTACCAATACATGCCCCACAAATAACATACCTACTGACCCCAGCTTCAGGACTGGATCTGAGTTGACAGCATGATGGATAGCAATGGAAACCTGCCTTCTGTGTTGTAAGAGGTGGTAACTAGCTAACAGAGCATGGCAACCTGATACATCAGGAGTGATGTTTAACTTGTTGTATATGTGTATAAAAGTGCAACCCAAAGAGTGGTCATTGGCTGACCATAGGGTGATGCTAGAATTCATGGCATTTAGTTGGGCGATAGCCCATTGTCACAGCGTACATAGGTGTAGTGGCATAAGAACGAGTCTGTTTTCTGACAACTATTATTGTAAGTCACTTGGAAATAAACCTACTGGTGTGCTTTCGATCCCTATCTAATTTGTGGTTTCTGGGGGCTTTCTCAGGAATCTCTTGTGTTTACTGAGGGTTAATGCTTTAGACAGAGGAGCACAACCATGCATGCATGCAGCCAAAAGTTTATCATCATTGACAGAGTAGAGGACTTGTTGTGCACTAGATATAAACGGACTGTTCTATATTCTTCTTGCTGTGCTTGAGGTGGTTGATCTCACTGTCCCAAATCTGCTACAATCCCCTTTCATAGAGCCAAGCTATGTAACCTGTATGTGGTTTGAGTACCCTTAATGATTAACAATATTTTGCCCTTAATGATCAACAGTCTTTGGGACAAATATTGCTTGATTTACTCCCACCTCACTTCAAATGAATCATTTTCATGGGCATGGTGTGAGGATTTGGGTCTGATCTAAACTTGTTGAAATCAAAGGAAACCTTTTCTTTGATTCTAAAATAACTTGGATCAAGCCCTTTTTGCATAAATAACTTCAATGTATTTTAAGAGATGCTTTGAACACATACAGCAACACTGACAAAAGCAACATGAGTTCAAAGTTGAAGGTCAACCTTAGGATTGAATGTCTTGAGTTTTCTTTGTGACATTTAAATATAGTTTTGTGACATTTAATTGGCTGTAATTTTGCATACTAAACTTTCAGCTTCACCTCTATCCCAACCCTGTATCCAAAAGTATGTGCAGCTAGAAAGTTAGCATTGTGTTCTACTGAAAAGTTTTACATTACAGAAAATGGAGCATTTATATTGCACAAAATTACCTTTTTCCGATTAACTTTTGATTCATGGTGAATTTCCTTTGCACAAAGTAAAAAGGGTAAATCTTTGGCAAAAATGCGTGTATATAATACACGAAATGAGGGGTATTAGTGTTTGAGGATATGCCATTTTCTTTTAAAGCAGTTGAAATGTTTGCTACTCTTCCATTAGAACACTTCTAAAATAAGTAGTTTGGAATTTCTCTAGCTGAGCACATAGCTTTATCTTTATTGCATACATCCCATTTCAAAGTCCTTGTTTTCCAGGGCCTTTTACTTTTAAAAGCTATTTTATTTTTAGTACTCTCAGTGCTCAATCTTGTGTAAATAGGACTGATCTGGAATCAATCCCCATGATACAAAATATTTTACTTCTCTCAAAGCTTTGTCTTCTTTTTTTTCTTATTTAGAAGTGGAGAGCTGATGGACCCTGGTCATTGACAGGAGAAGTTGAACTTGAAATGTTATGGGTTAAAGCAATGGGCTTCTGCCTCATGAGCTACCTGCCACCCACCACTCAACTAATGCGATAGAACAGACTTCACTCTCCCTTGTTAGTTGTCTCACTGACTTTGGGTTACAAAAGAAATAGTGAGATGCCTCTTCTGAGGTTGATGTAAAATCATTTTATCTTAGCCCTTTATATGACTTCCATAGCCATAGAGTCTGAATTCTTCGCAGTCTTGAGGATGTATCCTCACAATAGTGATTTAAAGTAAAAATGTATTGTTACATAGTTCTTCAGCCTGAAGTGAGCAGAAGAGCAGAGAACTGAGCCTTGGTCTCATAGGCTACGCCTACACTGCAGAGCTATTTTGCATCTTAAGAGCAAGCCTGTTATATCGAAATATAACAGACTTGTTATTCCGACGTCCCGCTACACCTCATTGAGTGAGGGTTAAGGGACATTTCGGAAGAGCACTTTATTTTAAAATTACCTCAAAATAAGCTATGCAATTTGCATAGCACAAATTGTGTAGCTTTTTTCAAGGTAAGGCTGCTGTGCAGACACACCCATAAGGCCCCTGCTAGCATGCCAACCACTGCTCCATCCTTCCAATTCAACATTCATTTAAGTTCAGTATCTTTATTTTTAATGGTGACAGCTACTCTTAAACCCCTCAAATGCTTTCCTGGCATGTGATGCCTTGAGACTGAAGGTCATACTTTTATCATGCCTTCCGATATGCAGGCGTGCTCACTGTACTTATACTGTGTTTATATGCAAACATTTTGAGCTGCACACTGAAGTGTCAGGTTTTGCATGAGGAAACACAGGCCTATATTTGCATTAACCTGCACACTTGTAACATGTATTAATCACTAAAGCCATTTAAAATATCATTTGGGGCCCGCTCCTGTTGAATTATTGACTTGAGAAGGAGTAAGATTGAGCCTTCAAATATATTAATTTTTAAGAAATCCATTTGTTTTCTTAATTGGAAAGGGATGAATCTTTTTAAAACACTCTGTGATCTTTACTCCACATTCTAAAGGGAAGAACTCATGTTTATCACCCAAAAGGTTCAGAGCTGAACAGATATTGCTTCCTATATAATCCAATTGACATATACTTGTTAAAATATTAACTGTGAAGTATTTAGGGCAGATTTAAATGCAGTATTAAGTGAAAGGATTTGCATAATCTTGGACATCGCTGCCATATTTGAAATGCCAACATCATCTCTCATAATTGAAAGCATGGTACCTTAGCACAGAATCATTTATTAAAGCTAAACTACTGTTTCAATAAAGCATTAGAATTTGCTGCATGGAATAGCCCTTGGGCAGCATTCTGAAATAATAGTGAATTGCTATTCTAATCCACAATGGAACATTTTAATAAGTGTGATAAATGACTCACAAAGGGCTTGAGGTTTCAATGTCAGTGGAATTAAAATTAGGCAGAGAGGCTGGGTCTGCGTGATAGATGAAGAGGATTTTTGTGGTAAACAGTTTGCAATGCCAAGACAATACCAGCTTATTGAACTCTTGGAGGCTAAATTCCTGTCCATTTGTCACCTTGTTGCCTACAAACATAGATGTACACAGAACAATAGTCTTACATTCTTTATCAGCCTAATATATTCTCCTAACTCCTAGACTGTTCTGTAAAAGATCAGAAGGAGAAACATCTTTTAATGAATCTGAGAAAATTAAAAAGGTAAACCAAGAACAGAATTGCTTTAAATTAAGAGATCCAATATAGCCTTTTACCACTGGAAGCATTCTCTGTCTTGTGTCCAAACTACTGTCCAGTTCCTGGTATAGTTAACATTTCTGCTAAGTATTGTTGCCTTTTACTGGTATATTAATTTATCATTTGTATGTTTTCATTAGTCAACGTGAGTCTTTTTTGTGGTATGACCTTGGTGGTGTATAAGTGTGGTATAAGGCACAGTAAACCAAATAACAGGTAGAAACCAAGGAAACCAGTCTCTCTCTATATATATATATGTAGAGAGAAAAAACATTGAAAACATTTTCTGCAACAGTAGTTTTCCTGGGCATGTTAGAATTTTTTTAGGGTATTTTGTTTTCAGAATGACATGTCTTGATTTTGTTACTTAGGGGCCTGATTGTGTACCCATTTGATTCCTACTGGCTCCCACTGAATTCAGTGATAGAAGATCAAATTGTTATGGGCTAGGTGAATACCAGGTCTCCTAAAGTGGGCTTTTGAATGTTAGCATGTATCTCTGGTCTGTAATTTAAGAGCCATGCTATTACTGGAGCTGGCCTGCATCAGCAGGCTCAGGCTTATAGGGCTCAGGCTATGGGTCTAAAAACTTTGGCTCTGGCTGGAGTTTGGGACCTTCCTCCTTTGCAGGGCATAAGAATGGCTACACTGAGTCAGAGCAGTGACCCATCTAGACCATTATCCTAACAGTGGCCATCATCAAGTGCTTCAAAGGGAATGGACAGAATAGGTAGTCATCAAGTGATCCATCCACAGCTGCAACTCTTGTCTACTCACATCCTCTCCTTCTTTGGCCCATGTTTTTGAGAATAAGGGACTGGAGATTTAAATACCTTACTAAAT
>JANRFK010001234.1:93121932-93134542 GCA_030068395.1 Apalone spinifera
CATCACACTGCTGACTCATATTCAACTTGTGGTCTACTATAACCCCTAGATCCCCACCTAAAGCCCTTACTGAAAGGTAATTCATGCACTACTCAGTAGAAACTCAGGGTATGTCTACACTACAAAGTTTTGTCAGAAAAATAGCCATTTTTCCGAGAAACTTGAATTACATCCACACTGTAATCATGATCTTTTGAAAGTAAATAGAAAGAACAGAGGCCTGCTTTCTGATGGCACAGCCACAAGCTCTCTGAGACCCTCCTCAGGGAGCAGCCTCAGGGGTCCCAGGAACCACCCAGGGGGACCAACAGGTGGGCACCCCTGTGGTCTGAAGTGGAGATCCTGACCTTCCTCGAGCTGCGGGGTGAAGAGGAGACATTGCAGGATCTCCTCTCCAAGTACCTCAATGCAGACATCTTTGAGCACATGGCTGAGTCCAGTGGTGGGCAATCATTTTTGAAGGGGGGGGGCACTCCAAGATTTTGGAAAGTGGTCGAGGGCCACACTCTTCAATTATATTAATGGAGATGTGGAGTCTGGAATGGACGTTGGGTGCAGAAGGGAGCTTGGGGTAAAGGACTGGGGTGTAGGAGGGAGACTGGAGTCTGGAAGGGAATTGGGATGAAGCAAGTGGTTGTGACGTAGGGCAGGGGACTGGAGTGCAGGGGTTTGGGATGTGACCTAAGTAGGAGGGGATTGTGATCTAGGGCAGGAGACTGGGGTGCCAGATCTGAGGAGAGGTATGTGTGTAAGAGGGGAAGAGAGGTTTTGAGTATGTTGAGTGGGAGATCAGAGAATTGGGGCAGGAAATGGCTGGGGTGCCAGAAGCAGGCTGTGGCCAAGAGACTTACTTGTCAGCTGGCAAACTAGCCTACTTGCAGAGCTTAAAATGTTTCCCAGGCAGCCTGCCGAGCCATGTGCTTCATGAATAACTGAGCCCAGGAAAGGAGCTGTGATTCTTCTTAGCTGCCTGTTAAACCGGCCAATGGGAATGTGCTGGGGGGAGTGGCTTCTAAAATTTCCCCCCTCCCCTCCAGCTTTAAAACAGAAACGGAGCCCTGCAGCCGTGTTTCTGCCTGGTGTGCAGGGCAAGCTGTATAGCCTGCCGGGGGCTCCCCACTGCCTCCACAGGCTGGATCTGGTGGCTTGGTGGACCAGAACTGGCTTGCGGGCCGTATTTTGCCCAGGCCTGGCTGAGTTCCTGACAGAGCATGGAAACCCACCCCGGGTCTTAGAACAGGTCCGGAGTAAGGTTAAAGAGCTCCGTCAGGGATATGTGAGGGCCAGAGAATGCAGCTCGCACTCAGGGGCAGGACCCCACATCTGCCCCTACTATCAGGAGCTCCACCAGATCCTGGGGGGTGGGGAATTCATTTCCCCACCTGTCGTGGGGGACTCCAGCCTCCAGACCCCCGTCATCGCCCAGCTGGAGGTCACGGCAGAGGAGGACCTGGGACAGCAGGAAGAGGTGGAGGCGGACACTGTCATCCTGTTCCTGGAGCCAGTGCCTGTCAGCCAGGACATCTCCCAGGCCTCGTCTGATGTTGGGGAAGGATCTTCAGGTGAGTGATCTAAGTTTATCACACACACATGGTGAGCGTTGTTTGGGCTGCTCGGGCTGAACATCTTGTTGCAGTCCATGCACGTGGAATCATATGGCGTTAGTGTGCACCATATGGAATCAGCAGGCAGCTCCTGAGCAAGGTGGGATCCTCCTTCCAGACTCAGGGGAGGCTACACATATCTGGCCCCGGGGTGGGGGCCCTCCCAGCACCTGCCAGGACTGGAACCAGGCTAGCCACAAGGGCACAGGCATGACCCCAGACACACTGAGGAGTGCCGCAGACAGCACGCGGGCATGCCTGCATGTGTGAGATATCATCCATTCCTGCCTGCAGGTGTGTGTGCTTGTCCATGGGCCGGGATAGGGGGGAAGTGGGCAGCATGGTCCCCTGGGCATCTTGGGGCCTCTGTGAGGCAGGGCCTGCTATGCAGGCCACACATAGCCTTGCTCCCAGAACATCCCCCTGCTTTGGCCCAAGGACTGTTGGTCACTGCTCACAGAGGAGGGCACAGCCTCAGGGACAGTGTCTGCATGGATGACAGACTGCCTCTCTCTCTTTGTGTTCTCTACAGCCAGATCAGTTAGGACTGAGGGGTGAGCCATTCCACCTGAGACACCCGCTACAGCCTGGGTACCTGTAAGCATGCCAGGGTCCAGGAAGACCTGATGTGGCAGCATGTCAGCATCCTGCGTGACATGCAGCAGAACCTGGTGCAGAAGAGCCGCGAGAACACAGAGTGGTGGAACTACGCATGGGACCAGATCATGCAGCGATGTGATAACATGTGTGCCATCTTGTCTGACGTGATGGCACAGCCTACTATCACTGCTCCTACCTACCACCCTCCTGACCCTCTGCAGCCCGTTCCCCCTCCAGCTGCCCCCAAGTGATGCCTCTGCTCCTTCCTCAAGTGATGCTTCTGTCCTTCCCCAAGCAATGCCCATGCCCCTCCCCACTTGATGCCTATCCCCCCCCCCATCCCCTCTGCCATCCCTGACAGCGCTCCAGCCTCCCTCCTGTCCACTCCCTGTGGTCCTCAGACTCATGCTACCCCAAGTTCGAAGAGGTCCCCACACCCAAGGTGGAACATCCAGCCATCCCTCATGCAACTCCAAGCCCCCCTCCAGATTATGAGCCCTCCTCCCCAGCCTTTTTAAATGAAAGATCAATACACAGTTCACTTTGTTCAAAACCAAACAGGTGTTTTTATTGAGAGGTCAGGGAATTGGTGAAGGGAGGGATTGTGGTGGGGAAGGGCTAGGTCAGCAAGCCAGAGGCCCTGGAGAGAATTACAGTGCTCCTTGAGAGAACCTGTCCCTCAGGGCCTCCAGGATGTGCACGCCAGCCTAATGGGCCTGGTGGATGGAAACTATCCGAGGCTGCTCGAAGGGTCACCCCTTGCAGCTGGCGTCTGCTCCCCACCCCAGAAGAAAGGCCTCCCCATTCCTCGCCACAATGTTGTGAAGGACATAACATGCCACAACCACCTCGGGGATGTTGTGCTCCCCTATGTTGAGGTGGTTCAGGAGGCACCTGAAATGTGCCTTGAGGCAGCCAAAGGTGCATTCAATCTGGATCATGGCCAGGTTCAGGCGGGCATTAAATTGGTCCCTGCTGGGGTTCAGGTGTCCTATATAAGGCTTCATGAGCTATGGCATGAGGGGGTAGGCCGCATTGCCCAGAATGCACAATGGCATCTGCACATCCCCAACAGCAAATTCACGGTGTGGGAAGAATATGCCCGCCCCCAGCTTCCCATACAGGCTAGAGTTATGAAAGATGCAGGCATCGTGTGCCCTGCCCAGCCACCCAACAAAAATGTCCATGAACTGTCCACGGTGGTCGACCAGGGCCTGCAGCACCATGGAAAAGTATCCCTTCCTATTAATATACTGTGCCACTCAAAGCTCAGATGCGCAGATCAGTATGTGGGTCCCATCTATAGTTCCAGTGCAGTTTGGGAACTGCAGGGCAGCAAATCCGGCCACTATTGGGTCCAGGTCTCCCAGACATATGACCCTGTATAGCAAGATGGAGTTGATAGCCCTAACAACCCGCAGAAAGAGACAAACAAGCACACAAAACAGAGAATGAGATAGTGAGCCCTTGGGAGGTGTTTGCTCCCCTTTCATCCCCTTCCCCCCAAACACCACAGGACCCACCCCTTATGAGGCCATCTCAAAACCCCCTTTCCTTTCCCCCACCACAGCAGGGCTGTGTGAAGGCAGGAAGGCACAACCCGCTGGGGACAGGGCTTCCTCCTCACCCCCACTCCACCCCCCACCACCTCCAGCCCCCCTTTCCTGAGGGTGCTCCTTTTCCAGGACTTCCTCCTCCTGCAGGGACTGCAGCCCCAGAGTGCCTTACCTCCATGAGGAGGGCCCTGACAGTGGACTTACCCATGCCAAACTGGTTGCCCACGAACCGATAGCTGTCAGGAGTGACGAGAGTCCAGATGGCTATTGCGACCCACTTCTCCAGGGAGATGGCCGCAGGTGGGTGTCGAATCTTCAGAGGTCTGGGTCAAGCCAGGCAAAAATGTGGCCTTCCGTGTGCGGAAGTTTTGGAGCTACTGCTGGTCATCCCACCACTCCATAACCAGTCAGTCCCACAAGTCCAAATTGGTGTCGAGCCTCCAAAAATGCCTCTCCACCTGAGGGGTTCAGTTGCCAAAGTGTAGCTCCCACACCCAGGGAGAAGGTCTCAAGAATGAGCTCGCTGTCGAGCTCGTTCAGAACCAGGAAGGCGGCTGGCACAAAGTGCTGCAGAAACTGCAGCATGGCCGTGTAGGGCCATCGCATGCCCAGGGGCAGCTCCAGCTCCATGGCACAAAGGGAAAAGCTGTGGTGTCCAAAAAAGTGGGGCAACCACAGCAGGCACTGAGAGAGCTTTGCTGGTCCTCGAATAGGTAGGCAAGCATGCAGTGGAAGCAGAGAAATGGCTGTCCAGGGGCAGCGGGGGAGGAAGGGAGGGGTCCCTTTAAACATGTGTCTCTGCAAGGTTCCGGCATCAGCACTCAGAAGCAACTGGTAACCTAAAGCCCTGCCTGAAGTGGTTCTGGGTGGTCTTTTATGTGAGAGAGTGTCTAATCAGTCTGAACGCTCTCTTTTGAAAAAGCACATCACTTTTTCGATATGCTTTTGTGTGTGGATGCTCTCTTTCGAAAGAAGTTTTTTCTGAAGATCTCTTCCAAAAAAAAACTTCTTTTGAAAGAAGCTTGCAGTCTAGACGTTGCCTCAGTGAGGTCATATCCTTATAATCTGTAGTTCTATTTACCCGAGATAAATTCTACTTTGTTTCACTATTTATATCTCAGATAACTTCACTGAATTTGCTGGCATTATTAAGGATAGAATTTGGCGTGCATCCATTATTTTAATTATAGTTTTTTGGGGGGAAGGGGTTTCCCCTAAGGCAGAACATAGTTTGGTTTATTGATGCAGCACCAGCCAAATGTATTGGCTCAATTTAAATATATTTTATATGCCATAACATTCTTAAATATGTTGGTGTCACTAGATATTTACTGAAATTATTTTTTAATCAGGAGCTTTGTCTGCTAGTTGTATTGGGGCCTGATCACTAACCACTGAAGTCATTGGGATGTTGGGGATTTGATTTACAATCGTCTCAGGATCAAGCCTATGGAGATCCTGTTGCCTGGCACATTGAAGTAGACCTCCCTTGAAATGAATGTTAAAGTAGCTTTGTTCCCCACTGACAGACTATTTAATTATTTTATAATAAAATTATGTTTATAATAAAAAATTGGGGGGAGAGACACTTCATGGATTAGCACATTCTCTGCCTTTTACATCTAGATAACATTTTAAACAGTAGCTCCACTAACTTATTGGAAGTTGTCTTGTGATATCTCTTGGTATGAATTCAACTTCAATATATCTTTTTATTGAACTCTGAAACTTTTTATTGAACTCTGAAACACAACTGTTATGATATCCAGAGTTTAATCTATCTACACATTAAGAATTACAACATAAACAAGAATACGAGTACTCTCAAAGGTACCAACCAACCTCATCAAAGCAAGAGAAAAGCAGGGGAAAAGTGGGTGTGAGGTGAAGGTGGCTTTTGCTGATACTGCAGCTAGTTAACAAATCTTCATTCTGGAAGACCAAAGGTAATTAGTGAAATATTTTGCTCGTTTAGCCTTACTCCAAATTCAGTAGTAAATTGGTGTCTGTAACACAAACAACTGTTACCAGTGCCATCAACTGACCTCCTTTCTGACAATCTCACATAGCAGGCTACAAATTGGACTAGGCTAAATATGGCCGTCCTAGGCCCAGATTGAGGAACATTAATTAGGCAGTATGAAAATGCTTAGGCTGATACTTCCTGTGATGAATATGTACTTGATTAGATGGAGAAATTCCTGTTCAAGTGCTGTCAACTGGAAATGCATTGTGGGCTCACTTCAATAACTTAGCTCTGCTGCTCCATCTGCACCATTGCTCTCCAGAGAAGCAAAGATTGGTAGAGTGGTAGATAACTGCATTTCTTGGGAAGAGTGGGGTTTCTTGGAAAGATGATAAGAGTTCAACCATCTCTCTGCTTTGTTTGTCATGCATTTGAATGTAATGCATTCTTTTTCTAGCTAGGGAGAAATGAGTTGCTCCTTCCCCTTTTAAAGCTGAGCTGAGGAGGAACACAGTTATATCTATGCCCCTTTCAGCCTCTTTAAAGTTATGCTAAGCTTTCCCACACAATCTTCTATGGGGCAGGGCTTAGGACAGCCGATTTATCTTTTTCCCTGGGATGATGTACCTTATATATGGTATACTTGCCTAACAACTGACTTTTTGCTTTAGGTCAAATGAAAAATGTGTTCAAGTTTCCCTGTGTTTTAAGATATGAATGACAACCCCTGAGGTCTACATCTTGCAGAATCATGGTGTTCAGCATATCACTTGGACTAAATGTCCCACTGACAGAGGTGTCTGAGGTCTGGCTCAGTGATGGTTCTATCCTCTTTAGAGGCAAAGAATGGTGTGGCCAGGTTCCAGGAGGTTATGTCGCCTAATGGCTAGGTCACTGAATAGACCGGAGGGAAAGACTTGCATTGTCCACCTGACCCCCTCTGTTCCTTATCCAAGAACTCTAAACAACTCCCTAATCTAGTCCTTAAGTTTGAGGTGTGGCTCCAAGCATCTAGATGGGGCTTCCCAATAGGTTCCCCCATTTTCCCAGAGGGTGAGGGAGGAGGCTTATTTGCTCCCATGGTTGTGGATGGAAAGGCTCTGTTTCGTGTCTTTAGACCACTGAACCAAGCTCCTGCCTCCTTACTAGTCAGACCCAAACTGAGCCAGGCTCTTTCCTTTTCTCTTCCCTCCAGGCCTGGTGCTGGTTGCAGGTAAAGCAGAGCAGGTCTAGCTGGGAGTAGAGGCTTTCTTTAACACCTAGGATGACAGGACTTCCTTTCTCTGCTCACTTACAAATGGCTTTTGGTTCAAGCCTCGCCTCTAAGGCTAGGTAGGTTAGATGGTTTATCTGGGTGGGTAGCCATTTTGAACTTGGGATGTGGTGATCAGGAAAAAGGATGGCTCATGTTTGGACTGAGTGATGCCAGGCATTAGTTGATGCCATTAGTTGCAGAGATTATTTCAATATTTTTCATTAGATTATTTATATTCCTGGTATATATTTTACTATTAAGGTTATATAGCCTGTTGGTCATAAATGATCCCTGATGTAACTCAGCAGATCTCACCAGAAGTTTAAATGAGTAACACTAATTTAGGTCTAGTCCTGTACTATCTTATGATATTATTCTTCAGAGTGGGGCTTCCTTGACATGGATCTTGCCAAGTACCTCAGAATATCTTCAGTATGGTAGAAATGATTTCCTATGTTAGTTTACTTTTACTATTAAGCTGGATAGAAGAAATAGGGAGAAAGCTGATGTTTGATTATTATTCACATTTCCATTTTCCAGAATTTACATGTCTCATAAGCTGCATTTTCTGTTACTCTCTCAACTTCTTTGTGACTCACCTCTTTAATACTTGAAAAATATTTGCTTGTCTCCATGACCCAGAACTCCCTCACAGAATAAAGAATATTTTTGCCTAAGACTAACTGGCTGTTACTGGTAGCTAAAGAATCCAAAAGTAGGTAACAGTGGTAAACCAGACTCAGTGTCGTTCAGTGTATTATAGTTGAAATGATTGTGCCTGGGGGACAGTGTCCATTTACATTTCAAACTAATTACATTTTTTTCTTAGAAAAGACCAATTATATTTGTAACCTAAAAGTTTGCAGACATGCTTGCTTAAGACAGTGTTACTTTAAGAATGAGGCTTACCTTCCAGGAGTCGAGGGGTATGCACACAGGTCCTGAGAGTCTCATTCCCAAGAGTCGCATGTTTTCTTTAAATAAACATGAATCTTCAGCTGTAATGGTTGCAAAAGAAACCTTGAAAAGTATGACCTGACTGTACATAGTATACAAGAAAAGAGTTGAACTTACATATTATGAGGATCTACTTAGAGTATTTAAAATGGCCATTTATTTATTTTTTAAAGTTCTTTAATACTACCTGGTGGGGGGGAGGGGGTAAGTGGGGGAGTTGCTGGTTATTTGGAGCTGACTGGAAAACATAATTTTGTTCATTGGGAAATTTTGACATTTACAGGCAGAAAAATCATTGCAAATTTAAACAAAAGTCAAAAATTATTCCAGAACTGAAAAATAATAAAGGAGGCAAACACTGAAAAGTATCATTTTTAGAATGTCAGATCATTGTGTTTCATATTGAACAAGTATTATAATCTAAACAAAATATTTTACCTTATCAAAATGAAATGTCTTGACATTATTGAAAACAAACAGCATCAAAATAAATCATTTTGATATTTTCCTGTTGAAAATGTCATTGAAACTGACTCATTCCCGTGAAGTGTTTTGATTTTGACGAAACTGCGTTTTCTGACAGAAAATTGTTCAGTCAAAAGCATTTCAACCAGCATCGATTTTATTTAGCTGAAAGGGGCACAGCTTTCAAAAGTTTGGGAAATGAGTTAGGGGCAACTGAGAGCAATACATCTTGTTGCTCTCAAATTTCAGATCAATGATGAAGCATAATGGCCAGTTCATGGTGTATGAACTGGGTATGTTTGGGCATATTTTTCATGTTTTTAAAAGTTTTAAGTTTGTAGCAAAATCTACTCCAAATTCAAGGGTTTAATTATTATAAACGTAAAAATAGTCCCAATAGTATAGAAAACACTGAAGAGCAATGCGGAAGAGGGCCTGCAAAACTGATGATCCAATTTCCAGTTGTAAATGCATATAAAGGAATCCAATGCATCAGGGAAGGGCAGACAAATAAACAGTGGCAATTTTTTAAAGTGCTTTTACACAAATGCTAGGAGTCTGATTAATAAGATGGGTGAACTAGAGTACCTCGTATTAAAGGAGGAGATTGACATAATAGGCATCACTGAAACCTGGTGTAATGAGGAAAATCTGTGAGACATAATCATACCAGGATATAAAATATATCGGAAGGATAGAGCAGGTCAGGTGGGTGGCGGAGTGGCACTGTATGTGAAAGATAATGTAGAATCAAATGAAATAAAATATTAAATGAATCAACATGTTCAACAGAATCACTATGGATAGTAATTCTATGCTCCAATAATAAGAATTTAGCAGTAGGGATATATTACCGACCACCTGACCAGGACGGTGATACTGACATTGAAATGCTGAGGAAGAGTAGAGAAGCTACCAAAATAAAAAACTCTATAATAATGGGGAATTTTAATTACCCCCATATTGACTGGGTACATGTCACCTCAGGGAGAGAAGCAGAGATAAAATTTCTCAATGGCTTAAATGACTGCTTCTTGGAGCAGCTGGTGCAGGAACCCACAAGGGGAGAGGCAATTCTCAATTTAGTCCTGAGTGGAGCACAGGATCAGGTCCAGGAAATAACCATTACAGGACTGCTTGGGAATAGTGACCATAATATAATAACATTCAACATTCCTGTGGTGGGAAAAACACCTCAGCAGTCCGGCATTTAATTTCAAAAAGGGGAATTACACAAAAATGAGGAGGTTAGTTAAACAGAAATTAAAAGGCACAGTGAGCCAAATCCCTGAAAACTGCATGGAAACTTTTTAAAGACATCATAATAGAGGCCAAACTTAAATGTATACCCCAAACTAAAAAACATAGTAAGAGACCTAAAAAAGAGTCACCGTGGCTTAACCACCACATAAAAGAAGCAGTGAGGGACAAAAAGGCATCTTTCAAGAAGTGGAAGTCCAATCCTAGTGAGATAAATAGAAAGAAACATAAACACTGTCAAATCCAGTGTAAAAATGTATTAAGAAAAGCAAAAAAAGATTTTGAGGAACAGCTAGCCAAAAACTCAAAAAGAAATAGCAAAATGTTTTAAAGTACATTAGAAGCAGGAAGCCTGCTAAAAAACCTGTAGGTCCCCAGACCATCAAGATATAAAAGGAGCAATCAAGGACGATAAAGCCATTGTGGAGAAACTAAATGATTTCTTTACTTCAAACTTCACGGCTGAGGACGTTAGGGAGATTCCCAAATCTGCACTGTCCTTTGTGGGTGATGAATCTGAGGAGCTGTCCTGGATTGAAGTGTCATTAGAGGAGGTTTTGGAACAAATAGAAAAACTTAACGTTTAACAAATCACCGAGACCGGATGGCATTCATCCAAGGGTTCTAAAAGAACTCAAATGGGAAATTTTTAAAGTGGGAAATTGCTGAACTATTATCTGTGGTTTGTAACCTATCCTTTAAATCAGCTTCTGGACCTAATGACTGGAAGATAGCTAACGTGACACCAATATTTAAAAAGGGCTCAAGAGGCGATCCTGGCAATTACAGACAAGTAAGTCTAACTTCAGTACTGGGCAAATTAGTTGAAACAATAGTAAAGAATAAAATAGTCAGGCATGTAGAAGAACATAATTTGTTGGACAAAAGTCAACATGGTTTCTGTCAAGGGAAATCAAGTCTTACTAATCTATTAGGGTATGTCTCCACTACAAAGTTAATTCGAACTAACAGCCATTTGAATTAACTTTAATAGCGGCTATACATACAAACTGCTATTTTGAATTTAATTCCAAATAGTGGAGCGCTTAATTCTGACTTGGTAATCCTCATTCTATGAGGAGTAACGCCAAATTTGAATTAAATAGTTTGAATTAAGTGCTGTGTAGCCATTTAATTAGAACTAGCTGGAGGCTAGCCCTTCCCAGGTTCCCTTGGTGGCCATTCTGAGCCAAACCAGGAAAACTCTTCTGCCCCCCTCTCAGTCCCGGAGCCCTTAAAGGGGCACATTCTGGCCCCAGTGCCTATGCCACTTGCTAGCCTGCCAGCACCCAGCCAGCAGACCCTGCACCTGGCACAGCATGAGCCAGCCACTCACTGCCACCCAGCCCTCCGCCTCTTCCCAGGATCAGGCTGGCGGCTCTCAGGAGCCAGCCAGGGGCTGAAAAAGACAGGCGCCTGCCTGGTCTAGTGCAGAGATCGTGGACCTCATTGAGGTTTGGGAGGAGACCTCCAATGTCCATGATCTCCGCACTAGGCACAGGAATGCGGTCGTCTACAGCCACATGGCTGCCAGCCTGGCCACCAGAGGCCATCTGTGCAGCCAGGAGCAGGTCCACTACAAAATCAAAGAACTGCAGCAGGCCTACTCCAGGGCCCCCCAACCAGGGGCCAACCCAGACACCTGCCCTCATTACGAGGCCCTGGACCACATCCTGGGGGCTCACGCAGTCTGTGCCCCCCGGGTGGTGATCGACCCCAGGGCAGAAGGCCCTACCCTGAAACAGGGGAAGAGGAGGAAGAGGAGGAGGACAACAGCCAGAAGCTGCAGGGAGCCTGCCCAGTACCCAGGACCCCCAAGTCATCCCACAGAGCCCATCAGCTGTGTCGTCTGAGGCCAGGGAGGGCTCCACATGTGAGTGCTATCATGGTCCCCTTATGTGGGAGAGGGAGGAGAGAGGGAGCCCAGGGACCATGAGCCTGGGCCTTGCCCACCATGGAGCAGCAGCTGGGTGTCATGCAGGGGCCCTGGCCTGTTCCTCACATGCTGACCTCGCCTTGCAGAGGGTTTCACCCACAGTATCCCCAGGGAGAACTGACCACTGCTCTTGTTTCACCACAGCCGCAGCACCTGCGAGTGCAGGGCGCACCTTCCCGCCTGGAACAGCAACCCACACCTGGGCCAGCAGGCACACCCGGAACCAGGAGGAGTACCAGCGGTGGCACCTGTGGCTACTGGGGCAGCAGCTCCGGAACTAGGAGCACGGGGTCTGCGAGGACCTGCGCCTGCGGCAGCAGAGCTTGCAGGCACTGGAGGAGCAGGGCCGTGCCCTCAGAGGTCACCTCCAGACCCTGGTGGACAGGTTCCTGACTCTTCCTGCTCCAGCCCCTGCGGCCAGCCCAGCTCTTGTTTCTCCTCCCACCCCTGCTCCTGCTTCCTCTGCCCCCGCGTCTCTCCTGTCCCACCCTCCACACCCACTCCCCCCTGATGCCCCCGCATCCTCAGTGCTGTGAGAAGGAAGAGCCTGCAAGACCCCGAACCCTGAGCTTTTCCTTCCCTTCATCCCCTTGCCTCCCCCTTCTAGCTCCCTCCTCCCAGGTTTTCCCCTCCGCTCTCCTACCTTCATTCCTCCCTCCCCCCACCTCAGTTCTGTGAAATAAAAGAGATTTTTGGTTTTATTTTACATTAGGAAGGAGGGTTAGGGAGGGGAAAGGGGAAGGATGTGAGGGTGGAAGAAGGCCCCAGTGGGGCATGCCAGGGAGAGTTCAGTGCTCCTCCACCTGGAAGCTCTACCGCAGAGCTTCCTGGATCCAGACAGCCCCCTGCTGGGCCTTCCGGATGGCGTCAGTGCTGGGCTGCACGTACTGGCCAGCCATGCGCTCAGCCTCAGCCATCAAGGCTAGCAGAAAAGCCTCCCCCTTCTGCTCACATAATTTGTGCAGCACACAACATGCTGCCACCATGGGAGGGATATTGTGCTCGGCGAGG
>JANRFK010001234.1:93143208-93154631 GCA_030068395.1 Apalone spinifera
GGAATCTTGACAGGTCATCATTTCCACTCCTCTGTACTCATGAGAAAACCAAGTATCAACTAGACCATCCCAGGCAGGTATTTCCTAGCCTGCTTTTAAACATTTCCATTAATGGTAATTCCATAACCTTCCTGACTAATTAAGTAACTCTGGTACTTAAGTATCCTGACCAGTACTTTTTTCCTAATATCCAAAGTAAATGGATTTTTCTTCAATTTAAGCCTATTGCTTCTTGGCCTCTCCTCATAAATTCATGAGAACAAAATTTCTCCTTTCTCTTTGTTACTATCTTTTATGTAGTTGAAAACTGTTATGTCCTCTCTTTCTTTTCTTCTCCAGACTAAACAAGCCCTTTTTCCAATCTTTTGTTATAGCTCATGTTATCCACACCTTTAATCATTTCTGTTGTCATTCTCTGGAGTTTCCCATATTGATCCACATTTCTTGAAATGTAGCACCCGAAACTGGACACAATATTCCTGTTGATGTCTAATCACCACAGAGTATAGCGGAAGAATTACTTGTGACTTGTTTACATCACTTCTGCTAATGCACCCCAGACTAATGTTTGCTTCTTTTTTCACAAGTGTCACAATGTTATTTAGCATGCAATCCACTATTATCCAAGCTCCTTTTGTGTAATACTCCTTCCTAGGCAGTCATTTTCCATTATGTATGCATGTAACTGACTATTCCTTTGAAGTGGATTCCTTTGCATTTGTTCTGATTGAATTTTATCCTTTTTATTTCAAACTATTTCTACTGTTTCTCCAGATCATTTTGAATTTTAATCATAACTCCAAAGCACTTGCAACCACTCCTAACATGGTATCATCTGAAAAACTTTGAGTTTATTCTCTATTCCTTTCTCTAAATGAGGGATGGAGTTATTAAACAGAACTGGACTCAGAATATATCTCTATGTGCCATGGATGTGGAACCTCCAGCATCTGGACTGGAGGTGGTTCACCAGAGTTTGTCACTGGTCATCTACCAGATGCTTTGTTTACCTGAGCATCCACAGGCATGGCTGCTCACAGCTCCTGTTGACAATGGTTCACCATTCCTATCCAATGGGAGCTGCAGGAAGCTGCATTGTCTGGGCCACTTCTTCCTGCAGCTCCGTTGGCCAGGAGTAGAGAACTGTAGTCAATAGGAGCTGCAAGATGCCATGCCTGTGAACGCTCAGGTAAAAAAAAAACATCTGGCAGCCTGCCAGGGGCTATCCATGGTGAACTGCGTCAGGCCCATGGGCCGGAGGTTGTCTGCAATATGCCATTCCAACTTGACTGATAACCACTGATAAATATTCTCCAGGAATACTTTTCCAATCACTTATATCCCAAATATATAGCAGCTCCATCTGAATTGTATTTCCCTAATTTGGTTATGCAACATTCTTTTTTCAATTAAGTAATTTGCTTTGTTTTGTTTGGTGATAGTTATTGTTGGATTTCTTGTTTAAATAATAAACATTTTTCACAGGAATTCTGAGAGATTTAAAGTCAGCTTCTGCCCTCTGCTATACTCTTTTGAATCCCAACTGGTTAATTAGTACAGAGAAAGGCCTGGTTCTGCTAACTCTCATGCAAATTGTCTTCATGCGAGCAAATCAGTAGGATCATTTAGGAGGACTTGCATGACTAATTTTCCAATATGTCCATGAGAATCCAGTGAAATATAGCAGAAAATTTATGACTAATGCCTTTGTTTAAAAATAAACCACTCTTCCTTCATATAGTTTTGTAATTTTCATTAAAATAATATTTTAAAACTCTGAAGTCTTCTTAATTATACATTTTATTTAACTACGAAAGCCTGATGGGGGGTGAGGAAGGCGGAGCATAAATTCAGGATCTATGGGAAGCTGAGGATAGATCATAGGGGTCCATTAAACAAACAAACAAACAGACTGTCTCATTGAATTAGAACTGCCTAATCATCTTCCTAAATATATAGCTTACATTGTCTTGAAAAGCACTTTCATGAGAATGTGAAAATATTTCCAAACTCAATGCCTTTCATAAAAATAACTCCACAATCAGTCTCCTGTCCATCATGTTAAATTTGTTTAGGTCCTTACCTACGTATAATAATCTGGTTTCTTGCTTTTATGTTCTCCATTTTTAAAAGCTAAATTCTACCATTATCTCTGAGGTACAGATCTCAAACAAGCAAAAAAATACATGATTACTTGGGATTTGACTTAAATGTTGATTCTTGCGTATAGTATGGAAATATAAGCAGATTTGTGCTAGCTTGATACCACTTGCATGTTCATGTGCTTGTCCAAGAGAAAGGCCTGGTCTGGCAACTAAAAAATGGTGCAGGGGATTGGTTTGGTTTTTGTTTAGTTCACAAAAAACACACTAACTGAAACCAGATTTAGGAAGCAATGTAAAACCTTCCTTTTTAATAATTCTTTCCACTATAAGAATGGCATTCAAGGTACTAACATCTCCTTGTATTCCTAAACTACCACCAACCCAAAAACAAAAAGCCTAGCCCCTGAAAAGTTTTAATCTCTGTCTCCCTTAAATCCATGAGGGATATGACTGTTGCTATCAATTTCAAGCAGAAGCTGTTTCAGATATTCAATGATTGGCAACAATGTTAAATGCTTAGGGCTTCTCTTCACTACACTGTAGATTGACGCTGCAGTGATCAATCCACCAGCAGATGATTTATTGTGTCTGTTTAAATGCAATAAATAAACCTCAGCAATCTCCCATAAACTCCAGTCCCCCCACAAGGACAAGAAGAGTAATCAGAGTTGACAGGAGAGCAGCCCCCACTGAACTTATTATGTGGAAGAAACCACAGTTGAAGTTGTGTAAGTTAGATCGACGAGGGAGGGATCATGGTGTAGACTGGGTCATAGATAGAATTCCAGATATATCCAACTATGTAATAGAGCCTTCTTAAATAAAAGTACTAAGTGATTATTCTGAAACCAACAGTAACCACTTCAATCAATAAACATGAAATGGTGACTAAGTTTATGTCCCAAGGGATAAAAGAAACCACAGAAATCAAACTCACAAAATCCTAATAGGAGAATCAAGTTTTAATTAACCAGTGCTCAAAGATGGACAAGAGAGCCAGAAATCCAGCAGCATTTTGGCTTCAGGACTATTTCAGTGTGTATATTCAGTTCCCTATTCATGTTAGTTAAATAATTTTTTTGAAATCTATTGTCCTGATCATTAAATAATGTTAGGCTATTTTCTTCCCATATATAATATTCCAGATGACATGCCAGGTGATAACTATGTGACTTATATCAATGTTTATAAACACATTTGAACTGAATTTCCAGTAAAGAAAACACATGTTCACTAATTTCCTTTGTTTTCCCAAAGCAATTCTTCATGTTAGTTTACTGATTTGCATGAATTGCTGGAATCTTAATAGTATACCTTAAACAACTATAGAAGTATCAAAGTTCAAAAATAACTTTTTCTCATTAACTAACAGTAGATGTGTTAAGTACTATATGTGGTTTCACAGGTGAAAATAAGGGCAGAATTTGAACCAGAAAATCTTTATTACTGGTAATTATGCACAGCAGGATAGAATACACATCAATATTAAATCCTAGGTTATGTTGGCTGGGTCAGCAAAACAAACACAATGCATTTAATGAAACTAATTGGGAAACATTTTTATACGGTGCTTTTAACAATGATTTAAAAGACAATGATACAAAAGCAAGGCACATTTGCTTTAGACTTCAGTGTAATCAGGTTTTGTCCCAAACCTGCTTAAAACAGATAAAGTAAGAGTATTAGACCAAAGGAAGACTGTTTCCCTTCCTAGAAGTGTGACTTTCCAAGTATCTTCAGTTCTTCTATTATAAACAAAAGAAATCAATCTAAAATGGTAGGGAGAGTTCTTGCCCCACTGGAAAACCTCTCAATGGTAAATACAACTGGCTATCTTACTATCAATATAGTTCTTTATTAGGAGTAATAGTAGCTTTTTAAAGACATTCTTTATAGTACCTCTTTGTCAAAGTGCCTCTTGGACACTTCTATAATTGTCTAAGGTATACTATAAAGATTATTATATTTTAGGCAAAAGGGCTCCTTGAGGAAATACAGTCCATGAAGTGTATGTGCAAAATGTGGTTGTTCAATTGTATACCAGTTTATGGACACACTTACAACATTTGCATATCACTGAGAAGAGAGATGTGTCTTCAGTTTGGGTTGCGGACACAATATTTACACAAGCCAGTTTAACAATTGTGCCCCAAAAGTGGTGCCCATACATATTTTGAAATGGAACACAAATTGTATGTGCACAAAAGAGTGCATTTACCAATTTCTTCTCTATAATATGACTGTTGTACAATTTGTTGTTTTATAGGTTCTTATCTATATGTCTGGTACAATGCAATAATATATGGAGCCATAAATTAAAGATTCTCTTCCCACCAATGGAAACACTGGGAGCAGATTATATTTTATATATAATTTTGTTCTAGTTGATTTAGTGTGATCAGGCACCTGCTCTGGATTTAATGTCATGTACGCAGTCCCAGCTCTCTAACATGTCCACCTGCCCTGCAGTAGATTTTCTGCCTGAAAAATGGATTCTAGTGATTAACACTAAGTTCCAGTAAAAAAATAGATAATTCTTGCTTTCAGGACATGTTGATTTATATTGCTCCAGAACTGAAAGAGAGACTGCTATGGCCGAACTGCAGTATGTTGTTTTGTTGACTTTTAAAATAAAGAAACAGTACCTTAGTATGATCTGCAGTAGAAGAGATACTATTTCCAGATCAGAAGATTAAATAGTAAAAACCTGTCAAATCTCAACAGGCAATCATGCAGCAGTAGAGTTGAAAGATTAATTATTGGCCGTGATCATTTATCAGATAAACCTGATGATCAATCTTTATTTTACAGATATTCATACTTTCTAGAAAAATGAAAGATCAGGAATTTAGTGACTACTGTGTCTGAGCAAAGTGATAAGTTTTGCTTTTTTTAAAATTATCTTTAAATGTGGACATTAGCTGTTACGGTAATCTTCCACGGACTTGTCTAGAACACAGCCATTTAATGCTTATCAGAAAATTAATGGAAATCATGCAGCATTACTGTTAATCAACTGTTTATACAGTCCTATATTTTTGCTTGTGTGACAGATTCATAGTTGATTTATGTTGGCACACTTTAAAAAAGTGTTGTGAAACTAAGCGATGAACCCTAATGGCGAAAGTCTACTAGTGAGGAGAGAAGGGAAAAAATCATTGCTTTCTTATTACCCATAAGCCAGCAACATTTTTCTTTTTAAAGGTCAATCAATGACAGCATGAACTTTTTCTTTTCCAATACTGAAAAACAGCAGTAAATTACTTTCACCATACTTGGTGGAATGGGTACACTGTTGGATAAGTTTTAATTCCAAAAATCACAGTAAGTGACCTTCTTTATAATATCACTATTGTTTGTCTAGATTCAGATAGCCTATATGACAGTTTTCTTAAATTTTCACAATACTGATATTCCTTGTCAAGTTGTCAGTCAAGAAGTGAATTTATATTAAAATGCTACCTTCAACAATTTTTTGATAGAGAAGTTAATATATTGTCTATGGTGAGTGAGATCCATAAAGTCTAAGCCATACCATATACTGTAGGATCAATTTTTAATCAGGATAGGTAAACATTTGCAGAAAAGAACCAAACTTCATTTGTTTTGCACGCTTTGTCAAATTCTGAGGACTTTACGAGACAATAGGAATTCACCTGAACAGGGACTCCAGAATGTGGCCTCGATCGGTAAATTATATCCCTGCCTTTGGGGAGTGCTGTCTGGGTGCCATTCTTGTGAACAAGGAATATTTAGGAGGAATATGCCGAAGATTTGTTTTGCTATAGCAGAGAATAGGGAAGATCCACGACAGGAGATAGGTGGAGAGGGTGATAGGTTATATAGATACATCAAAACTTTGGGGGCTACTTCAGCCCTATGAGTACATTACAGTAACCTTTTGGGAGGTAGTCCGTAGCAGCTTGTTCTGCTTTAGGGGTAGATTTTCTTTATTTCTTCCATTTGTCAACCAAGTTACTCAGGCTGAGCACCGGATATGTAATTAAAGTCTTAATTTTTTTTACTGGATCTGAACTTAAATCAAGCTTAAAATATTCTGGCTTTTTCCTAGCTATATCTTCTTTTTCTACTTTCATTATTTAGCTCTGATTAGTGTTACCATGAAATTAGTATACATGCTGATGTCAGTTCAGCTTTAAGCCTCAGTGGCTTCTCACTCACGCACACAAACACATATATTTTTTGTGAAGAGAGTACTGTGAAAATGTTGATTTCACAGTTCAGAATGGATATTAAACTTTAGGAATATGTGTCTGCAATCAAGGCTGTAGAAGTGGGACATGGATTATTAGGAAAGCTATATTAGCTGCAAAACTTAAAAGAATCAGGTCTTACCTATTAAATTGAATAAGATTTCCTATGCTGTAGCGGGACAATAATAATCGTGCAACCGTTTTGCTAGGATGATTTTTCTATCTAATTGTCCTGCCAGTTGCAATTAAATGAGTTAATATGGCAGTTAAAGTTTCACGGGTAGTGTTCTGTCTGTCTCACACAAGGACAACCAAGAAATTACCTTGTCTATTACAGTTAGGGTGTTAATATGATGCTTTAAAGTCACAAATGCTTACATTGAACAGAATGAGTTGGAGACATCTGGTTATAATGTTAAATTTTGTTTAAATGAGCTGTAATTGTAACTAACAAGACATCTTGATTAAGCAGCTTCTATAGGATTTATACTGATTAGTGAAGAGTAGTCACAAACAGTGACAGACAGTCCCCACTTTATTTGACTGGCTGAAATTAAAATGCCTAAAGACAAGCTCATGTCTTACATCAGGATCATTTTATCTGACATCCTAGAAAGCACCAAAGGAAGGAAAGATGGAGAGTAAGAATGTCTACTCTTATTTATCCCTGACAAAGCCACAGTGACAATTCTTCTACCTTTTCAGTAGAGGGTCACCAACTGTTTCTCATCATTCCATCCAGGAAGTTCAGTAGACAGTAACTTTTTTTCCTATCTGTAGGAGGCAATAAACTGATAATGTTAGAGAAAACTAAGGAGCTGGATGATAAAGGAGGAGTGCTATGTGGTCATATTTGTGTAGATAGGTCAAATTGATTGTTAAATTATAAATGTACAGTATTAAGTGTTTAAACTTCATAAAACTAATGGAGTGTTATGTGCATTGTTTTCTTGTATCTGAATTCTGTTATTCAGTAGCAGACATTTCCATTGTAAATAATACTGTATTTAAATAGGTCATCAGTCATTTCAGAACCCTTGTGGAATGTGAATGAAGGACTTTATTAGAAAAAAATGCTAATTCCAAAGCAAATGACTATTGTGTGTGATGAGCAGAAGTCAGATTCACCGTGCATTCCTCATTCATTATCAAAAGAAAAAGCCCACATAGGCCAAGACACACTCAGGATACTTTCTGCCAGAAGATGAGAATGGATTCAAAGAAAGATCCCTTTTCTCTGGATTGTTAGGACATTTACTGCAAAGTGTACCAGATGCAAAGTAGAAATCCCTAAAAAACAATCTGGGTATCCTGAAAGATTATGAGAAAATTGGCTGTTCATTACATTATCCCCACCATTTGTAGTTACAAACTGTAATGTATTTGTACATATATTTTAGCTGCTTCAGTCTCAGTAGTAATTTGCCTTTCTTAGTGAATAGATCTTTAGTTTACTATAGAATTGGCTAGCAGAATTGTTATTAGCATAAGATCTGGAGTATCAGTTGACCTGGGGAAAGTGACAGGTCTCTTTGGACTGAAAGAAACATGAAGTGGTGTGGATTTTCGGTCTCAATTATCTTTTATTACAAAGTTCAGTTTATCTGTGTAGCAAGATAGACTGGTGTATGGGGACTCTTTGACTCCATGGTAGGCCTCTTTGACTCCATGGTAGCAGGAATTCACATTTGTTACTGGCTTGGTGAAATCTAATTATGAAACACATCAGCAGTTTGGGGTATTTGTCTTGTTTTTTAATAGTATGCTCTGAAAATTATCTGGACAAGCTGGAGAAATGGTCTGAAGTAAATAGGATGAAGTTAATCAGGACAAATGCAAAGTACTCCACTTAGAAAGGAACAATCAGTTTCACACATACAGAATGGGAAGTGACTGTCTAGGAAGGAGTACTGCGGAAAGCGATGTGGGGGTCATAGTGTACCACAGGTTAACTATGAGCCAATGGTGTGAGTCTGTTGCAAAAAAAAGCAAACATGATTCTGAGATGCATTAACAGGAGTGTTGTGAGCAAGACACGAGAAGTCATTTTTTCGCTCTACTCTGCGCTGATTAGGCCTCAGTTGGAGTATTGTGTCCAGGTCTGAGAACCACATTTCAAGAAAGATGTGGAGAAGGTCTAGAGAACATGACCTATCAAGGAAGACTGAAAGAATTGGGCTTGTTTAGTTTAGAAAGGAGAAGACTTAGCGGGGACATGATAGCAGTTTTCAAGTATCCACAAGGGTGTCCCTCTACAAGGAGGACGGAGATAACTTGTTCTCCTTGGCCTTTGAGGAGAGGTCAAGAAGCAATGGGCTTAAACTGCAGCAAGGAAGGTTTAGGATGAACATTAGGAAAAACTTCCTAACTATCAAGATGGTAAAACACTGGAATGAGTTCCTAGGGAGGTGTGGAATCTCCATCTCTGGAGCTATTTAAGAGCAGGTTGGATAGGCATCTATCAGGGATGGTCTAGATGCTACTGGGTCCTGCCGTGAGAGTAAGAGATGGGACTCAATGACCTTTCAAGGTCCCTTCCAGTTCTCGTGTTCAGTGATTCAATAGGTACTCACAGTTGTGAGTCACTCCAAATGGTGTGACACTGATCACCATTTTGATCTCCAAGGAAGAGATGGAGGCAGAACTTGCATTCTTTTCCAGGAGTGCTGCATCCCTTTGACTAGAGCTAAAGGAAATACTGTTAGCAATTAACAATTTCCTATTCAAAATCAAAATTTTGTAGATTGCCCACTGCCATGTTTTTACTGTAAATGTCAGAGTAAAAAAAAAAAAATCAGTCATGAGCCTGACTCTATGTTTCAAGATGTTGACAGAGTAATTGCTCTTGATGGGAGAGTGTCACTTTTCTTTGCTTTTGGTTGTAATAACAGTCAGAGTCTCACAACTTCCTGATTTCCTTTCATAAAACACAAACACTTCAGAAGTAATGACACACCTCCTGAGAAATATAAGGAAAGGAATGCTTTAAAGGAATTTCCATAAACTATAATAAAAGCAGGGAATTTGTGAGAAACCCGTCTTTTATTTCCTGGTCCAAACTAAATGATGTGAGTCAGGATAACATAAGAAAAAGAAATATTTATAAATTAATGTTGCCAATAAAACAGATAAATGGACACAATTTGTCATTCCATTTTAAAAATTATTATTCTGACCAGTCCACTCTAATTAGTGTTGTTTTCTCAATGCGGTAAATTCCAGTTTTGGGATGTGATTACTAATTCTGAATAAGTACCTGTCTCTGTATTAATTAGTAAGATACACTTTTAAATATCAGGCCACAAGTTTTTAATTTGGGATAAATCCAGAAAAAATACAGTTATTTCCTATAACTTAGCTTTTCCTCTGACGTTTTTATGTGAACTTTGTCTATTTTGTAAAACTCGGGTGTGAAAATATCTTTTCATGATTTTCTATTCACATAAAGATGATTGTATAGCTTGGAATAGCTAATATTATACCTGTAACCCTTCTGCCAGGTAGCAGCAGCAGTAGCAGCAGCCAGGGCTGGGTTCAATATCTAGGAATTCCTCTCCATGCACCCAACACAAAACTGTCTTGAGCCTCTGTAGGAGAAAGAAAGAGTCTGAAGCATGGGCCTGGTGCTTCAACCAATGTAAGTAAGAATTATACTCTGAGTAATAGACAGGCTGGGTCAAAAGCAAATGTTTGCCTGCAAGTTAATGTCTCTTGGTACTAAAACTACTAGCACTGATAAAATCACATGAAGTATGTAAATACATGCCACCAGGACAGTACAAGAACAACCAGCTGAGTACATGATAAAATTGTTAGAAACAATAAAAGTGTAAACATAACAATGGGTAATGAATGCATTGCAGGAAAGTACAAGGGGAGGTACCAAACGTATCATTAATGAGTAATTAATGCGTAAGATGATATGTGCAGTGTGTATCCTAGATTGTTCATTTCTGTCTCTAAATATTGGGGTACTTTGACTTAATTATTTGGCCAGGTTGGGGGTGATAATGCAATTCATACTATTGATTGAGCCGTGTCCATTGTCCTGGTACAAATATGTAAGGGCTCGGAGGCCATCTGGCTACAGACAACTATTAATGTACTTTGTTCGACAATAAACCTGAGTCAACTGCCTTCATATCTTATCAGAGTCTGTGGATTTTGGGGGCTCTTGTGAACCTGTTATGCTAGCTACCTGCGCAGAATGGGCACAATATCCTGAGGGAGCATATGAAAATGCATGCAGCTGAATGTTTCATCACTGACGTAGCAGGAGATCTGTCAGGACGCCACACCAGTGAATCTTGAATATATTGTATCACTATCCTAAACTATTACCGCCCCCACCCAGTAACCTGGAAAATTCACAAAACACGCTTGGGCACCTCTGGGAGGCAATGCTTTCCCACTCTCGATCACAGAGTCTGAGTGTAGAAGAAAAACTTTTAATAAAAGGGGAAAGAAGCAATGTGGCATTAATTTTGGAAAACACCACGAACAGAGTTTATAGGAAAACACCACAAACACAGTTCAACCAAACCAGCAGTAAACATCCCAGCTCAGGTAGGTTGGGCAATGTCCTTTTTCTTTCAAGCTTTCAAGTCCAGGAATGTAAGTGTCCCATTCACATGCCCAACACATTTCTGCACCCCAGTCAGTCACAGCCCTTGGTCAGGGCAGACTAGAGTTCAAAGGCAATCTGCAGAGTTCACCTCTGATCCTGAGTTCAGGGGAATGGTAAGAATCATCTCACCCACTCTGCTGGCCACTTGACATCTACCTGCTCGCTGCTCTCTGGCGCCGCCCTGCTGGCCATTCATTGCCCCACACTGCCTCCACTCTGCTGGCCAGTCCTAATGCTTCTCCATTACCCCCCTGCTGGCTGCTCATTGCATCTTCTGCTGCCTTGTGGTGGATTTAGCTCTGGCTCAGACCTAGTGATGTAAGCTCAGTGATCTCAGCTCCCAGTGATTTCAGGTCTTGGTCCAAAGCACAGTTCATCCACAAGAGATTCCAGCATTCACTGGAATAAATGTACATACAAAAGGGACTCCTTATGGAGTCCTTATGGTGCCTTTCTTTAACTTTAAGGTGTGTGTGT
>JANRFK010001234.1:93165174-93183448 GCA_030068395.1 Apalone spinifera
AGCAAGCATTTCCTGTTGGCATAGGCGACAAGTAGTATGGGCCTCCTGTGTCTGTGTTTCACTAATATTCAGAACACAGGGCTTGGGGCTCCACCAGTGCTTGGGGCTCTTAGCTCCTCATGCCACCTCTGTACACACACTCTGCAGCATCCTTGAGGCCTTGGCAGCAACTGGTTACCACTCCTGTGCTGCATTCCTTCTCTGCTGGCTGCCTCTTTTCATGCTGTGCCCAACAGCATTGCTCTGCATCTCCAGCTATAAAAGAGCAAGGTGAGCTGACATGATGGCATCCCTCCCCTCCCCCCAGGCCTTCCCTTTCATCAGTGAGTTTACTAGGTGACAGGGTGCATTCTCCCCCCACCCAGCATGCACAGAGCGCCCAGAGGGCTGGCAGAGAGAGGCCCTAGGAGCATATGCAGTGTGATGTGGGGTGAGTGTGCTTCTGGCAGCAAGTTCACTGAGAGCAATTCTGGGACAGGGGCATAAGTCCACTCCCCTCCCAGAGAAACATCAAGCCCCCTCTCCACCCATGCCAGGAGAAGATCCAAGACTGCCATCGCCACACTACAATGATCCACCATGTTCTGGGGAAAAGCCACAGCATCACTTGATTGAAAGATGCTTTGATATGCTTCATGTAGGTGCTGAGGCAGTGCTATATCAAAAGCATATTTCAATCAAAAGGCAATTTTCTCCAGACCAGACAGATCGATCACAGCAATAACTAGGGCTCCCTGTCCCTTTTAGAACACTAGGGTCCCTGGGCAACTGCTCCATTTTTCCTCATCAGTGGGTGTGGACCAGTGAGGAGAGGGCCCCCCCTCTGGAGCTTGCTGTTGTCTCCAGGGGGAGGGCAGGGGGGAATTCTCCTCTGGTCCCAGCCCCAGGGCAACCTCTCTGTAGCCAAATTCTTTATCTCCAGCCCCATTCCAGAGCCCACACCTTCAGCCAGAGCCCTCTTCAACATCCTCCTTCCCCCCACAAGTCTCTGCCCCAGACTTGAGTCTCCTCTTGCATCCTGAACCCATCATCCACAGCCATCCTTCAGCCTTCACCCCTATCCCCTGAGCCCCTCCCACACATCCCCAGGCCCACCCCAGAGTTGTCACCCCCCAAACTTTTCCAGATTGTGAAATATAGAGAAACTGTTAAATGTTTGCTCTGTGCAGTCCATTTTTACATGTTTTATGGTGTGTGTATGTGTATGTGTATATACTACAAGATTTACCCAGCATTGCTTAGGTCCTTATTTCAATTATTTTTTGTTTTTCTTCATTTAAATCATTCCTTTGAGTGGGGTAAGGGACGAGGGGTTCAGTATGCCGGCTTCCCGAGGGAGAGAGGACTCCCTCAGCCCTCTCACACACACAGCAGCTTGGAGCCAGGTGAGAAATGCTTCTGCATGATTGCTGCATCTCCAACAGGCAGTCGGTGCATGTCCCCTAGCTGAGGCAGATCCAGGATTATCTGCCTCCTGACAGACTGAGAAATACAGCAAACTGTGCACTTATCCGTTACTCCCTGACAAAGAGGAATACCCAATAATGTTACCCTACAAATTGGAGTGGGATCTAGAACCCCTTGTCCTTGCTAAGGGGCTCCTGGGAGTTGGAGGCTTGGGATTGGGGGAGTCCTGGACAGGGTGAGTACACCCCCAGCCAGTCCCTTTCACCTTCCTGGTGATTCTGTATGGTTTTATGTGTTCCTGTATGCATGGAGGGAAGGCTTCAGCCCTTGTCCACACAACCAAACCCTAACCTTGCTTTAAGTTATGATAAGAGGAAGCTGTATACCTTGCTTTTATTGTTAGGAGCTCTTTTTATGCATACCTGTATGATTTTAGAGGGGGGACGAGCTTCCACCTTGCTTTAAGTTAGGAAAAGAGGAAACTGCATACCAAGGTTGTTGGTCCTGGTTCTTACCACATAGGAGGAGTTCTTGAACAGGCAAACAGACAGAATCACTCAAATATATTGTGGATATGCTTACAAGGCAGATGTGGGGGGGTGGGACTTGGACCCATTCTGGGCACCGTGAAATATTATACAAACCTGCCAGGACTGATTTGGATCCCCTGAGGTGCAGTAAGCTACTACAGTGTTAGCAGTTCTTTCCTTGGTCTCAAGGACACAATTACTGGCAGTGACTCCATCTACTCTTCCTTCATAACTCATCATCTCTCCTGCCCTAGGCCTTCATGACCCATGCTGACCTGACATCTCAGATACCCCTGTTACTTAAGCACTCTTTTTCTCCCACTGCTCCACACTACAGGTAAGGAGCTACTGATTTATAGTCTAACTCTCTCAGAGGCACACAGCAGCTATGAAGTAGGCAAGACACACAAACACATACTTTTCATGGGGTCTAACACCTTTATGGTCTTTTATATTTAATTGTGTCAGGCACAGGAGAGTACAGATCATGTAAATTGCTAAATGCAGTTTCCTTACTACTCCAGGGCATTCTTTGGGCTGAGATCCAAATCCATTAGGTTGTAGAGAGTGCTTGGAGTGATTTGGGCACAGTAAAGTAGTCAAGAGCTGCTTCATGATGGGTGATGTCTCTATGCCAGTGCCTGTTACTCAGCTTCTGTGACCTTGCTCTCATCTGTCCCAAACTTCTTTTTCCTATTTATGTCCATTCCTATAAAGTTCTTCATTTAATCCCCTCCTGGCCACTTGGTCTTTTTTGTCTATTCCCACTAAGTTTCTATTGTTTCCACCTTCTCCTTTTTCTGCACAGGAATTATCTAAAGGCTACAACTACATTGGCAAGATTTTGCGCAAATACTTTTAATGCAAGAGTTTTTGTGTTAGAGTATTTGCGCAAGAGAGTGTCTACACCGGCATGTGCTTTTGCACAAGAGATGTGCTTTTGCGCAAAAACATGCATGCCAATGTAGACGCTCTCTTGAACGAGAAAGCTCGGATGGCCATTTTAGCCATCGGGCTTTCTTGCGCAAGAAATTCACGTTACCTGTCTACACTGGCCTCTTGCACAAGAACAGTTGCACAAGAGGGCTTATTCCTGAGCAGGAGCATCATAGTTCTTGTGCAAGATGCACTGATTTCACACATTAGAATGTCAGTGTTCTTGCGCAAGAACTCTCCGCCAGTGTAGACAGGCAGCATGTTTTTGCACAAAAGTGAGTGCTTTTGAGCAAAATCATGCCAATGTAGACACAGCCAAACTGTTTTCCCCCTTAAGGATGCAGCTTCTTTTTGCATAATCTTTATGATGTCTAACTACTGTCACTACCCCTAAGTATTTCCCTTTGCATCTGTCTTGGGTGTGCACGCTACAGGGCCTGTCAGTAATAGCAGACCCACATGCCTATCGACCCTCATAATACAGCAGTTTTTCATAATACAATTTCACATTTGTCATGATTCATGATTTCTACAGACATAGCCCCAATTAACCACCCCAGGTTACTCAAAATAAATAATAGAAATATTTTAAATCCTGTGCTCAATCACAGGCAGCTATTAATACCAAAGTGTGTACAGTTCTGTATAGGTGCAAAAGTAGGGGAGATGGAGAGTGCACAAAAGAAGATGCTCTGTCCCTGACCATAATTCCACTAACTGCACTCAGAAAATGCAAGGTTTTAATGAGTAGAGAGTTGTCAATGGCTACACTCCCCAGAGTAAGCTTTAGCTCTAGCCTGTTCTGCAAAAGTCAATGGAGTTGGTAAGCATGTAGCCACAATTTTGAAAAAGTGCAACAGTAAAATCCACTCCCCCTACAGTCCTTCGGGCTTTTTTCTTTCCTCATTGTGCTGCTCCTGACATGGAGCTGTTTTTTCAGTGCTCACCCTCCCTGCTGTAACCTGTGACTAGCTTTTATTTAAAAAGCCATCTTCTGTCAGTTCTTTTCTAAGCACTGTTATAAAGGAAAATGGGCCTAATTTTTAGAGGAGCTGCTGAGTACCAATGACTCCATGTGAAATAAATGGGAACTTTGTGTGTTCACAAGACTGCCAACCCCAATTATTCAAAATCCTAAGGAAGTCCTTTCCCCCAAATATGAAACTGGCTTAAAACTCACAAGATGAAAAAAGCAGATTCATTTTATTTTGACTCTTATTGCTAGATTTTCAAGCCTTTCTTCACAATCAGGTGACTGGAAACTTACTGTTTTGGTAAATGAAAGCTAAATTTGTCACATAATAACCTCTTTTGAGTGGGCTAGAGCATTGAGAAGAACACCAAATATCACAAGGCTTGTGATAAATTTGTGAGAGTTGGCACCACTATTCAATGCAGTGAATCAGGCCCATGGAATCTAGTTTTCACATGTGGCCACTTTCATGGGCATGTACATTGTGAAGTGTAAAATGAGCATATGTGTGGTCTGTTTTGTAGAGTGAACATGGGAACCGGAGACAGGTGATCTGCATTCTGTGACTGACTTACTGTGTTTTGCAAAGAGCTTGTTTCACATGTTTGTGTCTCTGAAAAGCCCTTTGAGAACTGTGATGCAAAGCATCATATACGAATAAGTAGGCCTGCCCACAAGGAGACAAAGGGGGCAAATGCTCTAGGCCCATTGATTCAAAGGGGACCAGGGTTCTGGCTGGCACTACTACCAAAATGCTATGCTGTGTGCTCCAGACATTATTAAGGGCTGAGGGGGGCCGCAACATGTTCTAGGCTGCATTGATGGATGGCTGCCCTCAGCCCCACCCCTTTCATCTTGGGCTCCCTTTCAGGGAGCGGGGAGCTGGTGCTCCCACTTCTTGCCCAAGAGGCCCCCAAAGGCTGTCAGCTCCACTGAGGCTAATTAAGATTAAAGCATTGAGTAACTTGTCCAAATGAGACTGTGACCAGTACTAGAAAAGCCTCAACATTTAAAAAATATACTACTTTAAATCAGTTAATTGTTAATTCTATTGCTCTACTTCTGTTTTGCAAAGAGGGTCCATATTTATCATTGGGAGTAAAATGCATGTTCACTAACTTAGGTATTTTTCTTCATATGTGATATGTGTACCAAGTAGAATTTTTCCTTTGCCAAAGGTGGGATAGTATCCACTGAGCAGCCAAATAGTCATTGTTGTACACTACATGTAAGGCATTTAAACATTACTAAAGGTATATATTTCTAAAACCACAGACAGAATAGGAATTCTCATCCCCAAATATTTATGAAAAAAGCATTTCACATGTTTACTTCTGAATTGCTTTGTCTTGCTGCCATATATATGCATTGCGATAAGCATGAAGATAATTAGCTCAGACACCAGAAACACAACCTAAATGTTAGATGATTCTAAATCTCTTGCCATTTGTAAATGATTGGTTAGGGAAACTTGGGGCCCTCAATAATTAAACATATTCAATCAATTTAAACTAACATTAGGGATTCTATATATTTTGCAGCTGAAGCACAGAATGTAAATGAATGTATTCTGTTCTCCTGACAATGGATGGAATTATCCGATGTAGTATTCTGCAGGACACACATGATTGACATATTCCAAAAATGTCTGTGACCAGGAGTTGAAAAGTTCCAGTGTTATTACAAAGATAAAGTTGCCATCAGTTTCACTGTAGCTTAAATAGCATGCTGCTAGTATCCATGACTTTTTCAGATCTCCCTGAATTTCTTCTAGTAAATATTTGAAAGTGCAGAACTAATTGTACTCAGTGACTTAAGTAATTAGATAGCAGATCAAGAAAATATTCTCTTTAAAAAGGTTTAGTAATCTGCTTCTGGAATGCTGGAGCTAGAAGAATTATGAAGGTTATATGTTGCCTGGGTGGCGCCTCCGGCTAAGGAGTACTGGGAGATCATCAGGGAAAAAAAGAATACTCGGGAGATTGAAAAAGTTCAGGAAATGTGTTCCCAGTTTTTTTTTTCTTTAAAACTTCTCTCCCTACAAATGGTGTGGGTAAAATGTAGATCCGAGTTTCTGATACTAATGCTGCTTTCCCAGTGTAAAAAGGCAAATGAGTTTCTAAAAGGGTAAGGTATATTCTTCCAAGTTCTTATCTCTATAGCAAGCATTCTCTCTACTGACTGCAACACTATTGATGCTTTTTGAATGATTTCCAGTGGGTGAAATAGAGGTTCACTCATTAAATAGTGAGGGTTAAAAAAAATCTCAGCAGCTCATTCATTGATTGTGCACCATCCAGTCTGAGCAGGAGGAAGTGTCATATACAAAATCATATGGCATCTTTAACTAAAGTACATTGGCTAATGAATTCATACAAGGAAGCAGAGTTGAGGTATAGCAGAGTATTTTAAAGGGGAACTATCACTTAATCACTTATATTTGATTTTTCTTTCTTAATATTGCTACATGTAAGATAAGTAGAAAAGAGATTGGAAGATTGATTATTTCTTTATAAAGTTTGTCTGTTTTGTGAATTTGATATCCTTTTCTGAGTTTAGTTTCAGTCTTCCTAGTTACATGTGGCTGTTTACAGAGAAAGAGGGGAGCAAAAAAAACATGAAAATATGTACAAACTCAGGGTCATGTAGAGTACTTTTAAATTACTGAAATCGAAGTAATTGATTTTCCTGACTCTACAATGCTTTATTTTGCAAACCTTATCATTTTCCTAAATTTAATATAAATTTAATATAAAATTAAACTGAAATAAATGTATATAAATAGGTACATGTATGATTGCATATATATTGTTACAATATTTACCAATATATTAACTTATATTGTCTTTCATATAAATAGTATGGCTTACATAAGAAAAAAATGCAGTACAAATTAGTAAAGCATATATCAATTAAAGTAAACTACCCATAGGGAGCTCCATTATACTATAGCTATATGAACCCAATTATATTAAAAAGTTAGATTGTAAACTATATGAAACATGATAAATTTTTGTTCAGCTTCTAGTAGAATGTTGTTTTGATCCATGACGAATGCTTCAAGGCATTACATTAATACCCATATTAAATTAGAAATAATAATTAAACTCCCGATAGCTCTTTCCCCAGCCTAATTTAGGGAATCTGCCCTATTATCATAAATGTACAGACCATAGGAAACAACACTTAAAGCTGACTATGAGCTTTGATATATACTTTAGAAAAATGTGCGTTATTCATTTTTAAAATGTTGCATGTTGGCCAAACCAGAAGTTATTTCTGAATCAGATATAAATATGGTATAGGAAGTAAATGTGACAATACACTGAATTATGTTAACTACAGAACACAAAAGTATTTAAAATAACTTTTGTGATTATATTTTTCTGAATTAAATCTGATTTAATTACTACCTGAGTATTTGTCCAACAAGTATGTCGATGTTATTTACTGGGTTACAGTCAGATATATATTCTCTGGACTGGGAAATCTCCAAAATCAAATGCAATGTGTGAAAGCCAGTAGACTTCCAAGTGACATTACTAACTCCAACCATCTTGTACCCATTCAAGATAAAAGCTGGGTAAAAAAAGTTAAATCAAATTAAAACAAAACAATTAGAACTTTTTTAGCTAAATGGCAATTCTGAGATCTATTAAATCATATCCAAACTAGATTTTAATTTGTATTACACATCCACACTGAAGAGCAAGTGAGAGTAAGAACTTCTCTGCAGGATTTTCAGACTTTGCATTCAGACTCAGATGATTAAGCAACATGCTACATGCCTGTGTATTTCCCAATCCCTTTTCTAATATGGATACAGATGATGGTGATCCGAATGTATTGGCCTGAGAAGCCAAGACAGTATTTGAATGTCAGCAGTATATTACTACCCTCTAAAACAAGGAAGGGATCTGACTCAGAGTGCTGCTTTGGTTGACGCAACTGAGATACTGCTCCTTACTCCAGGTGGGATCAAAATTACTATCTAGCCTTAAAAATGCTAAATATATGGAGTTAATGTTTCCATGAAAAAATGAGGATATTGCAGGCTACTATACAGTTTTGTACTGGAGATAATATAAAATCATGTGTACTTATCTTAGTTTCACATAAAATACTGTCCAGAAAAGTCTTAAGTGAATTAAACAGTGTGCATTATTCTCCATCTTAAACCTAGAAATCTTGTAAATCCTAATCCTCAAAAAACAGTTGTTTCAGGCTAGATCTACACTACAGCCCTCTGTCAGCAGGGGGGTATAAATAAAGCACATTGAAAATGCAAATGAAGCAAGGATTTAAATATCTCACGCTTCATTTGCATAATCACGTTCTGGCACTGTTTCGAACAAGCGCCATTTCAAAACTGAAACCATGGTTTAGACGCAGTTCTGCCGACAGTGGGGTGATTTTTCGACAGATCCTGTACTCCTCAAAAAATGAGGAGTACAGGATCTGTCAAAAAATCAACCCACTGTTGGCAGAACCATGTCTAAACCGCAGTTTCAGTTTTGAAATGGCGCTTGATCGAAACACCGCCAGAATGTGTTATTTAAATCCCTGCTTCATTTGCACTTTCAATGTGCTTTATTTACATCCCTGTGCTGACAGAGGGGTGTAGTTTAGACATGGCCTCAATGTTTCCACCTGTTTGATTTCTATTTTCAGTTTCTTGTATAACATTGTTTATCAAAGTTATTAGCTCTTTCTTGGAATCATTCAGAACAGGTAAGATCTGTTTCTGATTTCCAGTGTTTGAGCCAAGTCTGATTTCTCTTACACCTTGTGTATCCAAAATGACTCTATTATCACTACAGCCAAAGTATTAAGCCAATATGTAAACAGTTTGATAAACAATTGTATTTAAAACCAAATAAACAAGTCAGATAGTTTAGAAAGAATGAAAATGTATTACAGGAGACTATAAAAACAGTGTGCATTACAGTTTATCTGCATTCTACAGCATAGAGGTAAGTATAGCATTAAACTGACATCATTTTACAAAGAAAAACCCACAGATCTAACAGCTTTGAAATAAATGGGGAGGAAAACTAGACTTTGTGCATTGATCTATCATATTGATGCTTTGTCCCTTGAGAAATGCTTAGATACTTTAGTGATGGGCATGCTAAAAGCCTAGACAGGCAGAGGGACCACTTGCAACAATTATTGTCTGGAACTAGACTCACTGTAAGATTTGTAGGGGTGCTCTAATGGCAGTGGTAAGAAGTTTTGAAAAATGAGTAGAAGATATGTTCTGACCTTGTCCAGGAAACACTGACACATGGTGCAAAATATTATAGACTTCACAAAAGATCAATACATTTTGCAAGCCTTCCTTTAGCTTCATAATTATTTTAATTAAAGTATATGAAGACTTCTCTTCTTATTGTCAATAATGCCTTTCAAAGGCATACAGAAATTCTTCACAAATACATGCAGAACTTCACTGGTTTATTCTTGTCAATAAACATAAAATTTCCCAAGTTCACTTTCTAGATGAAACATTTTAAAGAGACTTCATATCTTTTCCACATTCCACACTTTGCAGGGACCAATTCTGCGTGATATGATTTATTAGGGACAGATGTAAATTAATGCACTCACCACATCTCCTATAAAGGTGTTGGATCATTAGATGTATATAATTCTTTTGTTCTTATTTATCAACAGTTATCCTTATTGATACAGTCATTTCATCTTAGCAAGAAATGACATAAAATAACATTATTTTCTGAGAAAGCAGAAAGAAACCAGAACTCCACAAATGAGAATGAATGAGAAATAGTCTTGCAGTAAAAGCCTTGGAGTTGAAAATAGGAAACTGATAAATGTACTTTGTATGGTAGTTTATGTGAAGTCTTTCTTATGTTACAAACCTTTTATTCCTTGGGGTATGCTGATATTGGAAGATATCATTTCACAAATATTAAAGAAGTATTTGAATAACCTCGTTTGCTTTGCCTGTTGGGACCAGTTTTTGTTTTTGTTTTTGTGAGAGGTGCAGGGTCAAGGATATGTTTCAGCTTTGTTGGCTTTATGACAATGTACATACTTTTTGCTTCTGTGTTTATTGCATTGTATACTTATCTCTGAATTACATTAATTGAATAAATAAATTAATACAAATAATTATGACCATGTCAGACATCATGCAAAATAAATAATGAGATTTAAAAATACTTCAAATCAAGATTTTAATTTGTCTTTTGATTTTTAACTGCTCTCTACTCTTCTGCCAGTGTCTGGGAAAGTTAATCTTTAATGTTCCCAAAATGCATTCCTCTTCCTAACTGTGCAGATGGAAACTTTACTTACCCCTCACACTTCAAAACAGAGAAATTGTCATCTGCTTTTTTTTCTTTTTAACTTTTGCACTCTTCCTCTTCCCAGATTATTCCTTTAATAAAATAATGCATTGAGAGAAAATAGTTTGTCAATGACTAATATAATTTATTATAAAATTTACACTTTCACATTACTTTTCATGATTGAAGATTTACAAACATAAATATGAATGAACTTTGCACTTAATCATTCATATAAGTGACAACTCACAACAAAAACAATATTATTTGCAAGAAGCAAGACTTCCCTGATGGACCCCTTCTCCATCGGTAGTAGGAACTTCTGTGGGGTGAAGGCAAGAACAGTGGCCAGTTTCTGTTGGTGGGACTGGGGATGACCACTATCTGATTTGTCTGCATGTCGCAGATGGCACCTTATTTCTACCCTGTATTTATCAAGCTTCTTCTTCCAGCCATTGGTTCTTGGATCCAGGGATTGCTGCTCTGGGAACACAGATTAAAATGGAGCTCACGTGGGGCCTCTTTATCCTGTCCTACCAGTATTCCTCAGGATCCACAACTGTGTAGGGAAGATCCCTTTGGGGGCACTGAGATCCAGGTATGCCTTTCCTTCTGATATGCTTCAGAGAGCAGCTAGCCAGACAGTGAAGCAGCCAAAGCAGGAAGGATGCTTTTATTTTAAAGCTTTGCCAGTAACAAAGATTTTTTACATGCAAGCCATATTTTTTTTAAAATGTTACTTTTAAAAAACTTTTGCAAACCTTTTCTAAAATTGGGCTACACTTATTTTGGTCTATTATAATTCAAATGAAGAAAACTATAACGTTTAAAAGTCAATTTCTTGTTGTTGTATACGACAGCTCAGATTTTCTCCCCCCCCCCTTTCCGTTATGACATTTTCAAAGAAGCAAACAGTTTCCTTCTGCAGCTGAACTTAGGTCTATTAGTTTAAAAAATAAATTCTGAAACTGATTTTCATTTTATGCAAATTGACATTTGATTTTTGTCACCATAAAATTCATATAGTCATCTCTTATGTGCTGGCAATTTCCCTGTGATATATTGTGAAGTAATATGATAAATTGCATTTGTTATACACCTTTGAACTCCTCACCTGAACTCTGTCCACTGAATCCATGTCTAGTGGAACTGCTTCTAACGTTCCAAACCTCCGAGAAGCTTTAGCCAGCCACCATTTTAATAATAATAAAAAACCCCAAGCTATTACAAAAATGATTCACTCTTTCACATAATATTTCTAACAAAATTGAGCAGCCTGAGGCCTAGAACTGACATCATTCTACCTTGCAAAATTTCAGGCTTAATGTCTGACTGCCTTGCAGAGCTCGAAATGGCTTTATGACATCGCAAAGAATCTATTCCTAAAATTCTTTAGGAATGCACAGCACTTTCTCCTAGTCCTGAAAAGTCCCAAGATATCAGACTGTAAAACTGTCACATTTATATATAGAAACAGACAGCTTTTTAAAATGTAAGTAGTTTAATGTTTTCCCCTTGCGATCTCTTTGTAGTTGGATTCATTGAAACTAAAGGCATTTACATGGCTTTAGAGAAAAACGACATTGGAATTAATCCCCATACAATCTGATGCCAAAACATTTATAAAATGTGTGGAAGGGCTCTGTAATATACAGAATATACAGTGATGTGGATTTTTCAGCACTCATTTGGGATGGATTGCAAAACTCTCATAGCATAATCTTCCCCTTCTCCCAAATTAATGTCCATGAACCCTTCTTTCTTTAGCACAGAATTATATTCTAATCAGTGCCCTACCCTATATAAAAATACATAGCTGTAGGAATTCCTCAGTTTTCTTCATTTTTGTCAGATGTATTCATGAACCTTTTCTGATACTTTTTGGTGACCCATTTATGCATTCCAGCTTTATTCCAATGTTTTCACTGTGACTCATCTATAGATATATCCATAATATCATTTCACAAGGGTGTTGTGAGAATAAATACAATAATGATTGTGAACAATTTTTATTACTGTGGTGATGGAAACCAGATAAGTACCTAAAAAAAAATAGAAATCTATTTTTGATATGGGGCATGTGAATAGCATACTACCTCTTTAAAATAACAACCAAGATAGCCTTGGTTATAATCAAGAAGGTTTCCTGTTCTGCCATTCCTAGAACAGGATACTAAGTATAGGTTGGACCTCCCAAAACTGGGACTCTCTTGTCTGGTGTTCCTTAACCAGGGAGTCCTGGCTGGGATCCCCAGTGGCAAGAGGGCTGGCGTCTCAGAGCTTAGTGGGGCAAGGGTTGGGATTGGGGCCAAAGCCCTGATAGTGCAGCCGGGTATGCAACAGACCCAGTAGTGGGACCAGGGATGCGGCAGCCATGGCAGCTCCGATAATGGTGCTGGGGCTGGGAATGCGGCAGATGCAGTAGCCCCTATAGCAAGTCTGGGGACATGACTGTCCAGGCTGTTGGAGCTACAACAGCATGGCAGCCTGGAGGGAAAGGAGGCTGGCTTGGGCTGGCACGGGGGAGGGGAAGTGGGCTGGGGGGGCCCATAGCAGGTACGGCAAATTCACTCTTTTGCGACTGGTCATGTCCCAAGGACCAGAGAGGTCCAACCTTAAGAAGAAAAGGGGATTTGAAAACATGCAAGCTGCAGTGCGTTTTCTGCTTGGCCTGTTGGGGGCAGAAGGCATATTGCAACAGTCTTTGATCTATGATCACATATTTCTTTTTTGTCTAGAACTTTTGCCTTATTCATTGTATAGGTTAAACCAGGGAGGGCAAATGGGAAACTATGGGCCAGATCCGGTCTGCCAAGGTTAGCCCTTGGCTGACTCCCACACCACTGTATTTACCTACGCCTCTGTAGGTACAAGGAGCACAGCTCCTGTTGGCCATGGATTATTGTTCCTGGTCAATGGGAGCTGTGATTGCCTGTACCTAGGGAGGTGCAGGTAAATATGGTGGCAGCAGCCCTCCAGGTGCTAATCCTGGTGAACCGCTCACATTTTATTGCCCACCTCTGGGTTAGACAATGAAAGTAGCAGGATGAGCGGTGAATCAGACAGTGGTTTAGAGGATTTTAGTCTCATTTTGATTAGTGCATAGGATAGTGTGAAGAGAAAGAGTCAGGGGCCTATATACTGGCCCTCCTGAACAATGCAGATTAAAAAAACTGCTTCATACACTGTAACAACCTCAACATATAGAGAAAAGTTATATGTGCTCCTGTTATTAAAGACAGCCTCATAAAGCAAGAACACAAGATGGCAAAGCTAAAGTTTCCAGGCAACTTTAACTTTGGTGTTTCCTTACTCCTGCGTTCTTTATTTTGCAAATATAACAGGTGAAATCCTTGACCTATTTAATTTGATGGATATTCTGTCATGGATTTCAGCAGAACATCCACTGTTCCTGTCATGTAGTTTAATGTACAGATTATATACATACATAAAAAGCTGTTACAAGAAAGAGGAAGAAAAAATATTCTCCTTAACCTTTGATGATAGGACAAGAAGCAATAGGCTTATATTGCAGCAAGGGAGGTTTAGGTTGGAGATTAGGAAAATCTTCCAAACTGTCAAGGTGGATAAACGCTGGAATAAATTGCCTAGGGAGGTTGTAGCATCTCCATCCTTGAAGATATTTAAGAGTAGGTTAGACAAACATCAGACAGGAACAATCTAGAATCTAGATGGCGCTTGGTCCTGCCAAGATGCAGGGGACTGGAATTTATAACCTCTTGAGGATCCTTCTAGTTCTATGAATCTATAAGGTAGAAAGCACTTTATTCATTTAAGGGCAAATCTAATCCCCTCCTCCACTCCCATGCCATATTGAGCTTTAACTGTGTTTACCTAGTGGACAGGGGGAAGTTACTACTTGTGTGCAATTGGGTCTGAGCCTGCAGCTCCAGAAAGCAAGTCATTCTAGAAAGCAAGAAATTGTTATATACAGTCCATGTGAGAAAGAAGAATACAAACAGACTTATAAATATGCAAATCCACTGACTGTTTCTTGATGAATCAGAGGTTCGAGGATTGTTTAGAGGTGGTTTTTGTGGCAAGGGACTGGGGCTATAAAGGAGGAAGGCCCAAGACTTAAATGCACTTAGCCAATTATAAACTTTATTAACTACAATTTGATTATATTAAATCACTGTTTCTGATTTGTCTTAGACAGCGCAGCATGCAAAAAAAGAATATAACAAATAAAACCAATACAGCAATAATAAAAACTCCTCCCGTAGCCAATCCTTCTATGGTTATTTTTGAACAGCTGGTGGAGTTAGTCATTAATCTAGATGTGCTTAACAACCTCTAAATAGGAAATGGCTAATACAATATAGTAAGCGATACTCACAGCCCAGAAATGATTACGATGTACAGACACAAAATAACGCGTAGCATGCTCCGGATTCATACACCCTTTCGTGATTCGGTGGGTGGGAGGCAGCCTTAGGTGATCAACTCCTCAGCTAGGCTGGACGATACGTGCCTTCTATCATGATACAGAACCTCCCCAAGCTTAGGGCCCAGGGTGCTTTATACTATACTATACTTTGACATCCGGTGCCATATTAGGGTTCAGCTTCAGTTGATATTATGATTTGATATCTGGTACCATACTAGGGTTCCTTCCTGTTTTATATGACGTCTGCCTCAAGGCATTGTGGTTAGTGCCTGATGCAGACATGACTGACATACGTGAAAGCTAGCTATGTTTTTTCTTTCCCTGCTCCAGGTCCATGACAACTCATTTCCCTTATTCCTATCTTGTCCGGTTTTTAGTGCTCATTAACCTAACTTTTTTTCTAACTCTTATCTTCCTGGCCTAGGTGCTTGCCAAGTTCAAGTTCCGTTTACTGGGGACTGCGCTGGGGCTTGAAGGCCCCTGGCCCAGGTGCTTCCCAAGTTCAGTTCCGTTTACTGAGAACTGTACTGAGCACCCAAGGGAATTCAAGCTCTGTCTCTGGATCCGCCTCAGAGGCCTGTGTTTTCTTGTGAGGGGCTTTGTGTGGCAGTATGGGCAATACACGCGAGGCTGTGGTCAAAAGGACCTGCTACATGACATTTCTCACACCCTGGAAGCTGAGATGCAGGGTCATGGATTATCAAGATACAATGCAGGGATTGCTGCATCTCTACACTGTCACCTCACTACAACCCTGGTGAGACTCTCTGCACAAATCCTGTATTGCTCATATGACTAAAATAGCTATGGGTTACCTTCCATTCTGCTTTTTAATTGTGGGAGACCATTTTAAATTTAGTGTGTCAAGCATTCTTTGAAAACTTTTAGAAAATATAAGGCAGAAGTTATGTACATTAGAACAATGCCTCCTTCCTAAAACAACTTAAAATGGATTGACACAATCAATAATGTCATGTCATTATTAGCATATTTCAGTATTTAAAATATCACCAGAAAATAGCCATGTGAATTCATTCCAATATAAATATAAATCACAGTTTACACTGGGCATAAATTGGATTTGATTAATGCCACATATAGGTGACTTTCACTGATGAATTGTTCTGTATCATATTCTTCTTGGAATTTGTCATTGGCCTGAAGCTTGCTTCAGGCTATCAACATGAGGAATGCTATAGAAATTACATGAGTGCTCTATCAAATAACTTCCTATTTTAATGAAGTTTAAGTATCAATTCATTTTAATGTTATACGGCAATGGGGTGACAATGTAGGTTTTTTAAAGTTGTCTGCACATGCTTTCTTAAATGATTAGTGTTTATGTCTCCTGTAGCGCATAAGTTAAGAGGACTTTCCACATGGTCAAAGTTCGGCACAAGCTTAAATATTTTGCTAAGCTGAAGTCTATGGGAGGAATGTTAAATACTGCAATAATGAAAAAGGTATTCAGAAAGTCCCATCTGGGGATATGACCAGTCCTTTGATTCTCCTGGTGTTAAATTCTGCTTTGTTATCATTGTTTCTCCCATGGCAGTCTCCCTCAATCTCTCCTGTTGAAGTGCTCCAGTGTGGATAAATAATTAAAGAGCTTTTGGAATGGAGGACTAGACTGGGGCTATGTGTAGACTACAAGCCTCTTTCGAAAGAGAGAGTCTAGACTGCAACCAATTCTTTCAAAAAAGTGAGCCACATTTTCGAAAGAGAGCATGCAGGCAGTCTGGATGCTCTTTCAAAAAAGCCCTGTTTACACTTAAGAACACCTTTTTTTGAAAGAGCACTTTTGAAAAAAGGTGTTATTCCTCGTAAAATGAGGTTTACCGTGGTCGACAAAACCGCCACATTCTTTTGGTTTAATTTCGAAAGAACGCGGTGGCAGTCTAGACTCGGGGGAAGTTTTTTTGAAAAAAGACCTCTTTTTTCAAAAAAACCCTGTAGTCTAGACATACCCTGAGGGTCCACCATATATAGGAAGATGCCCTGGTCACCAGAAAACATAGAGCCTTTCTATTGCTCTGTCACTTTCTAGCTCAGAGGTGGGCAATCATTTCTGATGGGGCCCAATCCAAGAATTTGGTAAGTGGTCACAGACTACACTTTTCTACAATATTAAAGGAGCGAGAGTAGGGTCTGGAATGGATGTTGGGTGAAGAAGGGAGGTTTAGGTAGGGGATTAGTGTGTAGGAGGAATTATGGGGTCTGGGAGGGAGTTTGGATGCAGGGGGTTATGATTTTGGTCGCTGGATTGCAGTGCAGGAGGGGCTAGGGTGCCAGGTGCAGATACCGGCCAGAAAGTGCTTACTGTAAGCAGCTCCTAGCTGGTAGCCCAGCGGAACCCGCAGGCAGGCTCCCTGTCTGCTGCAGTCCCTCACACCATTCAAAGTGGCTGGCTGCTGGAGCCATCATGTGTGTCTTTGTGTGGGGCACCCCTTAGGGAGAGGGAGGCATTCTGTACATGCTCACAATTTCTTCCCCTGTACCTCCAATTACCTGGTTTCTGGCCAATGGGAGGTGCGAGGATTGTACTGGGGATGAGGGCAGCCAGCAGAGTTCCTCTTTTCCCCAAGGGGCATGCTGCACAGAGGAACACACACTGCCTGCAGCAGCTAGATGCGTTGAGCACTGTGTAGGGCAATGGCAAACAGGAAATCCACCTGAGGGTCCCACTGGGCCATGGTGAACTGGATCAATATGTTTGGTGGCCCAGATCTGGCCTGCAGGCTAGATTTTTCCCACCCTGCTCTAGCCCAATTTCTCTTTGATTTTATTCAGCAGGGAGATTGAAGGAGTCCCCCTGATCAGAATATCCCATTGATCTGCACTAGAGCACTCTATTGAGAGGTGATAGATGTGTATGTATAGATCCTTTCTCCCCACCAAGTAGAAGGGGACAATAAAACTTAAGAAGCCTACAGCTTGGGTAAATGCTTTAACCTACTGTACTAAAAGTTATAAGGTGAACATTATTCCTCCTATGACTGTTTCATATGGAGTAAGACAGGAACATAGTCCAGTCTCTGAAGAAATGCTTTGAGCACCTAAGTTACCTGCCTCCAGGAGAGGGCTTCTGAGCTGTAGATCACAAATAATGATAAGATCTTCCCTGCAGTCCAGGTTTAGGTGCCTAGCACTGTAAGGCAGCTGAATCACAGAATACTCTGCTCTGGTCAGCATTTCTCATTGATTAGTTTAGCTCCCTGTCTAGCATTCTGGCTTCTGTGGATGGAAATTTTAGGCACTTATCTCTCTCCATTCCCTATATAGAAACCTAGGCACCTAGCATTATGCTTTGTAGATTATAGTATTGTTATGATTTCCTGGGCTTCTAAAATATAGGCATTAGAACACTCAACTTCACAAAGGTTGAATCTCTTTGTAGACATAGGTCTCTTAGCCATTATGCCATTATTACTTCATATTCAATATTATTGTAGTGGAACTTCAGCAGTTTTGAGGTGGCTAGTGTAAATGGAAGATAGATTAGTTAATGTTCTCTCTTTTAATTTTAAACCTTAACTCTTAATTTAAGTCAACCAGTTATCAAGGTTGTGGCTTGTCCAAAAGAATTGTCAGAGATAGCCTCAGCTAGCTAGCTTTCCATTGAAAGGACACACATAGATTCATAGAACATTAAAACTTGGAAGGCATCTTGAGAGGTCATCGAGTCCAGTCCCTTGCCCTCATGGCA
>JANRFK010001234.1:93194581-93210053 GCA_030068395.1 Apalone spinifera
CAGAGAGCTTGAGTAGTTGCAAGTGTCCATTTTATTGCATAATATAGAGCTAACTGGAACCAGCCCAAACCGGCTGGGCTGACCCCTAATGACCTAACACAGTTACTATAACAACAAGATCTATATCTACAATCCAATACACAACAGTTTTTATATTCTGTGGGGAAATTTTTTAATAGCTTAAGATTTACCAGGTATGTTTTACTGGATAGCCAGTCTTGAAAGGAATCAATGATACAATGGGTTAATGCACTACCTCATTTGGTCTCATCCTGGCTTCCACTAGCACAGATACTCCTTCAAGGTATGACCTCAACAAAAAGTCTCTCTAAAACCTTTCACCCTGCGGTCTCTCTCATGGGCACTCTCAGAAGTTTCTTGCTATCTCCAAAAAGACTATACATTAGATGTTAGGTTGGCTAAAGACCCCTACCATGGGTTTTTACTTGCAATGTAGACATACCTTGTGACACCCATCTGTAATGCTCCTGTATCTAGTTGTGATAGGTATCAAAGTAATAAAAATTCCACTTGTTCTGTAGAGAAAACTTGTCACTAGTTCCAGGTTTGAATCTTACCTTCTTACGGTCCAAAGGGTTGCCAGGGCAGGGAGGGGAAGAGCAGGAGAGAAGAGGGAAGAAGAGTGAAACACTGCCCATGATAGGTTGATTTTAAAATGAAAAGTAGCTGTCTGAAGCTGGTCAGTGAGTGACATAATCTATCATAGATTTCTTCAGTATTTCCACTAAAGATCAGAACCACATGCATGATGTAACTACAACCTTATCCATTCAGTCTATACTGTATAAAGCTAGTACAAGTGAAATTTCAACATTACAATTATGCATTAAATGTTTATAATTAAGCAATTTAAAAGTCTGAAAAGGGAGATTGTTTTGATTTGTGTTGTTTATCTAGCTTCTGCAGCAGTCTTCCATAAACAAAATAATATATTATATATTTGAGAGAGTTTGTGTATCTATGTCTCTCTCTGTGTCCCTTTGTCAATCTGTGATTCCACTTGTTCAAGAACTTCTCCTGAATGATAAGAACTAGGACCACCAAATGCGGTATGCAACTTATCATAATTTAAAGCAAGGTCAGAGTTTGGTTGTGCCAGGACAAAGATATGTGCATGGAATGTGACTATTTCTCATCAAACAGAATGGAAGGGGTATGATAGCAGGGACAGTTATACTCAAAAATTACCACAGAGAGGCAGCAAGCAGAGGGGACATTTATACCCCTGAATAACCACAGGAGGGCAACAGGTATCCCAACCCTAGGGAGCAGCCACTGGCTAGAAGCATAGTCCCCACCACCACAGCCTGCCCCGAGGAGCAACTGCTGGCCAGCCAGCACACCACCTGCCTCCCTTGTCACCTCAAGGAAGAATCCACTGGCTGCCCCTTGCTGCCCAGGCCAGCACCAGGGAGCAGCCATCAGCTGGAATGTGGCTCCCACTGACCCAGGCCAGCCCCGAAGAGCACTGGTAGGCAACCCCTACCATTCTGGCCTGGGCCCTGGAGAGAAGTTAGTGACAGTCTACATGATCCCGGCAATGGCAGATGGACCCCACACCTTTAAGCCTCCTGCCCTAACTCTTTTACCTCCACCCACTGCCATGAGTCCCTCCTCCGCTCCCAACCCTGACTCCTGCATCCCACGCACCTCTAGCTTCCTGCACTGAGCCCCCCACATCCCTAAGCCCCTGCCCTGATTCCTGAATCCTTCACACCTCCAACTCACTGCCCTGAAGAACCCCAAAAATGTCCTTGAACAATACGTTTTCTAATCATTTAAATAAGAAAACAATTGTATTCAAGCTATTCAATTATTTATTTATTTTCTAAGTATGTTAAATACAAAAAATGGGTGTTTAAAAGCCTGATCCTGCAACCATGTACACATGTGCTTAAGTTCAGTCACCATTTTGATACCTCTTGATACCATTTTTTAAATTAAGCGGGTGTGTAAATGGTTGCAGGATCAGGCTTTTAAACACCGATTAATTGTATTTAACATACTTAGAAAATAAATAAATAATTTAATTTAGATACATATTTAGATATTAGATACATATCCCTGTATATTGGCAACCTACCTGATATCATCATAGATCCTCTTGGGTCAACTTTCCTTTCTGAAATTGAGAAAAGTGAAAGAGGAAATGTTAGCAGCATTATAGTAGGAATGGAATTGTCTCTATCTTTCATTCACTCTTGTTGTCTGCCTTTTGTATTTGAATCTACAGTTATATGTTTGTGTTGCTTGGACACAATGAATCCATGATTATTATTATCTGTCAGGCAAGTCTTTCAGTGACATCAGTGGACACTTTGCTCGTCTAGAGCCTGAAGAATCAAGCCAATAAATGGGTCATATTCAGCTTGAGTCACCTTAAATACCAATCTCTCAGTATGAGAGGGAAAGATATGAAATAATAAGTGGAAATCCATTTCCCTGTACCTTTTTCCATTCCTACAGGAACATACAACTAAGGTCGGAATTTGTTCTTTTTTTTCTGATCAGAATAAAGAAGCCCACACCTACACTCATTAAATACATTAACATTTTATTTTACATAATTAAAATTTCAATTTTTTTGTGCAGCCATAAAATTCCACTCACTTATGCAGTTGTGAACATTTCTTGTACTGCATGGTCTCATAAAAAGAATTAAAATAATTTGATTTCAGCTAAATAAGCAAAATCACTATCCTCTTTCTATTAGAATTTGCTTCAAACCTTTGTTCAGAGCAACTGACAGAGGCCACCAAAATTCTCATCCTTTACTAGTGAAAGAAAATACAGCACAAGGCCATAAGGCTCCAGAGGGCCACCAGATAACTGGTCTGAACCAGCCACATGAAAGAAGATGCCTCTTCATATGTCTAGAAAGAATATTCCTACCCTACCTTATAGGTATGGCAAATTGTATATCTGAGGAGATTCTTAGGCATTTCCAATGTCAGTTTCAATTTTCCAAAGTAACTTCCACCTGTCACATAGCATAGATTCTTTCCATAATAAAGTCACATTGTTTAGGCTACTTAGACTAATTGTAATCATGGAAGAATAGATCCACGTGTCTTCCACAGCTAGTTGCAATTTTTCAGACCTTCAGTGGTTCTGAAATGGATTATCCCAGCCATCTTGGACTGATGGGATTGGCTCATGATGGGCCACATCTTCCAAATAAATACCTGAAGCATTACTAACACGCATAGTTTCCATTAGTGCAACAGACTTCATTTGGAGCCTCACCAAATAATGGTACTTTGGCATAGTCAGACTAGGTGACCATTGTGGTCCCTTGTGGCCCTAGAATCTATGAAACTGTTAATTCTCTTCACTAAATGTAAATATACCAAGAACAAAGGAGCAGCACTATTGGCAAGTGAAGCATTCTCCCATTTACAATGTCCAGGAGTACTGTCTGCTAGTTTAGCATGATTTATGTAGCTATTTGGGAATGTTACAGTCTTTTCTGTCATTCCAAATAAAATTCATGAGTCCATGTTGTCAGTATGTTCCCTGAACAACTTGAAAATGCTGCTGATCTATTCTGCTGAATGTGTGTTTAACATCATGGACAGAGGCACAAGTGTGGTTATCATACTGTACAAAGAGAAGTGGCAGAGGCTGGAAACAATTTGATTAATGGAAGTGCAGATCTAATTCAGAAGTAGTAATAAAACTACTTTTTTATTACAGTTGTCCATCCCTCCTTTTCCCTCTAGAAATAGAAAATATTTTATAGCATTCTCACCTAAGCATGAGATTTTGCATTAGCAAGCTGGTGGAGACCAAACCACAGTTTCAACACAGTAGAGACAGGACTGCATAGTGTTATGTGATGTGTGAGAGGTAATATATACAGTGGGGACATGCATTAACTGTCACATTGAAAGGGCTCGGGCAATTTCTTTCAATTCTAAGATCTCCATATTGGGCTATAAATTTTTAATATATTTGTGATGAGAAAATAACTCAGAGGAAATCTGACTAGTGCCTGTTATGAGACAATACATCCTGTCATATACTTCTCTCCCAAATGCATCCATTCTGTGTTCATTCAACACATACCCTTAAAATACAATTAAAAAGTGTATTAGACACCCAAGAAGTTTTGCTGGAAATCAAACTCATTGCCTTCTGCTTAAATGTTGTACCTTGTACACTGGGTCTGTAATCTATGCACTCTTCTTATCCCATTTAATGAGGACCAAACTTAAAAAATAGTACCTTCCTGTAACATACCATCAAGAGACATATGGAAAAAATAATGATCTTAAAAAAATAGAGTCAAGGAGCATTAGAGATAACACATTTATTTCACAAAACATATTAGGGCATGCTACACAGCATAAATTTGAAAAAAATGTAGATTGGACACATTAGTGCTGAAAATAGATAAAATATATTAATATTGATGACAGAAAATACTTACAAAGTAAAATATAAAGGCACATCTAATAGAACATATATCAATCTCTTTGGAATCTCATCTAGGCCTCTGTATCTCAGCGAAGGACAACTAAATGGGTGTTTCTAGTTTATATCATTAGATTCTCTCTCATTTCCATCCCTTCCTCTAGCAATACCCCAGCTAAGCAACACATCCATCAGCCAATCCAGGATGATCTTGTAATTGGGACAGAAGGAGTAAAATGTTATCTTGTTGTTTAAATAGAGTAAACCTTTTTGCAAGATGAAAGACTGAAAGCAAAGTCCAATGATAAAACTGACATTATCCAGAAAGCCCTGGGAACAGCGTAACATGCCACATTGGTAACACCCCTTACATCAATCTACACTGTAAGTTTTCACCATATTTCTCATCTCACCAGATACTTTGCCACTGTACTCCTACTCATGCTGTTACTCCACACACACTGAGCTCGGAGTCTAACACTTCATGTTTGAAATGTTTGTTACATGGAATAATGAGAATATAGTAGTACCTACCACCTGACCAGAGAGTTGTGGTGAGAGTAAAATGCTCCAGGTGATTACAGAGGCTATAATTATTTTTTAAAAACCCACATTCAGTAATAATAGAGGATTTCATCTATCCACTTACAAAGTACCCTCCAGTAACATACCGTGCAGTAACATACCACTGAGGCATATGTTGCCTCAGGACAGCAGCAGAGATAAAGTTTCCTGATAGCATATATCACTGTTGTCTGGAGCAGCTAGTCAATAGAGGTCAATATAATCTTGACTGTTGTGGAGAAAGTGAATAAGGAAAAGTTATTCACTTTTTTGCATAACACTAAAACTTGTGGTCTCACACAATGAATTGATAGGCAGCATATATGGAAGTACTTTACAAAATGCACAGCCAATATGTGGAACTCCTTTCCAGGGCATGTTGGATAGGCCAGAACGATAGCATGGTTCAACAAAGAGCTAGATAAGTTCCTGAATGATAGATCCATCAATGGCTTGAAGTTAGGATGGGCACGGATGCAACACCGTAGTCTAGTGTCCCTGCCCTTAGTTTGCCAAAAGCAGGAAGTGGATGGTAGGTGTATGGATAATTAGGTGATTTTCTGTTCTCTTCAATACCTCTGAAACACCTGGAATTGGCCACTGTCAAAAGAGAGGACATTGGACTAGATGGACATTGGCCTTACACAGTATGGCCATTCTTTTGTTCTTATGAAATCTTAACATTCTGGGAAACATTGATTCCTATCGATGGATATGTTTCATGTACTTATATTTGATTGAACTAATAGCAATACCATAGTGATGACTCACAGATTTTCCTCTATGTAATTAATATATAACTATGTGCATTATAAATCATGAACTGAGTTTGTGACCAGTTTGTGATAACATTGGCTCTATGTAAGCCTTGCACCCAGTCACTACATTGTTAATATTCAGTTAAGAGCTATGATAGCTCACAGTTTTTTAAGTTGAAAAGTCGTAGTCTAGAACAGGGTGAATTCCTGTGAAGGGTTTTGTATAATCTAAGTGAGTTGCTCCATCTATACAAGATTAACCATTCTGGTCCACTTTTGTTCCTCCCAGATGTCTGTAAAGCAATGGTTGCCAGCTGGTTGATCGCAATCTACTGGTGCATCCTGAGGAGTTTCTCAGTTGATCGTAATCAGCAGAGTCTCTGTCTGTCCTAGTCCCATGACATTAGTCCATTCCCAGAAGAACCCAACATAGCCTGATAGCCTCATGAGTGAAGGAGGTAGTGGGGGGGAGGGGGAGAAGAGAGTCTCAGCATGGAGCTCCTGCCTGCAAGAGCTGCCCCCCACAATTCCCATTGGCTAGGAGTGGAGAACTCTGGACAATGGGAGCTGAGAAGGTATGACAGCAGAAAGGTGCAGGGTGCAGAGCCCTGTGCTCCCTGCCTTCAGGACCACAGATCCACATTGGTCCCTTGGTGTGGTGTGGGGGCAGGTAGGGAGCGTCAGCCTCACTGCTCTCTGGACACAGAACCTCCTGCAGTAAGTGCTGCCCACCAGGAGGACACATACCAACCCCTGGCCCTCTCCTGTAACCAGCACCCCATGCTGTCTGCTGCACCCCAAACCTGAGCCCTAATCTCCCTCTAAATTCCAGGACCCCATACCTGCCCTGGACCACAAACCCCCCTCCTGGACTTGAAGCACCTGTCCCCCAGCCCTAACACCCCTCTCCTAGCTAGCAATCCACACCCCCTCCTGCTCTCCAACACTCTACCTCAGCCCAAATCCCCCTTCTGCACTCAAACTTCTTCCCAGAGCTTGCACTTATCAGCCCATCCTGAACCTTAACTCACTGCTGCAGGCTCATGCAGGAGGCCCCTCCCACACTGTGCACTCCTTGGCTGTAGCTCAGAACCTGCATCCCTGCCAAAACCCCAACCCCCTGACACAGCCTGGTGAATGTGAGCGAGTGTGGAGGAGAGGGATTGCGGAGAATGGGTTCATGGTGTGAGGGGAGAGGGGCTTTGAGGAAGGGAGAGGTTATCAGGTAATGGGTGGGATAGATCTTATATTGTCTTTAAATTCACAAAGTGATCTTGGGCCCAATAAGGTTGGCAATCATTGCTGCCAAGAATGAAATCCTAAAATACATTGATCCTCTAGTGACTGGTGTGGCCTAGCTCTTTATTCCCTTGCAAAGACATTGTGGAATAGCCAGTCAGATTTTTCCAGAACACAAGGCTACAAACATGAATAACATATGCCTGTGTTTTCAAGTAAGTCTCATTGTAACACAACTGTGTTTGTAACTGGGTCAAATGATAGTGCTAAGAACTGAATACAAAAAGCATTGTAGTGTTTATGCTGTACTACTACTCTTTCAGGATTTCATTAGTTATATAATAATCCTTATTTACCTGATCCCTTATCTGAAACCTATTTCTTGATATCATGAACTATGGAGAATGTTTAAAAGCAATGTTTAAAAGTGAACTATGGAGAATGTTTAAAAGCAAATTACACCAAGAAAAATCAATGAATTTAGACACTGGGCTAGTCACAAAAAGGGCAAAAATAATAGATTTTTTTTTATCATAAGCAAAAGACATTTTTAAAAAATGTTAACAGTGCTTAAACTGAATCAATATTAGAGAAAGCTGCTATAACAGTGATGGACTCGAGTAGTATTTTTTTGTCCTTTATTAGGGATATTTTCACTGTATAGCATATCTTCAACTGTTTAATGGAAAAATAATTATCCACTTGTCTCTTAATCCAAAATTCTCTGGAGTAGCACGTCTTCAAAACTGTAAGTAATCAAATTTTATCTTTTGTATGAGAACTCATATATATGACTTCGTCTTAAACATTTAAAGAAACAACCAATTCAACAGACATCCATCCAGAACTACCAGAAATCTGGACCCAGAGTGCCTATGAGGCTAGATTTTTTTTTTAAGTCTCTTGGAAATAAGATACAATGATAACCAGGCCAGTCATCTTTCTAAGCATATACATACGATAGTGTTGAAATGAGATATTATGTTTCCCATTTCCTGCCTATGATTTTAACAATTATAGTCTTCCATCTAAGTTGATCACATAGAGCAATAAGAAGAGGAGAAAAAATGCCAGAGCATTTTGCCACACACAGCATGCTTCAATCACACTGCACACTGAAACAGTTTCCTGAGGGGAGTTAAAGTAACTGAATAGATAGAGTTACAACCGCTCTGATTGATTTAGGACAGTCTGTTTAAGTACTGTAAGTTAGACTCTAAACTACTGCTTGCACTCAGAAGATGATTAAATAAATCCGTGAGACTTTGCACCTATAGGTGCTGACACTGAAAGGCTGTGAAATTCCTCTTCTAAATGTTGTTCTAAGGGAAAGAGTCAAATAGCTTACAAAGGACAATGGATATAATCAGGTCTATTGTTTCTTTCATAAAAATGAAAATCATGTTTTGCTAATAAAGATGCTGCAAAATGATCTTTTTATGATTGGAAGAGCCTATTGTGAATAATGCAGCTCATCATTGAGCATTATTATAGCCACTTACAAATCTATGCTGTTTCTCTAATACATTTTCATTTTGCTAGGTCCACTGAGAAACCGCATATTGTAAAAATACTTATAGAAACTTCTAGAAATCAGAGTTGTTATTGGTGGGTTTATTTATTTTTGCATCATAATTCCAACTTTTTATAGAGCTTAGAAGAAATGTTTCTTTGCTTTTAAAAGCAATTTCAGTGCAAATTTTGGATACAGACCTGCAGTTCTTGTGAAAATGCTCATTGGTTTCAAGATGTACAGGATTGTTCCCCAGAGCTAAATTAACATAATAAAGAATATACAATAAGACAGGCCACTCCCACCCCAAATGACTTAAGATATACAAAAGTATAGTTAAAACCAAGCTAATTTTGGTTGCAGACAAATTTTCACAGCATAATATTTTTGGGGAAAAAAAATCTAGGATTTTCAGTGACATCAATGTGGTTTGTTTGTTTGTTTAAGCTACAACGTGTAACTGGAACTTCCACTCTTTTCTCTTGTTCTTTTCTATGCAAATAACAATCACTCTCATGATACATGCACAGTCTGATTATCAAAGTGCTGTTTTTCAACAATTTAATGGAATGCTCTTTGGAAAGCCCAACTTTGACATCCTGTTTGGAAACAGCGCTGCTGTCCAAACATAGCCCAAATGACCAGCTCTCCATCTGTCATCCCCTAAATGCAACATAACATATCAGCTCTCAAGTATTGTCATATATGTGTGTTTTTCTAGAGCATTGTCAAAAGGAGATACCATCTTAATTCTCCCCATCCCCTTGTACATATATGCATTATGACTCAGTCTTTATATTCATGATTTTTTCTACTGTCTCTCCTAACCTGAATAGACTCTCAGTCTTAGCCTCTGCCCAGTCAATCCCAGTTCTCACACCACTTCATTTCCATCTCAAGTGTCTCTGCACCCATTCCTTCTCCACTGGTTTCTAGTCTCAGACTATGTCTAAACTGGCAAGTGATCAACAACTTTTTTTGTCATTCACAGTTTCTTAATCCCACCCCTTCCCCCAATGACAAAAGCTTTGCCATGGCAAGTGCAAATATAAATGCTGCATTATCATTAGGAGTGCTCTCCTGCTGCCAAATCCAAAGCTGCCATGGGGACTAGAAGTATTTTGTCAGCAAAAGTGCCAACAAACAGAATTTACAAGCCCCAACTTTTAACAACAGGACTGTGTTGACACAGCCTTGTCACTATAAGATGCTTAGTATAGACACAGTCTCAATCTTCTTGTCTAGCCACTCCCAATATCCCCACCCCTTTGTCCAATGCTGTTTTTCACTTCTGCCCTTCCCACTTTGTATTTCTTCTCCATCCTACTAGTCCCATCCTTTAGTTCACCCTCTCCCAGTTCCCAGTCCTAATCTCCTCAAGCATGCCATTATGGGGCGGGGAGGAGTGAAGGGAGAAAAAATCCTTTGAATAGTTTTATTAATAAATGAGATTTAGTGAGAGCTCCCCTTCTTTCTTCTATTTAGCTACCTATCAAAGAACTTATACGAGGGCATAACACGGTGCACTGTGAAGTCAATGAAAATATTCTTCCAGTATGAAAAGCAAAGTACATATCTCATTGCAGGATCAGGGTTTTAAAGTGTAGAAGAATGAAAGAGATTTTTGTGGGAAAGTTTGATCCTCTTTATGTGAACTGAAGATGGATTCATGGGAGAAGTTTGTGATTTTTTCCCAAATAGTAAAAAGTCCATTTTCATAATAAGTTAACTCCTCTTGTAAAATAGTAGATGGGTAAAAAGATTTTTCATACTGAAGGCTACAGGAATTTTGGACATGATGTAATATCCTTTTTGTATCTGTAATAAAGTATAACCAGGAAAAAGCAAGAGAAATACCAAATAATAATTCCACAGACTACACCACTCTTTCTTTTCCAACTAGCATTGTCTCAGATAATGGTCTTTCAACTTGTGTCCTTCCAATTTGATGATAGCATTTAAATGAGATACAAGTTTATTACGTAACTTTCCTATTCTACTTAATAGAACAGGAACTTTAATATCTACAGTTATTAATTTCCTCAATTTTTAGCAGTGATCTCTTGTTTCATAGTTATTATCCACTGTAGAGTCGACATCTGAAAAGAGTCTGTGCTAATAGAACTGATTTCATAACAGTATACTTATGATTCAGTATATTGCTACAAAACATACTTTTGGGTACACAGCTAAAATATATATTTGTCTATAATATTCCACTCCCTATGATTTCAGGTATTCTCAACTGATCCTTGAATATAAACTACAACTGTCCTTGGATACATGGCTGAAAATCATTTGTAGTCATAAATGTGATTTGAATAAAGAACCTGGCTCATTTTTTTAGTTATGAACATTACCTTATTTAATGAGCATGGCAACAGATGACTTACGCATGTCTGATTTTTATGTAATTCAGAGTTAAATCTGCTTACCATAGTGCCAAAGATGAACATTTATCCCTTTTATTCTCTCCTTCACACTGATACAGCTATGGCTGAGTCATGAGCTGGTTTCTAGTCTGCTTTTTGCATAATCTAGAAAATAGTTAATATGGCACACAACCTTTCCCTCCCTTGAAGGCTTCCCTCTGCATGCTGAATCTTTGGATGCTGGAGGGGAAACATGAAATCACTGACAGCTGTTTTCATAGCTGGAGTTTCCTTTCCTTTGTCCGTGCTGTGTTCTGGGTTCCATTGGCTGGAAAAGCATGGGAAAGAAATGTCAGGAAAGAGAGAAGAAAAAGCAGGAAAGAGAGATCTTATACCATTTTCTTATTTAAAAAAAGGAAAAGCAATTCGAGTTACTACATTTATGGCTTCACCTCCATGTTTTGGAAATTTCTATAAGAAAGTTGTTGGGGTAGCTAACACTCATGGAATCTGGAGGTAGCTGACTAGCAGCTTAACTGACCCACTTGATCTTGAGTAATAAGTTCTCAAGGATTGACATTTGACTGGAGTTAATACCTGTCTTCAACTACAGAAAAATGGAAAACATCTCTCCTAAGGAAACCTTTCTCCATGAATACATTTCATCTCTACTACATGGAAATATTGGAAAGTTCCTAATCTCTCTGTGTAGGGTGAAATACTGTTGTTAGCTACACTTGTGAGCCCCAGAAAAAGAATGGTATTGAACAGATGTGAAAGAAAATCTGGACAACAAAATCTATCTTACACGTGATGATGTATATTTTTCAGATGCCAGAAGTTGAATCCAAACACTCCTATTTAGAAAAAAAAATTGTCCCCCTAAACTGAACAAATGAACCCAATTATTTTATAAACTTCTTGAATTACTGTTTTTCCTTGCTCTTGTTTATTTCGTCATCAGGCTGAGAAAAGAATAATAAAAACTGAAATAGTAATGTTTACGTTTAATAATAATTAATCCCCAATTCTTCTTTCACACATACCCTAACTCAGGAGTTCTTAACCAGTGAGGTGTGCCTCCCCAGGGGAGGTGTGAAGGGTTTACAGGGGAGGTGTGAGGTGCCTCCCAGAAAATTTATCGCAATTGCCTTCTCACTGGATAAAATTCTAAAGGTTAGATTTCTTCATAATTAATATTATGAATTAAAATTATGAACATTAATTTCTTATTAACTTCTAGAGATCAGCACACTACAATAGCAGTGCAAATCAATCAGGCCTATGTGACAACACACTACAATAACAGTATGTGAGCATTGCCAACTTTCATCTTCAAATATTACATAAATTTGTTAGGAAAAGGTTCAAAGTAAAAAGCTCATATTATTCATTTAGGCATTGTAACGGGGTTCACAGCACCACCAGCCATCGGACTTGGGAATTAGCTTGGATGGCTACATCCAGCATCCAGCTGGTTCGTCAGGTCCCAGGGTTCTGGCAGGCCCCGGGGTTCAAGCTGGGCCTTCAGCTCAGGCTGGTCCTCCAAATCATCAGGCACCAGTAGAGCCTTGGGTTCCTCTAGGTCAGAGGGTAGCCCTGCTGGCCAGCTTGGCCAGGCCTCAGCAGCCCAGGCAGGCAAGCCTTTGCTGGCCTGAGGGAAGGTGGCTGTGGGAGGCCCGGGCCGGGTCTCAGCCTCGTCAGCCAGGAGCTCTGGGCAGGCCTTTGTCTCCCTCAGAGGCTGGGCTCTGACTGAGCTCCCTGGCAGATTTCTTATAGTCCTAGCCATGCCCCTTAGCTTCCCGTCAGGTGAGGGGTTCAGGGCTAGGCTGTGCACAAAATGGCTCCCAAGGGGGTGTGAACATGAAGTTCATTTTCAGGGGAAGTGTAAAGGTAAAAAGGTTAAGAAGCCCTGCCCTAACATATGGAGGAAGGAACAGAAAGGCTACATCTAGACAAATGGCCTCTGTATTTGTCTTTCTCTTATCAGTCAGAATAGCACACTGTTATTTTAAATCTGGAACCCATATTCAAGGATAACTATAATTCTTTTTTTGGATTCTCTGCAAACAGAATAAAAAGGATTAAATTGCCTAATTAATTGTTCATTGGGACTTGTTCCTCCACCTCTGGTATTATCGCAATATAAAATAGAGAAGGATTTGGCCCAATAATTCAAGGTCAAAATGCTAAAAGTACATATCATTAATAATGTTATAAATGGAAAAATGGATTAAGTTGGTATTATCAAAGGAAAGCTTCACAAAAGCCTCATGTGCCTGGTTTGTTTTTCTCACACAAACAACAAATAGTGGGCTAATATTCATCCAGAAATTTAAGCTGCATATGCTGTTCTTTAGTCCAAAATCCTATCATCATTTATTTCAATTTATCCACTTAAAAAACAACCCTGAATGTAAAAAGGTTCTTCCTTGTAATCAATTAAAGGGGGAATATTTCTGTTTCTGAGGCAGTTTCAGGACTAGAGGAAAACAATTAATAGGAATTAAGTACTGTACATACTCATCTTTTTGGATAGTTTTATTTTGTTTTCTTTTTTTTAACATCTAATTGATGCTGTTGCTGCTATTTAAAATAAGCAAATATGTGACTTACATTTGGAACAGGAGGTGTTAGGAAAGGTAATTTGTTTGCACAGAATCAAAATATTTGAGTTCAATATTTTTTTTCCTCTGCATAAGGCTATCTGTAGAGGAAGAATAGTTCAGTGGTTAGAGTACTTACCTGAGACACTGAAGACTCCAATTCAATTCCCTGCCATAGACTTTTTTTTATAACCCTGCAAGTCATTTAGTTTCTCAGATTTTTAAAGGTGTTGGCCCGTTGTGTGTCATTTTCCACATCTGCGTAATGGTGTTAATAGCACTTCCCTACCTCACAGTGGTGTTATGAAGTTAACTATATTAAGACTTTGAGGTGTTCAGATGCTGCAGAAATGTGTTCCACCTTAGACAGATTAATGATACTGGTTTCTGTTTGGAGTACTTGGAGTGAATTTGTTGTGTTTGCATCAGTGAGAAATGTTGATAACTATTTGTAAAGGCCATGAGTGACTCTTTTGTGTGGTGCTAGATTCTGATTTTCTTATTCATATTGAATAGAACCTCATTCCACTACCAGTCCCATTAGTCTAGTTATCTTCAGTAACAGTATTTGAATCTGACCCATAATGATAAAGACCACAAATAAAAGCTAACATGGAGATTTCAGTTGCACAGTAGCTAAGGAGATTCAAAACAAATTTGAAAGTGAATATTCAGTGAAAGATCACGACCTAGATGTCGAAATTCATTTCTACATGCTACAATTATTTTCTATTTCAGTAAGAATATATATCCTGTGCATTTAGTAGTAGGATATTGCAACATGCTTTTGTTCATACCCTTGTTTGTCCAAAGTACCATGAATCAAGTAGCTTAGCTCCCTGAAGATTCTCAGTGCAGGGACTCCTATGCCACTTTCTTTTTAGTCCCTGGCCCAGATGCTATATGCAAAATTAGAGTCATTGGTATAAGCAGTTGGCTTCAGGATCAGGAGGGTGTGAAGGTAACAAAGTCACCTATATTTCCCACTCTGTTATAAAGTAAAGGACATCTAAACCAATGACAGGAATTTTAATCAATGTTATTACTATTATTAATACACTTGTAAGTATGAATGGTACTCTATAGGCCAGTGGCCTACACTGTCCGTGGACAATCACATTTACAGTATTAGGCAGAATGTAGAAACCACAGTGTGAAACCCGCTGAGAAGTCATGACAGGCAGACTGTTTGGAAGGAAGGGGGCACTGTACATGACTTGTTTTAAAAAAAAAATATGGTTCATTAATATTGAATTGGCATTGGAATGGGGATCAGCACTGCACATAAAATAATAAATGATTAGCATCTCCTATTCGCCCCTTACAATGTTACTCCATTGCTGCTAGCTCATTGGTATAACAACGATAGCTGTAAGCAGGACAGACTCGCTGCGGGTAGGGGGGGGAGTAGCAGTTTGCAGTGTGGGAGAGTTGTAGGGTGCAAGATTTGGGCGGGAGTTTATGCTCTGAGAGGGCTGTTGGATGTGACCGTGGGTGCAGACTGGGCCAGGAGGTTAGGTAGAGAAGGGGGCTAACATCTTTTAGGTTTTGGAGTTCACATGAAGACATGAAGTAGGAGAAAATGGTGAAGCAGTTCATGCCTCTCATACAGTCTGCAGATTTAGAAAGATTCACTAACAATTTCAAGTCAGTTATAGATTCTGGATCACAATTCTTCACAAAGGAATGGGCAAGAGATGAATTTGGCTACACATTTCAAAAGTCATGAAATACACAGTGTCTTGCATACGTTCGTTCTTGCTAATATCAGCATGTACTATGTTTGAGTGGATGAAAGAGAATATTTTCTGACTTTTGATTCAGGAGTAATTTTTGAAGCGTCCTTCTCCTTCGACATTTTTTTAACTCCAAAGGTTAGCTTAGAGGTTTTATCATGCAAAAGAAAAACTACAAACATATCATGCACTCTGGCTACCTCTACATTGGCGCGCTTTTGCGCCAAAGCTATGCAAATGAGGCTTA
>JANRFK010001234.1:93222829-93238486 GCA_030068395.1 Apalone spinifera
CTCAGACCGCTTTCTCAAGTTACAGATGTTCAGAAAATGGTAAGGATATTTCCTAATAAATCTTGAAAGATGCACAATAACCAAAAATGTGTTAAATTCTTTTTTTCTAGAATTTCAAGGGAATTTGTAAACATAAATGAATATAAAAATAATTTGATTTTCAACTTTTTCCCAGGTTTCAAGTTTTTACTTTTTTATTAAATTATGCTAGTTTTCCATAGAAATGCTGGTTTTGGAGAGTAAATATAGGCCAGAAAAACAAGTTTAAACCAGAAAATTTCAACTACTTCTGTTTGCTATCATCATTTCTGTACCCTTCTACTATTCTGTGAATGGAATAGAAGATATCTATTAAATCTTCATCTGTAGTATTATATGCATGAGCAAAGCCTGAGTGGTTATCTTTTGAAAATGAGAATAGTCGTTCTTTTTTTTCTTTCTCCTCCATGCATGAGATATTATCTATTTATAGCTTGATTCTTAGGCTATGTCTACATTGCAACACTATTTTGGGATACTGAATTATCCTGAAATAACTATCCCATGTCTTAACAGCAAGCCCATTATTTCGGGTTCACAATTCCGACATCCCTGTAAACCTCATTCCACAAGGAGTAAGGGACGTTTCAGAATAGTAGGTATTTCAAAGTTTGGCACTGTCTAGACTGTACCATATTACAAAATAAGCTATTTCAAAATAAGATTGAAATAATGCAGGCAATTTGCATAGCTCAAATCTCATATTTTATTTTGAGCTATGGTGCAGTGTAGACACACCCTTATATAGTTTACATCACATTCTATGCTACATAAATATCACATTTATAACTCATAACAGGATGATTCAAAAGTACACTTCTCAAAATTAACATCTCAAAAGTACACTTCTCAAAATTAACTTAACTTAACGCTTCTCAAAATTAACTCAAAAGTACACTTATCAAAACCCTGGTGGAACAAGGGTTGCAGGGATGGCGAAATAGTGTGCCCGTTATTTGAAAAATATTTTGAAATAACGGGTGTGTTTAAAAGATGCGGGGTAGCTATTTCAGGATACCTCCCGTGTCCCAAAATAGCCACGTTGTCTAGATGTACCCTAAGTGTTCTTTATCCTTTGTTCTTTAAAAACTATAAATACTACAGTTTTAAAAGGTGAATGAGGCATCATACGGACAGAAGATCTTTACAGAACAATGGAGTAGTAAAATAGTTGGTGCTACTTGTGGAGCTTTGAAAACTGTTAAAATTACAGTCTGTTGCTCTGAGGTTGCATTGTCCTTTGATGCTGTACAGATGATTCCCAGCTCACATGGACATACTTGTTGTGCTAGCCTTCATTGAGCTAGCATGCTAAAAAGAGTGTTATATGGGCAATGGTGAACAGCCATACAGGCTACTGTCCTCAAGTGCAAATCCATGGGATGCAGGTGGGTTTGTACTCAGGTCATCTAGCCTGTGCTGCCATTTGCTGCTGCCTGTGCTACTGTAACTGCATTGCTGTTTTTAGAACATTAGTTATGAAAGCTATGTGAGTATGTCTATGCAAAGTGGGAATGACCTGCCTTACAGTCTGGTTGTAATGGGGCTCTATAAGGAAACACACAATCTGGGTCCTGTTTAGTCAGTCTGCAGACAGACTAGTAAGGTGGGATGAGTTGTGTTTTACAGTTTGGGGAGGAGCCTGATTTGTCACTTTCTCTGTTTGGGTTCTGGCATGTTAGTGTTATGAATGATAAGAAATAGTTGAGTTAAGGTGCATCCTTCGAGCAAGCATATTTTATGATGGGAAGGTTGTTTGGTTTTTATCCATTTAGTATGTGAATATGCTACAAAACTCATCCACACCACTGGGTCCTGGTTTGACAGTGCTACAGGATTAGTACTGGCACAGCTCAAAGCTTCTGGGTTCTCCATTCTCTAACTATTAATTAAAGTGGAGTTGGAAAAAATTTCCCCTCAAATTTCAGCTGCAGAGAAATCTAGTGCAAAAGTAAGGGCATTTTGTTCATATAATTATCTTGTTTAGTTGTCAAGGCTGATTGTTTTTAATTGAGAATGTTAATGAGAGCTTTGGAAAATCTCATTTTGATAACTGAATTCCACACCAATAGGCCTCAATGGTAAAACTCCAGTGTATTTCAGTGGGGGCAGATTTATGCTGTCACAAACTTTGTTTGCTTTTTTAATCTCACGCTTGTTATGTTAAGTATAAAATACTAGATTCTTCATGGATAACCCTATGAGACAAAGATACTTTGACCTTTTTTATAATAACTGGCTCTATGTCAGTTTGGTAAAAATATTGGTTTTAGAGATATTTAGCTTGTGATTTTTTTAAATGATTAAATTATATTCCACCTACTTCAGTTACTCCCCAGGTTCAATAAGGTTCTGCATTGCAGAAAGTATGGCAGTGACCCCAAGAGTTATAATTGCATAACAGTTTCTTTTTCTAAACTTTTTCCAGTTTCTCATAACTTTCTGAAAGACTTACCTGTGAGGCAATCTCTACCTAAAATTGTTATTGTTTCCATAATTTGAGGAAATATAGTTCAGCTGTTTCTGAATGTAAAGAGTGACTAAAGTATAGTACTATAAAGAAATTCACCTTTCAGCAGAGCCCATTTAAAAAAAAACAATCCACATTTTCCGTTCAGGGATTTTGTTCTTCATATAGTTTGCTTTTTCTGTTGTAAAATTTCACTTATGTTCATGGTAAAGTATAAATGATCAATAATCACAGCTCACTGTCTCACCTTCCACTTTATCTTAAAGATGCCACAAACATCTAAGCCACTAGATCATTACTAAGAAAGAAAAGAGCCACCTGCTGAAACATCAATGCTAGTTCCTGTAGCACAATGGGCTTTCCTTGGAGGTCTCCCATCCGAGTACTGACAAAGCTTGACTCTGCCAAGCTTGAAAATTGTGATGAAATTACAACCCAAGGCAGAGAGACTGCAGGAAACATACTTGCTCATTCCACTTGTTTTTCCTAATAAAGAATGCCTTGAGAAAGCTCACTCAATCGTTCTTCTTTCTAATGAAAATCTGTTGTTCTCCATTGTATTTTGAAGAATGTGCTCCATATAGTAAAGCCCAAAGGTCAAAAATGCAGATAGAAGCAGCACTTGCAATAGATTATATTATTATCTATTATTTGTCACTAAGCTCTGAATTTAAAGCTTTTCTCCTTCTTCTTCCCACCTCCTCTCCCCGCAGGAAGCCTGAAATTTGAAAAATCAATAAAGAAGAATTGAGAGAAAAAATTATGTTATTTACTGAGTTTTTGACTATAACTTCTTAGTTAAGTCTCTGACTATTTCTATTACAAATCCCAGTTTTAGCAAGTTAATATAGCTAGGTTTTTTTACATAAAATATCTTTGCCTAGAAGTGAGTTATATTATTTACATTATGCATTTGGGGCATTTTTGCAGGATATGGAGCAAAGTTTTGAAGATATGTAACTCTTGCCTGCTTTGTGTGGCATTCTATCTGCCCCTAGTAGCCTAAGCCAACTAAATTTTGATGAGGCTGCCACAGTCTTGAGTGAAGGTCATGTGACAAAGGTTCACACATTTAGCTTCAAAGAGTCCAAGTTTGATCCTCCTTGTTGACAGGTGGAATTTGTTAGTGAAATAAGTGCTGTTTTGTTGAACAGCCATTCAAAAAGTTATTCTGCCCCTAAAACTTTCTGACTTTCAATCTATATTATAAACTTGTGACTTTGGATACTTAAAAAGAGGGCCCAAGATGTGATCTATGATGTCAATGATACCTATATTAAGAAATCCCATGTAACCATATACTCTTTTGTACTCCTTGTTGCAGTACTCCACTGAATATGGATTAAGGCCTCTGGACCACTTTTTCAAAAGGGAGCTCCTAAATTTAATCAGCTAAGACTGGAATTTCCAAAGGGTTCATGGGAAGATAATTGCTTAATCTGATTTTGTTAACATAAAATCTGGATTTTAATGCAATAGGTTTTTTTAAATGAAGTAATTTCATAGTCAGTTCTAATCAGAACTTAGGCACTCTGCATCCACTCATTTATACTCCATGTCTTGGTAAAAGTTTGATATCAGAAGCTTGTAATTACAATTCTCTACATTAATTATAAAAAAACACTGTCAGAATTGTGCCTTTCCAATTACAATAATCCTGCAATTATTAGGCACAATAGCTTGCAGTAATGGATAAGCGAAAAACATGTTATCTGAATTTCCTGGCTGTTGATGGGTTAAAACTAGTGGTTTATTTTATTTTATTTTAGAGTTCAATATTTTAAGCAGCCTGAAAGCTTTAATGAGTGGACTTATTAAAACCTCTATTGTCTACTAGGGAATGATTAAAGGCCAGTGATTTCTTGCACTTCCTCCAGTTATCTCAGATGTCACAGTGATTGATGGTAAAGCAGCCATTCTTCTGTAATGTTTCAGACTTTGTTGCTTGCCTTGAAGCAGATAATGTAGCTGCAGCAAAATGTGAAACGGCAGATAAATAATTTCTCTTGTTCCCTCTACTCAGTTGCAACTGGAGTATCCAGTGTACACTTGTTCATCTATCTTGATATTGTTATTTGATAACATTGAGGTGGCATGACACCAGAGATGTGCAAAACAACACAAACTTTTCAGATACTGTAAAAAAGAGACTAACTTTCTCTCAGTGTATAAAGTTAATTTGTTAACTGAATAGTAAAACAATTTGCTTCTTAACCAGTTTTCTGTCAACCACGTATGCAAAAAAGACCCAGGATCAATTTGCTATTTGTTTTCCGTGCTTTCTGAAATGGACTGCTGAGGTGCCAAAAACATCTAGTATATGTCTTCTAATAACCTGTATTTTTCCTTAGTCTGAGGGACTAGTAACCATTAAATCTTGTTACACAACAGGTACAGCAGAAACTAAAGCCTGCATCTCAAGCTTGAAAGCCTGTAGTTAAGCACCTAAATAAAAATGACTTGATTGCCAGAGATGCTGAGTGCCTTAGTTCCCTCAGCACCTCTTCTATCTAAATGTGGACTGGGTGTTTAACTATAGATACCCAAGTTTGAAACTGTTGATTTTAATGCTAAGGTCCACCCTGGGGAGCAGGGAATCTCATCTTTCTCATGATAAATAGTCTTGGGCTTTATAAGATATCAGATTTTAAAACCACATTATTGAGACTTTCCCCTTTCTGTTCATTATATTTTGGCTTATTTCTGTGGCTGCCATCTCAAGGATTACTAGAAATATAACCGACCTTATATACTGTCTGAGAGCTGGTAAACCCACCTTTCAAATGGCATCAAACCATAAATATTTTGGTCTAAGTGTTAATGAGAGTATTGGTGAAATTGAACTGGGATGAAAGGGCAAAATGGTAATCAGAATGATCTGTCTGGTTATTTAGTTACTGGTATGGCACCCCACCACCAGAATGTCAGAGAGAAGCTGAGATTGGCAGATACAGAGTCCGTCAAGTCAGTGGATGAAAATTTGTTGATGCAGCTCAGGGATAAATGTACAAATATGGGTGTGGGCCAGCTTTGTGTTTCTGTGATTGTAGGGTATCAAGGCTGTTTTAACTTCCCCCAACTATCAGTAGCCCAGATAGCCATTATGGCAGCTAGCTATTTCTGTGCATAGCAGTGTTTCACTTTCATGCAGCTTAAACACTTTTTGCTATAAGTAATATGGGGATTCCTTCCTCAGTGCTGTTCTCTGCAGGATGTAACCTTTCTCCCCCCTGTTGCCAGGAGAATTGACATAAAAGAGAGGCTGTTGAATGTGGAGGATGGTTTCAGAAGACATCTAATGAAGCCTCTGAGCACGGACCAGAAAGCATATCATTCCACTAAGTAAGCAAATATCTTATTGAATTTTTTTTCTCCCCTTTTGTACCGCATTTCACAATATATGGGAACAGCAGTTACCTGGTCTGGTAACTAGCACTGCACCTTGTCAAAGGTTCTGTTCACTGAATCCTCCCCCTCACTTCTCCTGTCTTGTCCTGAAAGCCTTCATTCTGTGTCAGTGTCATGACACAAAGCAACTCACGTCAGGAAAAATTCTCCTTGTGAAGCTGAGATACCATTATGTCAAGCAAAATATGAAATGACAATGCTTGGATATTTCCCATCGCTGTCGGAATATTAAGAAAGGAATGCGTATTGGGTGTCAAGGCATAGCTATGCTGACCTGCAGTTCAGACCAAGCAAATGTGAGTAGCAGTGTGCACCAAAGTGCTGCTGTGCTGTGGCTCTCACATGTGGAAGCTGTGAGTGTAAACTATAAAGATGGTTGTGTTAGTATGGGCTCAGAACCTTATAGTTTATGCCCCCAGTTTCCATGTGATTGGGATAATGTTCTCTAGTAATAGAAACCAAACAGCTCGCTCACTTTTGCCAGAGACTGACAACAATTCATCTTTTTCAGACTTCCAGGTCTCTTCCTGCCCTCTGGCCTGAGCTGTTAGCAAACATTCAGGGCCATATCCTTTTTTTTTCTAGTAAGGAGCAGAAATTGATTAAATAAGTCATGCATTTTGTTGTTGTGAACCTGTTTTATTGAAAAAACAATGGACACAAATTTCTATTTCCCTGAACATCATAGGAACAAACAACAGGAAACAATTTCCTTACTCACAGTTTCCATGTGTGTTGTTCCAAGAAGTGCTCTTTCCTTTTTCTTTACCTCCTCCCCTGGCTCCTAAATAGCTTCCCTTTCTATACAAAGGCCTCTGTGTAGACAGGACAAATTTCAGAAAAGTCTCTTTCGGAGTAAATCGGGAAAAGATACGCAATTTGCATACCACAAATTGCGTTTCTTTTTCTGATTTATCTTTGTAGTGTAGACATAGCCTGAGAGTATTCTACATTACAGTAAACACTCAACAGCTCTAGTGCTCCTATTTATCATAGTATTAACATGCATATACACACAAAGGCAGCCATTTAGAATTTCCTACATTATGGCTATCAGCAAGTCAATTCCTAGGGAACATGCTATATCTTCCATTAGCAAAGTAAAGCTCAAATGGATGTCTCACTGGACCTCTTGACCTAAGAACAAGCTTTTATCTCAGTGAATTAAATTATTTAGTGGGAATCCATTTAATTATTCTCCTATTTTCCAGCAGTAAGGAAAAACACATTATTTGGGCTGGTGGGAACAGAGGCAAGAAGACATAATGATGGAACAAGGGCCTGGGATTCTGTTCCCTCACACAAAATATGAATGATCTTGAGTACTTAAATACAGAATGAAAATTGCATCTGTTGTGCAGGACCACATGCAGTTTGATATATAATATTATAGCAAAGCTATATTTTTTTCCAAACATTTACAGGACTGGGTCTGAATTAAAATAAAATTGAGAGGATATTTGGGATATAACAATATATCCCTATTAAAGTCACATCAGGTCAGTCCTCTCCCTTTGTAACTCAAGAGCCTCTTCATCTAGTTGTTTTCTTATATATGAGATATAGTCAATTACACTGTCTCAAAAACGAACATATAATGTCTTGGAAGGCAAGCCTGCTGAGAGCACAAAAGACCCCATGTAGAAAGATCCTACTATCTGTCCCCTTAACAGAAGCTAACATGCTGGAGACCATCTTGTAATTTTTGGATTCAATCCATTACTAAGCAGAAATGAGGGGACTGCTATACACAAATCTGCAAATGCCAAATTGATACATATATTAATGAATCTGTGGCCATCTGGACTCAATATGGAACCTAAATGTGACCATTTATCAAATTATAATTCTCATACATATAACATTTCACATCAGGATTTCAATGTTGATTAAAACAGAACTGTTTTGAATTAATCAGTGAGTTTAGACAGCCTCATGGTTAGATACCACATATTCTTCTCAGATTCAGAAGCAATTCCCATCTATTAGATGTATGTGGAAGCTAAGATCCTGATTCTAGAAAGACTCATGCATATGCTTTACTTGGATCCTGTGAGTAGTCCCAATGAACTCAATGGGACTACTTATGTAATTAGAAGTTAAGCATATGCATATGTTTCTATAAGATCTGGGCCAAAAAAACCAATATTTTAGTATAGGACATTATGTTCTGATACAGTGATATATTTTATGCATGATTCAGTAAATAAATTTACATATATGCTTATGTTTTCCAATGAATCAGAGACTATAGTCCCATTGTAGTTAAAATATGTTCCTAATATATTAACATAGGGTGCATTCTGAAGTCCTTACCAAGCTAAATCTACTCTTGAAGAGAAAGGGTGAAAGATAGTACAACCTATTTTACAAAGTACCTGAACCCAAACTGAGTTTCCACAGACTTTAATGTGAAGACTGCATATAGAAGGTTTGCAGGATCATGACCATAAGTAAAAGTTTAAATGCCAATGTGTAGATTAAATAGAGAAGAAAAAAGTTACAGTTTATAAATTCTAGTAGGGAACAATGTCATGTAAAAGAAGCAGAGTCTTTGGTTACAACTGAATCTTGAGTAGGCAGGAGGGCTAACCTAATCAGCAGGTCAATAAAGACTGTGAACTAGCAGCACTGCAGTCAGCAAACAGAGCTGAAAATGGGAGATTCAGTGAAAGTTTGTAAGCTGAGGGAAGGTATATGTGTGTGTAACAGGGCTTCTGCTCTGCACTGGCCTTTTACCAGGTTAAAACCCAGCCCAGGAGAGGGCTGGAGTGGTGGAGCTGTGGAGCCAGCAGCTGTGGCAGGTGTTAGCTAACTAGGACACAGCTGAGGGCAATATAAATAAAGGCTCCTGGAGAGGAGACAGACTCACTCTTGCTCTAGCTGTGGTGCAGGATGGACCTAGCTATCAGGAAAAGCAGGGATGGGGAAGGCCTCAGGGTACTAGGGCTGCAGCAAGGCAGCAGGTCCATACCCTGTTGCCAATGATGAGTGGCCATTTCAGACTGCAGTTTGCCCCTGAGATAAAGAGCTAGGTGAAGCTTGGCAGTGTATCACTAGGTGGGCCTAGGGGGTTGTGGGATTGCAGAGGGAGAGGACCCCAGAGTTTGAGGGCACTGTGGCAGGGCAGTGCCCAGAGGGGAGGATGCCACAGTTTAGGAAGGGTGTGGGTTGTAACACAAAGTAGTGGAGACATCAACTGGTAACAGAAAGTGAGACAGTGGCCAGCAAGGGGTACTCCAGCACTAAAGAGCTAATTCCCATAGTGATGGGCTGGAGGTGTTGTGATGGTAAGTCCTGCCCTGCTATAGAGTGGTGTTTAGGTGGTGGTGGTGCTTTTTTCATCCTTGATGAGAGTTTAGGAGAAAAGGCTATGAAAGCTGTAAAGGCATCACTGATGTTGACGTGAAGAATTCAAAGAGACAAAGGAGACTGGATGTGGAGCTACAAGGTATATATCATCTAGAGTGGGCCCTTGAAATGTACTTTGTATGAAGTGCCACCTAATACATCTGATAGAAGAGAAGCTCTGAGAGTTGGAGATGCAGCCAGATACAATAGTTAAGCTTCCAAGAGAATTTGAATGAATGATGAAAGGAAGGGCTGAAAGGAAACCTCAAGATGCATGCTGGACCAGAGAAGTGTGAAGGTAGAGTGCGGGATGAGGAAAATAGCTCTTGGAAGCATGTGACTGAGAACAAGGAAAAAGAAAAGGATGGCTAGTGAAGGAGAAATAGTGCTGAGAAACAAGTTCACTGAGGGTGTGTCTACACTGCACTGCAATTTTGAGATAACAAGTGTTATTTTGAAATAATGTGAGTATCTACACAGCCATTCTGTTATTTTGAAATAACGGATGGCTTATTCTGAAATCTGTATAACTCATTTTACAAGGAATAACACCTATAATAGCTATTTCAAAATAAGGCGTGTGTAGGTGCTCCATTGCTGCTATTTCAAAATAGCCCATCACCAGGGCCATTCTAAGTTATTCCTCCCCATTGCTCATGGGGCTCTAAGGCTATGTCTAAACTACACCCCTTCTGTCAGCAGTGGAATGTAAATTAGATGTCTTGAAAGTGCAAATGAAACTGGGATTTAAATATCCCATGCTTCATTTGCATAATGGTGGCTGCTGTTTTTTTCAAAATGGGGCATTGTTGACAAATGTCCCATTTTGGAAGATCCTGTACTCATTTTTTTTTTTTTTTTGCAGTGTAGATGTCCACTTTCATGTGGGAAGAAATAATACTGCTAGCTTCTGACTGGGATGTGGAAAATGCTTAACAAAATTGAAGATCACCTGAGCCTCCATGGGATTCTGCCTATCCTTAGAGCAGGAGAACGTAAATGAAACAAGGTCATGATCCATCTATAGATGGATCAGGCAATGGTGCTATAAGATGGGCTTGAGATATTTGGATATTAGGAATAATTCAATGACAAAGGACTGTTCTCATGGGTTAGACTTCACTTTTGTGTAATGACAGACAACATCTTTTGGTATGAAATTTTTATAGCCATTTATCTTTGTGTCAAGTAAGACAAAGATGTCTACCATTAAAGGAGTGAAGCTTTGAATCAGATATGCAAGGAGAGTAGTGGGGGCAAAACACCTGACTTGTTTTAAGACTAAACTTGATCATTTTATGGAGGTGGAAGGGATGATATGAAATTGTCTAAAGTAATGGATGGCCTGGCTGTGAATGTTGTTTGGCAAATATCCCTAGTATCCAGAGATGATACATTAGAAGGAAATGGATTTGGGTTACACAGAGAATCCTTTCACAGGGATCTTGCCCACATGTGCGTAGTCCTAACTTATCACTATATTTGGTATTGGGGAAAATAATTTCCCTCTGGTCAGAAAGGCAGAGACCTTGAGGGTTGGTGGGGTGTGTGTGTGTGTGGTCTTTTGTGGGGGTTTTTGCCTTCCACTGCAGCGTGGGGCAAAGGTCACTTGTTGGTTTGAATTAAAGTAAGTGGAGGTTTCTTTAAATAAAGAGTTGAGGATTTCAGTACCTCAGCCAGAGGTTGAGTCTCCTACAGGAGTAGGAGTGGGAGATTCTGTGGCTAGCAATGAGTATGAGATCAGACTATCTAATCAAAATGGTCCCTTCTGGATGTAAAATCTAGGAGTCTAAGGTCCATTAATGAGAACTGATTTTGTTTTTTAAACTGTTAAAGGCAGCCAAGATTTTTAGTCATCCAGCATGGGGGAAAAAAGAGTGGTCAAAGGTATAAGAGCAATCTCTCTCTCTAAATAAAACACCAACTTAAAGGAGAGAAAAGAGGGACATCGAATTAGGACTAGCTATAAATCAAAGGAAGTATAATAGATTAACACCATTTCTTAAAATAGGTTTTTTTTTATACAAATGATAACAGAGCTAAGGAATTATTTTGTATCGGGGAAACTATTTAAAAGTATCAAAAAAAATATTGTTCCATGGTAGAATGTTGATTGATATGAACATTTGTGTTTTTAATGTGGAGCTTTACACTGTAGAAGATCTTAATCAGAATTTTCGACATAGCTGGAATCTTCTACAGTAATGAGAATTTGTGCTGTTAGTGTGATGGTAGTCTCAGAGGAGCCAACTGAGGTTACTTCATTAGGGCCAGACTGAAAAAAATGGGGGGGAGCAACTCCCCAAAACTGCTGGTTATTCAAATACTTAGATATACCAAATATACTCAAAACAACTTCTATATTATGTCAATTGTTACCCAAAAGCCAGCAGCATAATTCCCTCAAAGCAACCTAGCCTCAGGCCTCCACCCAGACAGCAAGTCAAAGTTCTACCAAATCCTAAAGAATCAGACACGTTAAATCCCAGGTTAATGAATACTTCAGACCTCATTCTAAATGCATGATTATAGCTCATTCTATCAACTAAACTAAAATTCTCTACAGAAAAGAGTACTCATTAAAAGATCAATATGCATGATTACAGTTCTAAAACTAAATTCACAGTAGAGATGGTGAGCTTTGTAGCTGCAGAGTTCTTTTAAAATTAGTTCATAGGTTATAGTTCAATGTCCAACATCATATATAGAGTGTTCCAATTTAGGAATGGGGGTCTCCATCCTTACAGTTTAGGCTTCTCCTGCATCAGATCTTAAGCAGATTTGAAATAAAAAGGATCAAGTCCCAAAGGTCTTTGTATAGTTTTCTAGGAACATCTTGAACCTGAATCCTGGGTGAACAATAGACTTGAGGTAACCCACTATTTCCCAAACATCATGATAATCAACTACGTGAACTAAGATAAGGTAACTTATCCTTTAAGCACTTTATCACAAACTTTAAAGTGACACATACTATGACATTTTCACCCAAGAGTCAGCTAAATGTTAATAGTCCCTTTAGCTCTTTAACTTAATAGCAATGATGACAGCTTAGTTTACTTGGTTTATATAGTTTACACAGTTAGCATCTATAGGTAAACAAACACACACAATTATTTCAAAAGTTTCAGAGGGGTAGCCATGATAATATACAAGGTTATGTCTACACTACAGAGTTTTCTCAGAAAAATGGCCATTTTCCCAACAACGTGAGTTATGTCCACACTGCAATCACGTTCTTCCAAAAATAAATTGAAAGAACAGAGGGATTTTTTTCAGCATTGGTAATCTTTTGGGCTGTGTCTAGACTGGCCAGTTTTTCCGGGAAAATCAGCAGCTTTTTCTGGAAAAACTTGCTAGCTGTCTACACTGGCCACTTGAATTTCTGCAAAAGCACTGACTACCTCCTGTAAGAAATCAGTGCATCTTGTGGAAATACTATTCTGCTCCTGTTTGGGCAAAAGTCCCTTTTATGCAAAGCTTTTGTGTAAAAGGACCAGTGTAGACAGCTCACGAAAATGGTGATAGGGACTTTTTTGCGGAAAAGCGTGTCTAGATTGGCCCAGATGCCTTTCCGCAAAATCTAGATGCTCTGTTCCAAAAATGCTTTTAACGGAAAACTTTTCCGTTAAAAGCATTTCCGGAAAATCATGCCAATCTAGATGCAGCCTCGATGAAGAAGCCTTTTTCTGGAAGACCTCTTTTGGAAAAAGGCATGTGTGGATGGGGAAGAGGGAGTTCTTTTGAAGGGGGAGGGAGGAAGCATAGGTGCCCTGGTGGCCGCTCCATCCATAGTAATCACAGCTTAAATGCAAGAGAGCAGCCACACTGAATGGACTCTATTTCAATAAAGTGGATCACTTTTTTGATGCGCTTCTGTGTGTGAACACGGTCTTTTGGAAAGGTTTTTTTTTTTTTTTTTGGAAGATCTCGTCCAAAAAGACTATTCTGAAAGAAGCCTGTAGTCTAGCCATAACCTCATTTTGGGGAGGGAAGGAAACAATAGTCCTGCAACACCTTAGAGACTAACAAAAATCTGGATGGTATCATGAGCTTCTTCAGATGAATAGCGTTTGAGGTCCAAGTTCCAAATAAATAGCAGCAAAAGAGAGGATGGGAAGTGAAAGGAAAAGAGGGGGTGGAAATGGGAAAAGAATAGTCAATTAGGCTGGGTCTAGACTGCATCTTTTGCTATCCCTGTAAACCTCATTCTAAGAGGCATAAGGGATGTGTTGAAAGAGCACTTTTTTCTGAAATTTGGCATCATAGGTGCACCAAATTTCAGAAAAGCCTCTTCTGAAAGTAAAGGAGAAAGATATGCAATTGTAGTACACAAATTGCGTATCTTTTTCCGATTTAACACCGCAATCTAGATGTAGCCTTAGAGTTTCCATGATAAATGAAGCTGATACTTCTAACAACATAGGTTTGCATTTCAAAGGTCTAGCCTAACATTAAATTACCCGAATTACCTTCTCTAAAATGGCCCATCAGGTTGACTCTACAGATGCCTATCCCTTTCTGTCCATGTGCCGTACTTGGTATAAGATTTCTGCCAATGATATTACAGCCAGGGTGGCTGAAATGGAGGAGCTAAGGGAGGTAGAGAGATACGTTGATGAGACTTTCCAGGACATTATAGTACTGTCCCACCTCCAGTCTGAGAGCCCCACTGCTCTTAAGGAGGATGAAAGTCTCAAGGGAACAGAGCATTCAATGGGAGCGAAGGGAAACCATCCCGTAGTTGGGACCCTCCTCCCAGAGGATGTTGTGGTATCCTCTCGCACTGAGGATATCTCTGAGGGGGAGGGAATGGCTGAGAGGGAGGGAATGCCAGTTGTTAGGAAGAGGCAGGTGTTAGGCAGGGTGATTCGATCATTAGGAACATAGATAGTTGGGTCTGTGATGACCGGGAGAACCGTCTTATACTTGGTATAAGATTTCTGCCAATGATATTACCTCCCTTAGCTCCTCCAGTTCCACGCGCAGGGCCAGGTAGGCAGGCAGAGCTTCAGAGTCTCAATGCGTGGATGAGACGATGGTGTAGGGAAGAGGGGTTTGGATTTATTAGGAACTGGGGACACTTTTGGGAGAGGGGGAGCCTATACAGAAGGATGGGCTCCACCTAAACCAGGGTGGAACCAGACTGCTGGCACTAAACATTTAAAAAGGCCGTAGAGCAGTTTTAAAACTAAGAGATGGGGGAGGGAAAGCCGATTGGTGCGGAGATGCACGTAAATCGGAGGGAGACTTCTCTTAGAGGAGACTCCATTGATAGAGATTCTCTAAGCTGTAGTCAGAAAGAGAGGAGGGAAGAGGGCAAACCATGGGCCAGGGCAGACAAACAACCACGTAAAAAAGAATCCAATGCATCACGGAAGAACAGACAAATAAGCAGTGGCAAATTTTTAAAGTGCTTCTACACAAATGCTAGGAGTCTGACTAATAAGATGGGTGAACTAGAGTACCTCGTATTAAAGGAGGAGGCTGACATAATAGGCATCACTGAAACCTGGTGGAATGAGGAAAATCTGTGGGACACAATCATACCGGGATATAAAATATATCGAAAGGATAGAGTAGGCCGGGTGGGTGGCGGAGTGGCGCTGTGTGTGAAAGATAATATAGAATCAAATGAAATAAAAATATTAAATGAATCAACATGTTCGAAAGAATCGCTATGGGTAGTAATTCCATGCTCCAATAATAAGAAATTAGCAGTAGGGATGTATTACAGACCACCTGACCAGGACAGGGATACTGACACTGAACTGCTGAGGGAGATTAGAGAGGCTACCAAAATAAAGAACTCTATAATAATGGGGGATTTTAATTACCCCCATATTGACTGGATACATGTCACCTCAGGAAGAGAAGCAGAGATAAAATTTCTTAATGGCTTAAATGACTGCTTCTTGGAGCAGCTGGTGCAGGAACCCACAAGGGGAGAGGCAATTGTCGATTTAAGCCTGAGTGGAGGACAGGATCAGGTCCAGGAAATAACTGTTACAGGACCGCTTGGGAATAGTGACCATAATATAATAAAATTCAACATTCATATGGTGGGAAGAACACCTCAGCAGTCCAGCACCTTGGCATTTAATTTCAAAAAGGGGAATTACACAAAAATGAGGCGGTTAGTTAAACAGAAATTAAAAGGCACAGTGACTAAAGCCAAATCTCTGCGAGCTGCATGGAAACTTTTTAAAGACACCATAATAGAAGCCCAACTTAAATGTATACCCCAAATTAAAAAACATAGCAAGAGACCTAAAAGAGTCACCGTGGCTTAACCACCATGTAAAAGAAGCAGTCAGGGACAAAAGGCATCTTTTAGAAGTGGAAGTCCGAGCCTAGTGAGATAAATAGAAAGGAACATAAACACTGTC
>JANRFK010001234.1:93242599-93255073 GCA_030068395.1 Apalone spinifera
GAAAATCAAGCGGCCAGTGTAGACAGCTGGCTAGTTTTTGCGCAAAAGCGACTGATTTTGCGCAAAAACGCGCTAGTCTAGACACAGCCAAGGAAGTCAGTGCTTTTGCGGAAATTCAAGCGGCCAGTGTAGACAGCTGGCCAGTTTTTGCGGAAAAGCAGATGATTTTCCGCAAAAACTGGCCAGTCTAGACACAGCCTCGATGTATTTTGAGGACTTTATCTAAAGGTCACAAAGAACTATTGCAGTCTTTGAATCTGGTGTTAAATAGAACAAACTACATTATAAGAACTTAAAAAATAACCTTTTAGCCATGTCACGCATACACAATTACAATAATTATTGTATTTGGAAAAGCAAAACAGTTACAGACCCTCCTTTTTTTATTATTACAATAAAAGACAAATGACTTCAGTGCCCATAGTTCAATATGCAATCAAACTGTTTCCTGTCAAGGAACAAATTACACACGTGTGTGTATAACTAGAGTTTAAAATACTATGTATAATATTCTTATTAATGATCTATCCTTTTCAGAAAATCACAACATTCCCTCTTCCCTAAATGTGACCTAATTATCCATTTACATTTTAGACGGGATCCTAATTTTAGATTCAGTTGAAAGGAGCAAATATATATTATCAAAGAATTTATCAACAGTACCTTTGAAAAAATCAAAATTTATTTACAAGTAGATAAATATACAAGATAAAGGAGGAAATAAAGAATATTCTTTTTATTAGAGTATCAATCTTCTAAAATTAATGGCTATAATGGGGAAGTTGGCATGCCAGGCTGCAAACAGATGAAAGATCACGAATGTTAAAGCAAAACTATGGAATTCTTAAATGAACTGTGAAATAAATCAAAGATCTGAAATTATAAAAAGAACAGTAAATATTTTCTGAACATCTATATTTAGTCCATCACTGAAAACATATTTGTATTGGATTCCTAAGTCAGCTTTCCATAGGAATGCAAAACATTATTTAAAACCTGAAAGACAAGGCTGAAACTGGACTCTTGCATGACCCTGCATTTCAGGAACTCTCTAGTGTTTGAATTTTAGAGCATACAATCCAACTTTCTGAGTTCTAGTTTTATATTCCAATTGTTTTAAATTAAAATTTTCTATACTTTCATGTCATAGATGGTTTTCAAAACATCAGGATACTAATGTTCTCAGTACCAAAAGAAGTTTTTTGTAACCTACATTTGCCACCAATCCTCCCCAGACAAACCAAGATGAATGACAAAACTAACTGGACATGCTCTCTTTTGCCTAATCTCATCATTGGATAATTTTTCCTCATTTCCACGTTTTCCGGCTGTTAATAATGCTTCCTTGGGTTCTGATCCAGCAATGCAGCTATAGATAATTTTAAGCATATGAATATGGATACCCTATTGAATTAAGTAGAACCACTCATGTTTAAAGTCAGACATGTTAAGATGCTTTGAAGGATTGGAGTTTTGCTATGTCTGAATCTAGAATTGAATCAGAACCACTAAATTTGATGAGAACTTTGATACTGACATCAGTGGGCATAGGACTGAGTCATTAGAATGCAGACCTTTCAAGGCAAGGATTATCTATATTGCTGTTTGCTGCAGAGAAACAAAACTCATTGGACTTATTGAAATATTAATAAGTTATCCCTGACATTTCATTTTTAGCACAAGAGTTCACATTTAATTTAAATATTTTTAGCCCGCTTCTCTATCTAAAATATTTGAGGCGGCTTACAAAAAGATCTTTAAACACAATACAAATATATATAAATTTAGACTAGTCTCACCTTTATCTATATTTTAAATCTACATAAGTAAAGGGGTGACTAATTCCTGGGTTTTTTCCATCATTCAAACTTTAAAAATACTTTTCTTATATTTATTTAGGGTAAAATTTTCGGACTTGAGTACCTATATCTGGGTACTGGAATCCATATTTTGGCACTTAAGCAGAAGACTCAAGTTTCTGAGGCACTGCACCACTGACTTACGTGACAGTTCTGCACATTTGATTTCAGTGGAAAATGCAGTTAGTCAGGCATTTAAATGTGTATTTACTTCAGTGCCTCACTTTAGGCATTCAGGTTTGAAAATGGCAGCGTTTCTCTCAATCTTACATGCAAAAGCAGTCTTGGGTGTTGTGACATCCACCACAAGCAAATTCTTATTTCAGTGTCCCAACGGCACACATTATATATAGTCTATTAAGACTCTAAACTTTTCTTTATAGAACAAAGGTGTGATATCCATATTACAGAATGTTAGGAAAGTTTGCTGTTGTGTGTAACTGAGTTTAAACTTTGTCACTTACCTTTCTCATTTTTCTTTTGCAGCAAACATTTAGAGGCAGCAGATTTCCCATAGGTGGTGTCAGTCTAGTGAACAAAATTCCTCATCAGAATGAACCACCATTGTAAATGACACTAACTGACACTCATCAATAATATGAGCAGAGAAACTGGAGGCTGAAGGGGGTACTGAACTGCTCATCCTAGAAAGGACAAGTGGAGAAACAAAGAGATTAATAGTCAGATCTTTAACCCCTTCTGTATAAGAGGTGTCTGCAACAGCCTGAGGGCATGTCTACATAGCAGAGCTAAACTCGAAATAAGATACACAACTTGAGCTATGCTAATTGCATAGCTTAAGTAGAAATAGCTTATTTAGACTTTTAGCACTGTCTAAACAGCAGTTATTTCAAAATAGAGCTCTCTTCTCCCCCCCCCCCAACTTCCCTTACCCCTCATACAATGAGGATTACAGACGTTGGAGTAAGAAGCCTGTTTTCAATGTATTTTGAAATATCTGGCTTGCTGTGTAGACATGCACTACATTATTTTGGAATAACTGATGTTAATAACTTCATAGACATGTACAGACGGATATAGAGAACAATCAGGTTAGTGGTTAAGTTAGTATGTAGTAGGTCTGCAGCATCTTGACAAAGCTGTTCAATAGGTTGGGGACTTGATCTTCCTTCTCGTGACTGAATCAATAGAGGCTACTGCTAGCTTAACATACACACAGCTGTCATGGAAGGGGAAAAAGGGGACTGAGACCACTGGGATAAACTGTGCTAAGTAACTGTCATTTTTTTGGTCTAGTGGTACTAATTTTATTGCTCCAAGACAGTGTGCAAAATATCTTCCATTGTGTAAAACACTGGATATTTCTGAAGCACATGTGACATCCCCACAGCTTTGGAAAATGAAGTTTAATTTTCTCACTTTTTCTAGAAAAACTTACATCACCACAAACGATGGAATCTCCAGCTTATCTCTGTTTTTTGTTGGGGGGGGGAGTTTTTGGCCTTAAAGAATTCTCATCTATAAAACTTTCTTTTAAATATGTATTCCTAGCAAGGTATCGGTTGTATTGATTTGAATAGCAAGATGTCTATTGTTCACTTCTGGCATGAGCAGGTTCAACTCCATCGTAATCAGCAGGGTTGTATTGGCTTGAATGTGCTGTGAATTTGGTCCAAATGGCATATTAAATGAATAATTCTGGAATGTGTTTATAACATCCAAGTTTTATGATTGGTTTTATTCATAATTGCCTAAAATTATTGGAGAAAACAAATAGCTATTAATGCACTTGGTGTACTCTCTGAACTTTAACCTGTGAATCCCTGTCTACTGCTTGGCATGATATCCATAAAGGAGAAAGAAGTAGAAGAATGATGTAGAAACCTAACTTCCAAACACAGATGAAGTTGATTCTACTGTTCCTTTTTTCTTTGTTCTTCCCCCTTTCTAGACATTTCTTTACTTGAACTTTTAATGTTGTAGCTCTGGTAAGTGGTTGGTGTATACAGGAGGAGTTACTCTAATTAAAATGGGAAGACTGAAAATAAAAACAATCTTTTTTTGCCTAGCAGAAAGAATTAAGATCTTAACCTCAAAATAAACTTTAGTCCTACTCAAAGTCATAATACACTCCAGCAATTCATCTACACACAATACAGCCTGTTCACATGATACAGTGAGAGTATAGACATCTTCATGTTACTCCCTAGGGCACTGATACAAGTAAGTGCTCTATTTCCATTTTTCCACTCACCAGCTTTGTGCCTTAGCCTTTCTGCAGGACCGTCTTTGGCGATTTAGACCCTGATTTAACCTGCATTGAACTCACTAGGCATAGTTTTAGAGGAGCAGTTAAGTCTGAAGAGATCAGTGTTAATGGCCTGTTATTTCCACCTGTTTGCCTGGTAGAATAACTGTCATTTGATTCTCTAAACCAGTGTTTCCCAATTTTATTTAGCCACAGAACCCTTTTAAACTTGCAAGAATCTTGCTGAACTCCTACTAACAGACTTGTATATGGAGTTTAAAAAGTAGACCACAAATCAGTAAGGATAATAAACAACTGCTAAACAAGGTGATGAGATCAACATTTAGTTTAATTGCACTTAAATGAATCTATCATAGTCAATTTATATTTGTCATTTTTAAATACAAGAAATCACAGGACTATACTGTAGTAAAGTATTGGCGAGAGCACTGCCTGTGCACTTCCATACAAGCAAGTGGATTGACAGCTGCAGTTTCAAATGTGTTTGACATGGTGTTACTATATTCGTTCTCAGTCACCCATGTGATCTACACTCTGAGAGTGAGTACGGGGATTCAGGGTGGTATATAACAGATAATTGCACCACTGAGTGACTGCGCATACAGCCACATCATCCCCATTCTCTGGCTAAGCTGGCATTACACAGGGATGCTTATCATGGCACACAAATGAAAATTATTTTCAATAAAATTCATAAATGCTTAAATATTAACTTTTTTAAAATCATAAGATGTTATTGTAATGGAATTTTCTTGCGGAACCCTTATTTTCTCTTTGCAGAATCCCCTGGTTCTGCAGAACACCATTTGGAAAACTGCTCTAAACCAGTGGTCCCCTACGCAGTGCCCATGGGTGCTAGGGCACCCACCACGGCATTTATGTGCATCTGTGTAGTGACCAGAGCCAGCCCGAGCCATTCTTGTGCCCTAGGCACGTGGCACATGTGTGGTCCTGCCCCCTGGTGCCCGGCAGCCCCGACAGATTGGGGGCCGCTGCTCTAAACCCTGTTCTGCTGCCAGCCATGTGACCTTCAGATGGAGAAGCTTACACAAGTGTAGATGGACATTTTGTAGGGGTGGGGAAGAGCCCATGTCTCTCTTTTGGGGATCCTTTAATCATCTATGGACAACAGAAATAAGTATTAACTGTTTACAACAAATGTGATATTAAATGAGTATGCTCTCATCTCCATTAAGCTTTGCTGCATAAACGTTATAGTCAAAGTAGCAAAAAACTTCAATACAAACACAATTATACCAGATCTAGGGCACTAGCAGGGATGGCGCTTATCTACCCAGGCCAAGGCTTTAGCTAGGTTTAGCAGCACAGTTTGATCTATTTTGCATGGACTAGGACATAGGGAGCTTTCCACCTTACATATCTGCTGAGGAATTTGACATGTGAGTCCCACCAAAATTTCACAGACCCAGTGTTGGTGTTAAGAAACTGTAAATGCATACTGGGTGCACACTGTAATAGGTGGGAAGAGGGGCCAACTGAGAGGGAAATTTTCTGCTCAGGCAATCAGCCAGGAGCAGCATAAAAAGCATATTGGCTTACACTCATAAGTAGAAGCGGTGAGGGGTCCTGTGGCACCTTATAGACTAACCGAAGTGTTTGGAGCATAAGCTTTCGTGGGCAAAGACCCACTTCGTCAGATGCAGTGGGTCTTTGCCCACGAAAGCTTATGCTCCAAACACTTCGGTTAGTCTATAAGGTGCCACAGGACCCCTCGCCGCTTCTCCAGATTCAGACTAACACGGCTACCCCTCTGATACTTGACACTCATAAGTAGAGTATCTATATTTTCTTTCCTCTATCCGGAGTGTTTTTCAGCAATGAGAAGAATAAAAATCCCACTCCCCCCAGACTTTGGGTCTAGAACAGAATGCAGTTTTGGTGAGTCTTGTTGTGGACATCTTGTTAGTCCCTTTTTGCAGGCTGGGAAGTTTTTTTTCCCCCTCACTGCCAGAGCAGAGTGTGGATGAGTAGGTGTATTTGTTTACTTTGTCTTATGAACCAATGACCTGGTGATGGGGGTGTAGGTTCTTAAAATATACAGTATCTCCATATGGCAGGAACCCAGTGCAGGTACTTGCTCAAGCATAGGTCCAGCTCCTTGATAAGCCACAATTGGAAGTGGATTATCAGAAAGTGTTTCCTAGAGGAATAGGATTGGAGCTCCTGAAGCCTGCCACAGCAAAGAGACAATGCCCTTTTCATCACCCACTTAACTCTCTCCCTCATCCATAGGGGAGGTTGGTGGAGTCCCAACAAAGGTGCTAGGAAAAGGTAATTAGGTGGAAAGCTGACAGCAGCACTACACCAGATGATATAAATTACAAAGGAAAGGTGATCTGCATCCAATCAGCTACTGCACTGCTGTATATTTTCCTGAAGAGTTACTTCATAGTATTGCAAACTAGTGAAACTGCATTCCTGGAATCTTGTCTCTCTTCTGTCAGGGTCCAAGAGAAAGATTTAAATGACAATTTGCAAGAAGGAATAAACTCCTGTTCAATCAGTCTTAGATCAATTGACTTTATAGTTCTGACAGGAGTAAAAAGCAGTAAGAGTGTCTCTTATGGTCACTAAAATGTAGAAGATTTGATTCTAAATACAGTCATGGCAGTTATGTTGAGTAAGGTGCCAGTTCTACAGTCACTTTTGAAAGAAAAAACACAATTTATGCTTCACTTTGTTCCCTAGTAATGGTGTTAAGTGGCATGACGATCCTTGAGGAATCCTTTGCAATAGCATACATTTCTTATGACCTGTATGTAACAAACAGTAAGGTGACAGGATTGGGGATGATAAATCATAGAAAGTTATAATAAGACAAACTTGCAGAAGCTACAGTTAGACAGACCTTCCAAACTGTTCTCGGATAAGCATTCTTTTTTATTGCCATAAATGTGTACCTGAAACTGAGCTAGCTATTTCCTATCAGCCAAATGATGCCAAATGAATCTCAGCATTGCTGGAAGTTAGTCAACTCCACACTAGCAGTGACCTGTCACTGCAGCCTCAGTGTACCTAATACGATACACTAATATGGATTTGGATATATTCCAAAAAAAAAAATGTCAGCTGCTTGTAACTGAATCTGTGTTGTGAAGATATAGATGGAGAAGGAAAAAGAAATTAAAGTAGAAAGGAAACTAGAATGAGACCAGTGCAATGAGATACTACTAATCTGCAATTGGGTACCAATACTAGCAAGAGAACAAACTTGTTCAGGCTACAATGAAAAAAGAGAGAAAATTTTATTCTGTTACAACTGCAAAAAGATAATGGTTATCTTTGGTGAGATTGTTGGTATGGGCACATTCAAGGGCTTGGAAGTACTTAGCAGGGAATAATTCAGAAATTATGCAGTAACAAAATTACAGGAAACTTTTATGAGGACAAACCAGCAATAGGTTAAACTGAAATAAGATCTGAGGAGAGGGAAATAAAGGCACAACTAAGTAAATACAAATAAAATGTGAAACAGAATTTGGATTGCCTCTGTTCTCACAATATGTTACCTATGAGGCAAGAAATGTTGCACAGTGATGGAAGCAATAGACAAGAAGATTCTGAAATATGTTCAATGCACTCAAAATTTGAAGTCAATATGACAAGTTTGTTTTCAGCAGAACCATCTAGGCAATGATGTAAAAGATATTTATGAGTCACTGTTCAGCAACAAAACATGGCAGAAATAAAAATGCACTTGAAAATGCCCTCTGTGCTCAGGCTGACCACTTTTCTGTAGGAAAGAACATGGCTCATGAGATAATTATCTTCAGGCAAGTGAGACAAGAACCAGGTAAACATTGAGCAGCTTCCTTATCAGCTTATACGAATTGGTAAGCACAACTGTAAATAGTACATTATTAAGGAGACTCTGTATAGATCAAATATAAATTGTGCATTATTAAGAGAGTCTGTGTAGGGTCTTAGTAAACCGGAGCTCATGTCAGACATATTTTGAGCTGTAAATGAGGTATGGCAATGCAAGAGTTACATGCTTAGAGGACTCTAGCAGCAGTGGGGTGAGGGATGACTTTAAACCTGTGTGCATGCCAAAGGCAAATGAGGTCATAGTCCCAAGAAGTATGACTAGCTTTCAAAGCACTTGCCAAATGTGTGATGGACTGTACCTTTACCCAGAAGCGTACTCAGCTTTCCCAACATTTGTAAAGGCTGAAAATGTGCAAAAAAAATTTCAGCTATCCTGGATAATAAAATTCAAATCCAAGTCAGGGAAAGAGAGAATCACCTATTCAGCAGACAAAATGACGAACTCCCAGTTAGGCCAGGGGCACGTGAAAAGTCAGTATTGAGTGATCTGAACACATTTATATGATGTGAGGATATCCTACATCCTGATTGATCTACAGTGATCTGAAAACAGATCTGAAAGAAGGGGAGGAATCTTGGATGGAACCGCAGAATTCTGAGGAATATACTTGTGTAAAAGAATACATGAAAAAAACTATGCTGTGAAGAAAAAACTAGAAGCAAAGCAAAGGAGCTGGAAGGTGCTGCAAATTCAGAATATAATTGCCTGAAGTCTTGAAAAAATTGTATTTGAAAAAGCACTGTAGAAGTTGAAGGAACAAATTGATGGATTTGCAAAAGGGAAAGGGGAAAAAGTTGTTGAACCGGAGTGCAAGTGAAGATCCCATGGCAAAAATGGGTAAAGGGGGAGAAATAAAACTGTTGCTGGAGGAAGTCTGGACATGACAGCTCATTAGAGAAAAAAGGCAAAATCAAGACAAGGTTGGATTTTTTGAGAACACTAGGAAAAATAAGCATGTTCTTATAGGAAGAAGTTGTACAAAAATAAAAGACTTGCTGGTAAAATGTCAGCAAATCACAGCAGCAAGTTGGAAACTTTTGAAAAATAGACTTAACATCATTTTAGAATAGTGGACTATGTAGTGACCAAAGAGGGAAGATAATGGTTAGTGAAGGGATGGTAGGACTGGCACAGCAACAAGTGCTCATACAGCACAGTTAAGAGAACATTATTAAGGTTCCAAAGTCAAGCAAGCCAAAACAGGTAATGCCATTAATAAAGCTGTTTATAATTCAGACTCCTTCTGTGTAGGCATTATAATATAGTCTTTAGCTACATGACCACATGCTTTTCTCCTTTCCCTCCTCAAAGGATCCCTGACTCATTTATATGGTACTCACTGAACAAGCAGCTTTACAAAATGTTTTATTCTCCTTGCTGTTCAATGGTTATTCCCAGGCCTTATTTACTACACACTATTCAAATACTGCTCTAGAGACAGAATTATTACATTTAAGGTATCTATCACTGTAGTATATGAGCACTACACAAATATTAATGAATTCATTTTCACAACCCCAACTAAGGTTAATGTGTATTTCTCTATTTTATTGATGGACAATGGAAGCATCACAATTATTACCAAGGTAACCACTAATTTTAGGTGTCCAGTTCAGGATGCTTGGTATCATACTTTTCCTAGCACTTTCTCAGCTCAAAGTACTTTCTCAGCTCCCAGCTGACTTCAATACTAGCTATGAGCGTTAGTACGAGCATAGTAATTTCCTAGTATCATTTTTTTCCTAGTATATAAAAAAAAAGATCTGTGGGGATGGAAACTTGAAAAAAAATGGGAATGTATTATCTTGAAACATCCAGGACTCATCCATAGATTTAGAACCAACAGATACTCAGAACACATCTTTGCCACTTGAGCTAATGCAGTAAATGATGATGGCAAGAATAGATTGGCATCTTTTGTGTGGACTAATACTAGGAAACATTTTTCCCCTGGGTTTCTGGGATATTGACTGACAGTAGAATAAATCCCTTTCTCTCCAATGGTGACCTCTTTGCCTCTAACCTATTTCTGATCCATTCCTGTCTTCCATACCTCCAAACTCCTCATTTTAGCTCCATTCTCCTTAGACTGACACTATAGTCTCAATTCCTCAGGAGTCTCATCTCAGTCTTTATTTTCAGCAAGGCCTAGCCTCAACTTTCTGACCTCCCATTCCAGTTTGTCTCCTTTTACTCTCCCAGTATCCATGCCCAACTATTCTCCTCCCCTAATCTCACTTCTAATTTCCTTGTCCAGCCAGTGTCAGTTCCTGTCCTCATGTCTTTTCAACCAGTTTGTTTCTCCCCTTCCCTAGCCTATTATGCTTTTACCTGCCCTGGTTTTCCATCCACCCTGGACACCAGTTCCAATCTTCCTCCCTGGACTCCTCATCCAAAATCAGCATTACTTGCCCACAATCTATTCCCACTTCTTGTCACATTCACTTTGCCCACACAGTTCTAGTTCAACTTCTGCACCCAGCTCCTAGTCAGATCTATCTTCCCTTCCCTCACCGTGGTAATTTACAGCCCCAGTCTTCTTGCCCAACTAGTTCCAGGCTTCCTTCCCTCTGGCTCATCCAGTGTCAGTTTCTACTGCTAGCTGCTTGTGCTGTCTAACTTCACTGCTTTGATCCCAGTATTAGTTTTATTCTCCAGCTCCCAATCCCATTCCCTGCACTCATTCCTAATCTCCTTGTCCAGCCAATCACAGTCCCTGGCTCCCATTCCTTGTTTCCATGACTTCCCAGGCATAGTTTCCCACTCCTTCCAAGTTAGCTTCCAGGCCCAGATTCTATCCCTCCCCTCTTGAGGCTTGCAATGTACCAGCCTTGCTTATAATTATCACCTGATGGTATGTAAGGTACTGGATGAAGAATGTAATGTTATTTAATGTCACATACATTTGTGACTCAGCGATCCCATGGTATTCACTATCAGAGTAGTTCCCTAGTTTTTTAAAGCAGCAATGGGCAACTAGTCTAGGGAGTGGAACGCATGAGTAGTCCTCCTTCATCTCAGTGGGCTGCACAATTGTTGTAGCCATGATGGTCTCCTGGGATATGGCAGTTTTGATAACTGTACTTGTTTACCTAGAATTTGCAGGGTGTGCTAATTGAACTGTCACAGTGCATTGATTGGATGCAGAGGTAGTGCATGACTCTTACAGTTAATGTTTGCGCGATTGGCATGAACCTTACTTCACGTGCCCTTGCTTTATATGTGGGTATCACTTTAGTAATACCAATAGGGGGGAAAAACTTATGCAGACAGAAACCAGCACAATCTGGCAACCCTGAGTCAGGGCAATGGTAAACACAATGTCTTGTGGGCCACACATGGAACCCCTATGTGTCACATGGAGCCCATGGGCCACGAGTTGCCCACCAGTCTTTTAAAGAGATCCACTAGGTGTGATGTCTGCAAAGTTCAGTAAAGGTGGCATCTGAGTGCTCAACTGATAGCCAGTAGTCCACTATTGTTATAATCATTGTATAATGTACCATGGTGCTTGAGTTGTTAAAAGTTGCAGAAGACTTCTGAGGATTTGAGAAGAGATTTGGATATACAGTATAAATTGGACTCAAATTACAAATATATCTCCTTTTCCTAATCATTTGAAGATAATAAAATATCACACAGCCCCCTACATTATCAAAATGAAACCACATAAAAAGAAGATGGCAAATGAGTCTCACAAGAGAAATTCCAATGAATTGTTTTAAAATGTTGAGTGATGGCAGAGGTCAAGGCTTTGCAGATCTTCTTCCCACTGAAGGAACCTCCTCACGCTATACATCACAGTTTGGATGCACCTTGCTGTAATGCGTAGCTACACGTCACAAGAGCAGTGCCCCCCAAATAAGAACATAAGAACAGCCATACTGGGTCAGACCAAAGGTCCATCTAGCCTGTCTGCCGACAGTGGCCAGCACCAGGTGCCCCAGAGAGGGTGGACCGAAGACAATATCAAGTGATTTGTCTCCTGCCATCCTTCTCCACCCTCTGACAAAGAGAGGCCAGAGACACCATTTCTATCCACTGGCTAATAGCCTTTTATGAACCTAACCTCCATGAAATTATCTAGCTTCTCTTTAAACTCTGTTATAGTCCTAGCCTTCACAGCCTCCTCAGGCAAGGAGTTCCACAGGCTGACTACACGCTGTGTGAAGAAGAACTTTCTTTTATTAGTTTTAAACCTGCTACCCATTAATTTCATTTGCTGTCCTCTAGTTCTTCTATTTCGGGAACTAATAAATAACTTTTCTTTATCCACCCTCTCCACACAACTCATGATTTTATATACCTCTATCTTATCCTCCCTCAGTCTCCACTTTTCTAAACTGAAAAGTCCCAGTTGTTTTAACCTCTCTTCATATCAGACCCGTTCCAAACTCCAATCATTTTAGTTGCCCTTTTTTGAACCCTTTGCAAGGTCAAAATATCTTTTTTGAGGTGAGGAGACCACATCTGTACACAGTTTCAAGATGTGGGCGTACCATAGTTTTATACAGGGGCAGTAAGATATTCTTGGT
>JANRFK010001234.1:93281429-93307937 GCA_030068395.1 Apalone spinifera
GCGGAAAGTTCAAAATATTTGGTCATTTTTAAAAGAAACGTTACTAAGGATACAAAAGTGAACTATCTCAAAGCATAAACACAACAAGATGTAAGGTAAAAGAGTAAATAAAAGTCCTACAAAAACAGAAAGTAGGTCAAATTACACAGGAAGATTTTTTTATATGAAATATGTATTTCACAAATATGTGATGACAAAACAAAAGCCTTTGGAGGACAGGATTCACATTCAAAATGATCTTAAAAAATTGGAAAAAGAACCTGAAAAAAACCCCAGAATGAAATTCAATAATGACAACTTCAAAGTATTACATTTAAATAGGAATATCAGTTGCACAAATACAGAATACAAAATGATTGTCTACTCCAGAAAAAGATCTTGAGGTTGTAATAGATCACAGTATAGGTGTTATAATGCAATACTTGCAAAAAGTGAACATCATTCTGGGTGTTTTTAGTAACAGTGTCATAAGCAAGAAATAGTAGTAGAGATGTAACCGTGTTAGTCTGGTCTTACTGAAACAAAAGACAGGACTATGCAGTACTTTAAAGACTAACAAGATAATTTATTAGGTGATGAGTTTTTGTGGGCCAGACCCACTTCTTCAGATCAAATTGTGGAAGAAAATTGGCATGACCATATATACCAAAAGGATACAATAAAAAAAAAGTGAACACATATAAAATTGACAAATCAGATTCCTCACCTCTCCCCTCCTCCCCGTTCTAAAATCTGATTTGTCAATTTTATATGTGTTCACTTTTTTTTTATTGTATCCCTTTGGTATATATGGTCATGCCAATTTTCTGTAAAAGACTGATGGGGGTATATAACTCTTCAATTATGTAAACTGTTTTGGGGTTTTTTTTAAAAAAGAGGATGATACATTTTTCTCCTTATCCACTGAGGACAGGACAAGAAGTAAGGGACAGTTGCAGTAAATGAGGTTTAGGTAGGCATTAGGGAAAACTTCTAAGTATAAAGGTAGTTAAGCACTGGAACAAATGATGGAGGTTTTTTAAGAGAAAGTTAGACAAGCACCTTTCAGGGATGGTTTAGATAATACTGACTTATGTCTCACTGCAGGAAACTAGTCTGGATGAAATATCTCTGTTCCTTCCAAACTTATATTTCTGTTTATTCTATGTAAAATGTACCTCAGAAGTCCAGGATTTGGCCCATTAGCAAAAATGCTTCACCCACTTTCAGTCATCTTTCAAGGACAGTGGTGACCTGTTTACAAAGCTCTTCAACTAGAAGTGAAATACAAAAATAAGGGATTCATACTACTCTGAGAAAATGCATTATCGATTCAGACTTTAATCTCAAACTCCTCATGACCTGCTTTTATTTCCCATGCTACCATTGTGGAACATTTCCAGTGCATTTGGCTCAAATGCACAAGAATCTCACAAAAGGTTCAAAGCTAGCATTCCAGCTTTACTTCATCTATTGAGTGCCTTTTCTTATTTTCTGGTTCTTTTTATGTGGCTGCTGGTATACTCTGTCCATATTTCATTGGCATTTCTTTTGCTTTTCATTTAACATTTTTACTCCATATTTATAAAGAAAAATATACACCAAGAAAATTACCACATACAGGTATCAGCATTATGGGGGGAAACCCTGTAAAGAGTCATGAAATTAGGATCCTTACATAATTCATTACCATTGAATAGATGAACCCTTAATAACACACAACTAATAAATTACAAATGTGGATTATCTGACAATATGTAATTTTAAACATGATGCATTACAGATATTTTGAAAGATACCATGAAAATGAAATTTCACATTTTGCCACAGGTGGAAGAAATTACATGAAAGAAAGTACAAGTTGGACCTCCAAAAACTGGAACTCCCTCATCCAACAATATCTGTGGTCCTACTAGACCATGGATGTTGTCGGATGAGGGAGTCCTGGGTAGGAGCCCCCGTGGCAAGAGGACTGGCAGCTCAGAGCCTGGCAGTGCTGGGGCTGGGACAGGAGCCGGAGCCCCGGTAGCACAGTCGGGGCCACAGCAGCCCCGGTAGCACAACTTGGGCCATGGCTGCCCCGGTAGCAGAGTAGTGGAAGTGGCAGTCCGGGTTGCCAGGGCTGTAGTAGTAGAGCAAGGGGAGAGGGTGGCTGGGGCTGGAAGCTGGGAGGGGAGGTGGACTGTGGGGGGGAGGGCAGTAGCAGGGGATCTTCCTTGGTCCAGCAAATTCCCTCCTATGATCTCCAGGGTGCTGGAACAGAGACGTCCAACCTATATATAATGCCTGCTCCATCTGCAAAGAGAGAGAGAGAGAGAGAGAGAGCAACTTCCCTCTCTTGTATTGATTTTATACATCCAGGCTACTCAAATTTAGAAGCTCTGGGGACCACAATAATACTCACAGCACATGTCAAAGGCCACAACTTAAGTGTGGTTGTATATATATGTAAATATATGCAAATAGCTTCTTTCACACTAATGGGCATGAATACAAAGCACTTCCCACAACGACTTGCACCTTCTCCCTGGGGGCTAGAAAAGCTGACACCCTGTAACCATCTGTTCCTGCCAGCCTGGCTGCTTGCAGCTTTCAATGCTTACCTCACTTGGGAGACACCTTCCTGTTGTTAAGCATGTTCCCAGTGGAGGCCATGTTCAAAGGATCCCACCCACGGGCTGTTTGTTGTACCCTGTGTAAATTTAAACCGCACCGGGGTCAGTATTTTGAGTAGTCCTAGTATACATTATATGTTACTCCGGGCAGGGTATTTTCTTTTTGTTGTTGTTGAATTCTCAGATGTGGGCTGCTGCAGGAGGCATTATACATATTGCCACAGGACCAGCTCCTGTATTTAAAATCCTAATTCTGCAATATCTCTTTTACTTCCATGAATTCCTACAATTCAGAGGTGAATTAGTGATTTATCTAGCGATATCCTAAGAAGTGATTGTCTACCTGGGAATGATTGGTACTGCAATGGATTAAAACTATCAGCCAACAATAATTCTTTTAAATTAAATTCTGTGTCAGGTTTGTTTAACAAAATAATGAGTTTGGGTCTGTTAGGTCTGTTGTGGAAGAGAATTGGTATTGAGACAAAGGGAATGTTGCAATCTCTACTTTGACTGTTATTTTATTGTCCTCTAGCCAAAAACTCTAAGCTCCAAATGTTTCACCTTTGCTTAGGTAAAACTGCGTAACCTGGAGTCCCAACCTATGGTGCATTATGAGAATTGCAATAAAGCAGGAATATTTTGTGATAAAAAAGTTGTATAAAAAAGTCATCCATCATAATACTGTTTTAAGGAATCTTTTTTGACCAGTCCTAGCAACCAATGTATCCTCCTTCAAAAACTTCCATCAGAATTAACTGTGCCAGGGTTCCTACAGAATACAACTGTCTGACAATGACTATGTAGATGGTAGGCTGAGAAAATGCTTAAGCAAAAGGTGTTTCCTTTTTTGCAGCCTGTGATGGGCTCGCTGAAGTCCGCACTAAGGCCAGTGGGACACTGGCTGCTCAGCCAGCAGGGGGGGCAGGGTGGCGCAGCGCTGGAGGGCAGAAGCTGGCAACCATCAGAGCCACACCACCAGCGGGCAGATGCAGCACACGGGGGCGAAGCCCCGGCACTAACCTTCAGCGTCCCGAAGTAGCAGGTTGTCGGTGGGGTGGAGCAATGCACCGCGGCAGCCATCAGCAGGCTGTTTGAAAAGGGCCCAAGGAGGAGACAGTGGGGTGGCTCCGGGAGTAGGAGTCACCAGGCACCTCCATGGGAATGGCGTGCCCCATCTGGAGGAACCGGAGGAGACCATGAACTGGTAGGCCCCCTGAACAGACCCAGAGGAATCCCTAGCAAGGAGGGGGATAGGAAGCAGTCCGGGGCAGAGTGTTTCTGGCACCCGTAGGCTGACGCGCTTTGGGATGGAACCCCATCAGCCGGGTAGGGGTTGCGTACCCCTATACCTTAAGGCCCCGGGCTGGGACCCGGTGGAGAGGGTGGTCCGGGTCCCCCTAAATCCTCTCCACCCCACCTTCACCCTTCTTGCTGCTGACTGCTTGGAACTTTAGGTCATACAGCTTTGTGGCCAGAGACCGACACTAAACAGACCCCGGTAGGGTGTTGGGTTTCAGGGGCAGAAGGACCCGAGTTATCCTGTGAGAAACTTAAGATGGTAGGCTTTCTGGGCCCCGCCCTTGCCTTGATGGGGGAAGCTCGTGCCCGCAATCAGTTCTCTGGGGTGGATTTAAGGCAGTGGACTCACTGGGCCCCACCTCCACCCATAAATCCGCCACACAGCGCCTACTCTTTGTTCAGTTATTTGGGACCCTGAACTGCTATTGCAATGCTAATAATAATTATATTTAATAAAACCTGGAGGAACAGCTTGTGGGAAAAAATCAAACTGAATGTAAGGCCTGACCGAAAGAAGGGTTATAAGTATACATTATGTATGACTTGTTTATGTTATGTTCAGAGCAGAGTGAGAAGTTCACTTTTTTGGAGTTTAGCAAGCATGTAATCTGCTATGAATATAGATGCCTCTAATTTACTTTAGAGCAATGATTTATCAAAGAGGGGCATTTTCCTTATGCAAATTCTAGTTGTATTTCTAAGCTTTATAGAAAATCATCAGTCTCTAAACAACAGACCTGTGCAAAATATGTTAGATGATAACCTCATTCACTCCTGCCCTTAAGCCAATATAATTTTAGCCACTTTTGTATGAGTTCATTTTGCAGTGGATCAATTTCAGGCTTAGAGAAGGAAGAATTTTCCGGTCAAAGGTGAGGGAAGAAGAGAAGGAGTTGGAGTGTATATGCTAATATAGAAAATATCCTGAGCCTCTTTGTCACTAAATACTGTACAACAGACTAAATTGACATATTCCAAACACCAGGAAACTGCTATTACTTGGCAAAATGTTTTTAAACCCCCCTATTTTTAAGACCTCAGGAATAAACAGGTGTTAAAATAATGAAGGCAGTTGGCCACCTTTTTTTAAATTACCGTATTATTTGGGACAAATGTTAGTTTTCTCTTAGGCTATGTCTACACTAGCCCCAGTTCAATCTAGGGAGGCTAATGAGGGCGACCAAAATTGCAAATGAAGCGCAGGATTTAAATATCCCGTGTTGCTATATATAAACAGGTCTAAATGCTTGTTTATAGCTAATACAATATTATGAAAATATGTGAAACCAAACTATTAAGGCATCACAATATTATTTACATTTTATGGTCTATAATTTATAATTATGGATCCAACAGTTAGATGTTGTGAACATTAAAATATGAAGCAATTACATGAGTGTGGGGTCAAAATACTATTTAGTCAAAGCGCACAGTTAATTTAATGATGACTAGTGTGGCAGAATGATTTTCTAGGCAAGGGGCATTAAAGTGCTGCTATTATATATCAATTATTCAATAGCAGTTTTAGTCAATTAATCCTGTATTTTCTTATATGAGCATAAAGACACCTTTGTTATTAATTTATAGTGAAAAATTCTCTCCATATTAAAAGGTTAAGATACTTAACTCTAGCAATACCAATTTCAGTCAGTGTTACTTCAATAGCTTGTGGGCTCAATACAAGGCTTGAAAGGGAGTTGAGATGTGGGCCTACTTATTTCTTTTTTTTTTCTTTTTTTGAATGATGAGTGGGTAGAAAGGGGAGCACTTTTATTATTGGAGAGTATTTATTAAAGTTTGAATCTGCAGCAGTTTATGTCATGACAAAAAATCAATTTAGTAACACTTCAAATTCAGACCCCCTACTAACTATAAAAGCAAGAATTGGAAGCTGCTTTTTCAAGTGCTTTTCTTTCTTCAAAGCCTCTAGAAAGGTTTAATAAGGCTTGGCATAAGTTTAAAGATATTTTCTTAACTATTTTTTTAAAAAGTTTCCTTTATTTTTATTTAGGTAGAACACCTCAAAATGTCAGTCTCTTCTAAATTTAGTTTCTCCTTCCTAGAAGATAGACAGTTATATAAAGTTTTCTACTGACACCTTCTTCTCCTTACAGTTTCTGGGGCTATGTCTAGACTGCAAGCTTCTTTTAGAAGAAGCTTTTCTGGAAGATCTCTTCCGGAAAACCATTTTTCAAAAGAGAGCGTCTACACAACAAATGCTCAATGAAAAAGAGATCTGCTTTTTTGAAAGATAGCATCCTCATTCATTGGGCGCTATCTTGCATTTCTCTTGTGATTACTGTAGATGGAATGGGCATCAGGACACCTGTGCTTTATGCTGGAGGTCTCTTCTTTCGAAAAAACACTCTCTTCCGCCTCCACACATGCCTTTTCCGAAAAAGCTTTTTCGGAAAAAGCTTCTTCCTTGTAGAAAGAGGTATACCATTGTCAGGAAAACCCCTCCATTCATTTGAATTTCTGTCAAAATAACTCAGTAGCAATGTGGACGTAAATGTAATTTTTCCAGAAAAAATGGCTATTTTTCCAGAAAAACTCTGCAGTGTAGACATACCCTGAATGTTACTTAAGTTTCACTTGCTGTGACCCATGCTAGGATATGACAGCACAACTGTATAAAATATGAGTCTGATCCTGTAGTTTTCATGCTGGCAAAGTCCCCACTGTGAGGAAGGAAAATTTTGCCTGCTTATGAACTGCAGAAAGGAACCCCTAAACTGTCAAAATCCCTGTGTAAGCCTCTTAAAATGGGTAAAATTGAATTAGTATTTATATTTTGGTGGCTTCTTTATTATTGTAATGTGTTGAATGTAACTGTATAGCTCCCATGTATGTTTCCCTTCTCATATATAGGTTGAACCTCCAAAATCTAGCAGTCTCTGGTCCAGTAACATCCCTGGTCCGGCAGGACCATGGATGCTCCTGGTCCAGAGAGCCTAGAGCCTAAGGTCAGGAGGGCTAGCTGGGCTGGGCACCAGGGCTAGCTGGGGGCAGAACAGGACCACTGCCGGAGTCCTGCAGCAGCCTCCAGCAGCCCCCTGGAGTGTGGGGCTAAGGCCAGAGCCTTGAAGGAGCATGGGATCAGAGTCCCTGCGTAACCCCCCGGAGCCCTGTGGCATCCCTCAGGTGTGCTGGGTTGGGGCTGGTGCTGGGGGGCCAGGGCTAGGGCTGCGCAGGGCTGGGATTGGAGCCCCACGGCTTCCCCTGGCTGCGTGAAGCTGAGAGTGGTACTGTACAGGGCCATGGTCAGAGCCAGAGCCTGAGCCTTCCAGGTAGCCAGAAGTACCTGGTAAGCAGCCCAGCCAGTTGGGGAGGGAGAACAAGAGAGGGTTACTAGCTGGGGCAACCTGCCAGCAGCAGGTGATGGGCTTAGGGGTTGGTGGCAGGAGACCTCCCCTGGTCTGGCAAACTCTCTTGTTCGGGACCAGTCAGGTCCCAACAATGCCAGACAAGGAGGTACAACCCATATGCCTCGGTCCAGAACAGCTTCAGAGCTGGGGATAGACTGAAACTTTTCATAAATGACCTTTCTGAACCAAACTGTATTGGATTTGAGATATCCAAATATTAAAAGGTAGCCTATCTCCTCTAATGTTAAAGAATTCAACTTTACATCTAATACACCAAGGAACTCTAAAATAAGACTGAAACTATTTACTAAGAAAGTTTTAAAATAACACATTTCCATTCATCATTATGGACTTGATCCAAAGTCCACTAAAGTACTATAAAGGCCTAAGGTGTTAAATAATTGCAAACTTCTGCAAAATGCCAACTAGTTAATTTTAGACAACTTTGGGTTGTGACGTTCCATAGAAATGCATATTTTATGTTTTAATAACTGCCCGTATAAATGTAAATAAACACTAATGGAAAGCATGTATTGAAAAACATACTTTAATATTACAAAACAAAAGTAAGCTGTAAAAAACAACTTTGAAATATTTCATGCTTGTTTTGCATTGATGATCATACAATATGGCAGTTTAACACATAGTCAAAAATGTCTTATTTCTTTGAATGCACTATATAAAATATTTTTTCTCTGGAACAATCTCTATTACTAATATAAATCCATATTTAGACTTTGAAATAGGTGGGATACTTTAAAACTAATCAGAAGTTGTGGGTGTTGAAAATCAAGTTCCTCATTTAACTTCCTAAATTCAACATATGTAAAACAAGTATCCTGTGGAAAGATGTGTTAATTGATGGAGAACAGAGTGGTGAGGAAAGTCAAAAAGCAGGAATCAATAGAGAAATCAAAGAGGAAAAGAAAAGAGCAGTGAGGCTGATAAGTCATGTGACTTTTTCCTTTTACTTATATATCTATGTAACAGTGCTCATTTGGGTTTTGGTTAGGGAGTGCTGCCTAGTGGATACCAGTGCAACTCTTCACTGCCAAGAGAGTTTGAGGGATGAGAGACTGGCCCTCCTAATCCACTGTTGTCAGCTCTCCTTATATTATAATGTCTATAATGTCTTTTTTTTCTTATATTATAATGTCTATAATGTCTTTCTCTGCCAGTTTCTAGCTCTTAAGTCTGAAAATAAAAACTTGAAAAATTAAAGGTTTCACCACCCAAAGGCAAATGAAAATAAAGCAGAATTTAATATTTTTAAAAGATCATAGTTTTGTGGAACCCGATTCAGGAACTGACTGATTGGGGTTGGCAATACTGATTATATATTGGAGGAGGCAGGAAAGGAAAGAACTGATCCTGGACCCAGGAAGGTATTTGAAAGAATGGAGGAGGAGCAGAAAATGGGGACATTCTTGTTGCTTCTCTTCTAGGGTCAAGACAATATACAATCTTTTCAGCTCATCCATTAACATTTGCAAGCATAATTTTAACACTTCTTCTAATGGGTCCTTTCTTGAACAATCTCAGAATATATAACTGAAATTATTTTCTCTCTTTTAAGGAGCTGGACACCATTCTATTCCTTTAATTTTGGTTTTCTATATGATTTTTTCCTTTTAACCAGGAAATGTCTTCATTTTCTCTAAGCACTTTGTATATCTGACCCTAGCATTTATTTATTGTTGTTTTGTCTGCTTCCAGATGCTGATCTAGACAGGGACTAAGGACCTGCAACTCCCACAGTGTTTTGCAGGCTGGAAAAAGAGAGATTTCCATTTACATATAATTTTTTAAATACATTTTTCTAGATTTTGAAGGGAACAAAATTGTGAGGGATGTTAAATAGCTACATATATTAAAGATCAAGCAGATGTTTTTCAGCCTAATCTAATATCCCTGTGGATATTATAATAATGTTTTTAAAAGATGTATACTAGTTCTAAATGTATTTAGATTTCACATTTTCCATTCATGGAACTGCTTGAAGTCAGGTATTATATTTTTGGAACGGTACTCTTTTACTGCACATGAAAAATTGCTTTCCTGTGGTATACGGAACTTGGCATCTCCCTGTCTAGTCTTCAGACCACTTCCAGTCAAAAATCCAGGTTATATAAAATGCACAAGCAACTGGAGATAATATAGTAGGGATACAAAGAGCCAGTTCAACTGGCTTGGGAATATGCTTTATGTATGTAGAGAGAATATCTCTTAACAAGAATATAATATTCAACTCAACTAAATGTTTTACTTTTCAAATTATGTGGTTGTACTTAAGGCAAGCATAAAATCAGAACATTAGCATAACCTGAAACTATTTCCTACATTGACCTTTTTTATACTTTACATTTGATTATATTTATGCTACTTCTCTAAGTAATATGAAGCTAAAGTCTGGGAATCCTTTATTCACCATGAAATTGAGTCAAATTAAGTACAGGTTTTACCTCAGAAAACTGGCACTTTCTGGTCCAGAAACATCCTTGGTCTGGAAAGACCATGGATGCTCCTGGACCAGAAAATCTGGAAGCATAATGGCAACAGGGTCAGCAGCCCAGCTGGGAGTACGGAGCCCTGTGGCAGCCTCCATGAGCACAGAACTGGTGTGGGAGCCTTGAGGCAGCATGGGGCTAGATTCCCCTGGTAGCCCCTAAGAGCATGGGGATGGGGATGGAGTTACACAGCAGGGTCTAGATCCCCTGGAAGCCTCTAAGAGCACAGGGCCAGAGCCTTGCAGCAGGTCACAACAACCGGGGCCAGAACCTTGGCGGTGGAGCCAGAGCTTGGACTGCCCAGGGAGCTGACAGCAACTGGGCAAGCAGTTGGGAAGGAAGGGGAAAGGTCAGGTGCCTGTTAGGGTAGCCTGCTGGAAGGAGGTGGTGAGGTAGGGACTGGTGGCAAGGGACCTCCCCTGATCTGGCAAATCCTATCATTTGGGACTGGTCAGGTTCCAATGGTGCTGGACCAAGGAGAGTCAACCTATAAGCTGCATTAGTGTACCTGATTGTCTGAGGAAAACTGGACCTGGTGTATCTGTAATCGATCAATGAGTATATATGATAGGTTCCCATCTGTGATAATCCACAGAAGACAGGAATTATTATTGCCATTAGCTGTAAAATATTGTGGTTTTTAGTTCAAGCTGCCTCAACTCACACTTTTAGACCAGGAAGCCTCTCAGTTCAGTCCTCAGTATGTCAGCCAAAATGGTCACCATAATTCCAGGCTGCCCAGAATTCAAATCAAACCTTTGGGCAGAGGAAGTATGTAACTCCCTGGTCTATGTTTCAGGTCCCCAGCCCCCCAGTCTCATCCATTTGAGCTGTTACAACATCCACCTGCAGGACTTCTGATAAAGCTTTAGTAGCTGATGGTTTGCCTCTAGAAGTCCCTGATCCATTGACAAAATAAACATCAGCTTGATAGCAAAGGCACTGCAGCTGAGAACTGTAATAATTTATATCATTTGCGGATTGACACAGAAGGAAACCTGTAACACACACTCAGCAGCGGGGTACACATAAGGTATGGAAGAGAGAAGCTGAATCTTCTTCACGGTTGGAAGCTGTGGAACTTCTCAGGAGGGTCTCTTATGAAAGTGAGCTCTCTGTGCAAGCAGATGATATATCCTTGTCGTAGCTCTCTTCTTGGAGAGGTATGGCGACTCAGTCCATCCTTACCTCAGTAACCACCTATGTCAAACTACGGGAAAAGAGGATAGAATGTATTTATTTCACTTTCAAATAAATCCACTAAAATAGTTTTCCTGGAAAATAAATTGAATTAGCTTAGCTGACTACCAAGTAATTCTAGTGGTGGCATTTCCAGGAGCATTGGTAGTGTAGTCAACAGTACAGGTCTGATAATAGTCGGACCTTACAATGTATTTTCAGTCCCACACAAAGGTACGCCAGGCTAATAGTTCTTTTTTCAATTGTTGAATATAACTTAAGGCTCTTGAAAGAAATGCAATGTAAGGATTTTTGTAATTAGTATTTATCTTGTTAAAGTCAGCCACCAAAACTCATTCTTTTACACATGGGCTGTGTCTAGACTGGCCAGTTTTTGCGCAAAAACAGCCATTTTTGCGCAAAAACTTGCCAGCTGTCTACACTGACTGCTTGAATTTCCGCAAATGCACTGACTTCCCAATGTATGAAATCAGTGCTTTTTGCGGAAATACTATGCTGCTCCTGTTTGCGCAAAAGTTTTGCGCAAAAGGGCAGTGTAGACAGCTGAGATTTGTTTTGAGCAAAAAAGCCCCGATGGCTAAAATGGCGATTGGGGCTTTCTTAGGCAAAAGCGCATCTAGACTGGCACGGACGCTTTTCCGCAAAAAGTGCTTTTGCGCAAAAGCGTCCGTGCCCAATCTAGATGCTCTTTTGCGGAAATACTTTTAACGGAAAAACTTTTCTGTTAAAAGTATTTCCGCAAAATCATGCCAGTCTAGACGCAGCCATGAAGTGATGGTTACTGTTTTACTTTCAAGATTAAAAAGAGCTTGGCTTTGTATGTTTTACTTACTGAAATGTAATTGGCTTTGTTTGATCTCCTCCATTGTGGCTTTTGCTGCCCAGGGCTCAGCAATTCTTTCCTTCCCAGTTACCTGCTAGTAACCCTTTATAAACCCAGATGTACCTCAGAAACTCTTTAATTAGTTAAATTATGCTCAGCTTCTACTGTTCAAGGGAGTTTATTCAGTCTATCCGCAGAAACCAGCTTCTTTGTAATATGCATGAAATACATAATGCTTACGTAGTTTCAGTTAATCATGTACCCATACCTTATATTCTGTCATTCAAATATGAGTTACTAGGTTACATGCAAAAATCAATGGTTGAAATTGCATGGTTATGAGTATTATGTTTCTCATGTATCGGTTGAACTGGAATTGTTCATAATTAAGAATTCATACAAATTTACAAGTCTTAGAAATCAAAATATACTACAAAAATAAGAAATTATGTATGGTCAAATAATGGTTATATGAGAGAATTTACAAGGTTTAAATGAAGGAATAGGATGTTAAAATAGTATAAATAAATCAAAGTAAAATAAACTAAATAAAAACTACTTTTACTACAAATGATAATATAGAGTCAATTGCTTTTTCTCAGACACAGCAATATGCAATTAGTATTTCAAAGTTCATTGTAATTTCCTTTGAATCTCTCTGGTAGATACATAGACAATTTATAACCATATTCTTAGGTTAGTTTTTTGTTACTTTAATTAAATGTTAAAATAAAAGTAAAAACTTAAGTTATATATAATGTTCTAAAGGCAGGTGTAGTCCTAAAGGCAGGTTTCAAAAGTGATCTTTCCTAAAGGAGCACAGGTAAGTAAGATAAATTACTTTGTCTCTTCCACAGTTTTGGCCTATAACTGCCACTATCTGTGAAGTGTCATTGCACAGCACATAATTATTTTGCATCTTTACTGACTACTTTAATGTTTTTAACTATCTCAAGAGGCTTATCAAGATTTATTTTTTTCTCCATTAACAAACTCTCTCATTCTTTCTCTCAAGTTGGAGATATTTGTCTTTTCAACTATTTGCACATGAATTATTTCATCATCAAGGACACCAAAATTGCATGCATTTACACAGTATGCTTACCCACTTTTCATTGGGGTTTCGGGACTTTTATGCTCTGCAATAGAAATAATTATTTGCCAAAATATATCATAGGACCAAGTATTTAATAGAATCATAGAAATAAGACTGGAAGGACTTCGAAAGGTCATATAGCCCATTCCCCCGTACTTCAGCCAGGATTTTGTAATAACTAGACCATCTCTAAGTCATTAGCTAAATTGGATATTGATAATAATTCATTAATATGTCAACTGCCTTGTTACTGGTTATAACATGAAAAAGGGCAGGACCGTCCTACCCTAAATAGTGCAGCTGAAGTAGGTTTGCAATAGCTCCTGAAGGGTAGAACTTTATGATATTGAAAATGAACCAGAATTTACATTCACCCATTTGTTAAATTCTGCTCATAAAAATGTCAATAGGATTCCTTTTTATGGTATGGTTACCATCCTGTATGATAAGATGAGAAAATAGGTGAGGATATCTACTCTAGAAGATACACAAATACTTACATCAACAGTGCATTCTTAGGGACTCCTAGTTTTCAAATTCACAGGCTAAACCACATGTATTTCCTGAATGGCATTAGCAGCAGGGGTACAGGTGGGGTACATATTTCTGGTTTGAATAATTGTTTCTTAACAATTGTGTTAGCAATATGGACTGGACGTTGCAGTCATTCTTATCAAGACACAAAACTAAGTCATTAGGCATAACTAAGCCACTTACGAAAAGTCTTTTCTCTTCTTGATCAGAACCAATCATCTGAGCCCCATCAGCATGACTACAGCAAGGTCAAGGGCAATATCAGTCTCTTTGGGTAGTTAGGGATAAAGCATTAATTGCATCTAAAGAGAGCTCATTGCTGTCCTCCTTTGTTAGGAAGTTGAAGGCTATGTCGCTGAGCCTCAAGGATTCTATGCTTCTAAGTGGAAATTATGGGAAACAGGGCTCCAAAAGGGATTGACAGTTCCCTGGTGGAATCTTGTATCACACCCATGTAGCTAGCTATAGTTTATTACCACCAACTCTATACAAAATACTAATAGTAATAGCTAGCTATAAAAATTTCTTCACAAATGCCTCATGATATAACATCTCCCTAGAGTACCTGTAAATCATTTTTTAAATATAATTACATTTTTAAAGGTGATAAAATACTGAACCTTTTACAGCTTATAAACTTATAAGGCACTCATCAATGGAATGACAGACTTACTTGTTTTGCATTGTGATAAACGTATTTTTAATATACTAGTCACGTTTTAAAAGAGATGTTACTGATGCCTTGCTTTTTTATTCTCCCCATAAAATCTGGAGCAGATGTATTATTTTGGACCAAAATATGGGGCTTGTATTAGACACATTGCAAAACAGCTGATTGGTAAGAGCAGTGCAGCTCATGTTGGGCTTGACAGATGAAATGTAGGCTTCTTTTTTAACCTGATCATTGTTCCTATTTTTAGCAAATAGGATTTAAACACCTGCTTCACTTCTTCATAATTTTAACATCTGTGAAAGGTTTCTTGTGCTTTGTCATTCACTAAAAAGGCCCTGGTGATACTCTCTGACTGCTTCATTTATCATTGTAACACCTGGTACTACTGCATTCTGAGCTGATTGTTTCAAAGATGCAGCTTACCTGGAATCCAACTCTGAGTTCAATGGATGTTTTTAGTCTTTGTCTATAATGGCTTGCTTTGTGATGATAGCAAAATCTGTATTAAAGATATTCACCAATGCCTAAGTAATAAAATATTTTGTAGGAAGCCTCAGCCCTTCAATTAAGATATTCTCTTTTTTCAACAGAGACTGAACCTGCATAAAGTTCCTCTCAGAAGTGTCTCAATTATATGATATGCAGCAGTTAATTTTCAACAGTAGTCAGTATTTCTAAATTGCTAAGAAGAAACATGTGCACTACAGTGCCAGACGATAATAAAATTCCTAATGGGTTCCCTCTTCATAAAAATAAAGGATTTCTTATAACATAATTGACTTTGTCGTCTTTTTTTTTTTTTTTTGTAAGCTTCTCCAGAGGCTGGCTTTTAAACCTTGAAAGCTTGCCTGCAGGCTGCCTATTCTTTGTGTACTTCATACTACACAGACATGTATTTTTTTAGAGATGTGTAATGCAACATTTTATGCTGAGATGAACATTTAGAAATATCATCCTTGAAAATGGAGTAAAATGGGGATATTTTAATTTCCAGGAGGTGCTGGGAGTGTGAATGTATGTGACCTATTAGTATTATCCTTGCAGAAGTTTGTATTAAAGAGTGATTGTTGGTTGTTGAACATACCAGTGGCATAACTGTTGTATAACTTCACATTATATGGACAGGCTTTTCTCTTGGTGATAACTGAGGCATAAATTACTGATTTAAAATCTAAAATCAGGAATAGGGAGGAAACTGGAAACCTCTGGTATCTGGTTGTATCCTCTGGTGTCTTGTCTTCTTCTTGGTGTCAGACAAGGTAGGAATGAATTTCTCAATCCAGAATACCAACAAAGAACTAGCTGCTGTAATTCCAACGTAATTAACATGATGGCACAATACACAAAATTAAACAATAGTTTATTTTAAAAAGCAGATTAATAAGAACACTGAATTGAACACTTTTAAATCATTTACTAGTACTCTTAATTGGAAAATACTGTGATTAAGTATGATAGATAAATAGTAAAAGAACTATTCCCCTTTTGGTGTTAAATTTGATTCATCTTTAATATTTAAGGCAAAATCCTGTGTTTCTATAGAAATTAAATAGGACATATCCGTAGCAGAGATAATATTGTGTCCCAGCACTTGGACTACTGGGCTTGAATTAGCACTATAAAATTGATTGTGGAGATAGCACTTTGAAGTTGCAGCTCAAGCTAGAGTTTGGGCTCTGGAGCCAACCTTGTCCTGAAGCTCTAGCTTGTATGTTCTAGCTGGATCTGATCTTGCCCCTGGCCTAGGCAATCTTTGCTTCCCCTCCACTGGCATGGAACTCACACGCAGAGTGGGAGCCAGTGGAAAGAGGAAAAGGTGTGGCACAGATAGTTGCCCCACTTCTTCCTCTAAGGCTACGTCTAGACTGCAAGCCTCTTTCGAAAGATAGTTTCAAAAAAGCTTCTTTTGAAAAAGAGCATTTAGACTACAACCAGTACTTTCGAAAAAGCAAGCCGCTTTTTTGAAGAGAGCACCTAGGCAGTCTAGATGCTCTCTTTCGAAAAAGCACAGTTTGCATTACATAGCGCCTTTTTTTCAAAGAAGCACTTTTGAAAAAAGGCATTATACCATCTCATAGAACTGGAAGGGACTTTCAGAGGTCAAGTTCAGTCCCCTGCCTTCGTAGTAGGATCAATTACAATCCCTGACAGATTTAATCCCAGATCCCTAAATGGCCCCCTCAAGGATTGAGCTCGCAACTCTAGGTTTAGTGGGCTAATGCTCAAACCATTGAGCTATCCCTTCCATGTGGTTGAAAAAACCTGAGGTTTTCCATGGTCAAATAAACTGCTGTGTTCGTTCAATTTACTTTTGAAAGAAAGCAGCAGCAGTCTAGACGCAGGTAAAGATTTTTAGAAAAAAGTCCACTTTTTTCGAAAAATCCCTGTAGTCTAGACACACCCTATGAAGCACTAAGGGGGAAGGTATGTTTGCTGACCTAGGATGGAATGATCCTCCCCATATGGATATGGTTCTCCAGAAATGTACAGAATGTTTATAATTTTCTTTTAGGGTATTTAGGACTCAATGTTTCCAGAAATTTCAAATGTCCTCAGAAGTTGTAAACCAGTACAAAAATCAGGTGTTTTGTTGGCTAGTTTTCAAAGTCACTTTTATGTGAACGGATTTCATGTTCAAGAACATAGTCATTACTAACTAATGGGAAAGATCCTTATTCCCAAACTAGATGCAAGAGCTGTTTTGTTCTTAGGCATTCACTGCCACTTTTTTATTTCAAGAACTGCCATATAATTTCAAGAACTGATGAGGTAGATATATAACACCCTGTACTATGACATATTATTCTATAGTCCTTATGAAAATATGCTTATGATATGAATATGCCATAACTGAGATATGTTGTATGTAGAATAGCTCATGAGAGGAATCATTGGAAAGATTATGATATACTGAATATGATTATCCCATTTATATGCATGGATCATTTTAATCTGAAATCATAAATCGTGACCTGGGTATCTGAAGTCCATATTTGCTACTTTGAGACACTTCAACTGCTGACACTTAAATAGTTACAATAGAAAGACAAGCTGTAAATAGACTTGGCCTTCCTGTGGACATTCCGTAATGCTACTGGCTCTCGGACAATGGAATCAGTTGATCTGATCACCTAATACTAACCTGCATCTTGGACTGCTGAATAGTTTCATTGGGATTTAGGGGAATCAAGCAATGGTTTGCCACCTAATGGAAAGTCTATACGAGGCAGAGGAGAAAAATAATGATTGTCTTCAGCTCGCCTTACTTCTGAGTCACCACCCCAAATAGATATTTGAAAACATCTGGAAACAAAAGGTTTGTAATTTAAGGGGAAAAAGAATTGCTGGGCCTAGGTTAAAGAGTGATCTGGCCTGTGAAGGACTCTAGTATAAACAATAACTAGGTACAAAATTATTATTTGTAGCCAATTTTTAAGTGAATCTAGCGTAGATTGCATGTTTTGTATTATTTTCTTGGTAAATTGCTTTGTTGTGTTTGCTCCCTCTTTGACCATTTAAAATACACATTTTCATAGTTAATAAATTTACTTTTGATTTATAATAATCAAGTTTATGTAATTTCTAATGGGAGGAGGGAAAAGGCTGTGCATCCCTTCCTTCACACTAGGGAGGGAGGCGAACTTCATATAACTTTGAGTTTGCACCACAAGGGGGTGAGCATCTGTGTTCTGTAGTAAATCCCTCAGGCTGAGTACTCTTAGAGCTGTTCTTAGTGTCTCTATCAACAGCTGGTTAAAGGCCTACCTGTGTACTATGCTAGAGAAGCCTTGAGAGCCTGACTCAGCAAGACTAGATAAAAAGGGCCCCAGTCTTACTGAGAAGACAGTCTCAGTGGTATCTTAAGCACCTCAGCTGGCATCCCTGGGGTTTCCAAACTGTCACATATACAGTAGTTCCACAAGCCTAGTTTTTCAGGAAGCAATATGCTCTTATGTCCAAATAAAAACATAAGAACATAACAGCTATACTGAGTCAGACCATAGGTCCGTTTAGCCTAGGATGCTGCCTTCTGACAGTGGCTAATGCCAGGTGCTTCAGATGGGAATCACCAAGTGATCTAGCCTCTGTTTCCCATTCACCTCTTTTAGCATAATTCTTGTATGTCTTGTTAAACAACACCAGGCTGGTTTCCATTCAATGGACAGAGTTTTATCTGAAAGGCATAACTGCACAATTTCTAGAATATTTTAGAATTATACGTCCATAAAAGTGATAAATTACTGCTTTAATTTCTATTATTTTTCCCAGCAGATTCCCTCATTCTTGCTGGTAGTCTTCATGTATTTTAATCTGGATTTTTTTTTTTTTGCTCTTATTATAAACTTCTTATGGCTTTTCCATCTTCCCCTAAAATATGATGGTTGTTTTTCTTCTAATTTTCTCCTTGTTCCTGTCCAGTATGTTTCTCGTCCTCCTTATACTAAGCTGTTGTACTAATATAAATTAGCTCAATGGTGATATTCATTACAATTGAAACATCTTAGTGGCTTTGAGTTTATCTTACAAACTGAGGTGCACACTTGACTCATTGACTTTATTCCTTTGCAGTCGTATAGTTAGAAGCTAGGTCGAAAGAATTTCTCAGTGACAAGTTTGTTTCTATTAATAGTTTCCTTTGTGGTTAATGTGAAACTAAACATACAGGCTATGTCTAGACTGGCATGATTTTCCGAAAATGATTTTAATGGAAAAGTTTTCCATTAAAAGCATTTTCAGAAAAAGAGCATCTAGATTGGCACGGACACTTTTCCGCATAAGCACTTTTTGCGGAAATCGTCCATGGCCAATCTAGACGCGCTTTTGCGCAAAAAAGCCCCGATCGCTATTTTCAGATGATTTTGCGCAAAACTGGCCAGTCTAGACGCAGCCACAATGTTTTCCCTTAAAGCCTCCTTTAAAAACAGTATTTTCCATGTTTTATATCTCAGCTTAAAATAACACTGCAAATTCTATTTCCTTGTCTCCTATTAAATTTAAATCTGCATCTATAAATGACATTGGTGTCAGGTACTTTTAAACTACACAAACAGAAATCTAGCTTTTGGGAATAGTGATGGTTTTATTAAACAAAGCCCAATAGTGTCTGCCCAGAAATTAGCATCAGGTGGACAGAAATAGGTATATTTGTGAAGCAAGGGAGAACACACAGAAACTGATAACAGACAAGTGCAGAAAAAGGCAGAAAGCAAGAAAGCCAAGCATTAGCTTTGAGTTCAGCGTGACCCTGAAAAACCTTGAGAAGAGCTTTTATACCTCTTGTCAGTAGAGGCTTCAGGCCCAAAGTTAAGAAATTGCTTTTTTTCCCCCCCTTGGTTCCTCCTGTGTTTGGAGAATCTGGACTTTGTAGATTCCTTGCAAGACTATCAAAGAAAATGCCCTATTCCATCAATTTCTGGAATATGTCTCTGACCCTGAAATTGTATGCTGTTTGAGTCGAAAAGGGGTAACAATGATGTTAGTTATGGAACCCAGTTTCCAAGGAGAGAATTTGTTAGCAAGTATTCCTGGTGAGCAAAATGGGTGCAAATGAGGATGTTGCTTGCAGAAATCAAAGATGAACAAAATAGTTTAAAACAAGACTTTTCAAAAGGAACTAAAATACCATCTGCAGGATTCCCAGGAAGGGCTAAGTATTGCCTTATAGGCAGAGGTCAAATATCTGTTGGCGCAACAGCTACAAAGTATTCAGACAGGTTGGGAAGCGCACATGCACAGACAGGTTGGGAAGCGCTTCCCACTTTGTAATGGCAAGACAGATCAAGGAGGTGACCTTCGACCTGGCTGTTAGAGACCAGAAGTTCTTTCTAAGGAATAAGGGAAACCAGAAAAGCTCTAGCCAACATGAAAAATGTTAATAGTGATGAGATCCAGCGAGGATTTAAGAAACTGAAAATTGAGCTCCAGAACGAAAGGAAAAGGTTACATACCACAGTGAAAGGCTGACACTTGGATGTGGAATTGAGCCACCAAGAATAGTTGGATGAGAACAGAGACAAGATGGGTGAGGTAATATATTTGATTCTGTTCTTGGTCCAATAAAAGATATTATGTCAGCCACCTTGTCTCTCTAATATCCGGGGATCAACATGGCTACGCTAAAAAAGCATACAAAATTGGGTAAGAGTGGACATTTACAACGGTTTTCCAGCCTGCTTGAAACCCTCCAGAAGGGAAAAATTGAGTTGTCCCAGATCAAGCAATGCAAAACCCCACTATCTTTGGGTGGGTGAATCTCCCTGGAAGGTTTATTTAGCTGAATTAGACATTATAGGTCAAATGAATGGCTGGTAATAGTTCCAGAAAATTGATTTTGTTGGTCCAATTTTGATGGTATTATAGAATTTACCCCCTAAAAACGAGACCGAGTGTCCAAACAAGAAAAGCTCTTGACATAAAATTTGAAACTAGTCATCCATGTGAGCTGGCTAGGACACACCTTAGAGCTAGAAATAGAAGGAAAGATAAAACCTCACCTGACTTGGCTGAGGACCTGCAGAGACTTGTTGCGTTCCTTGCATATCCAGATACTACCAAACACTTCCAGGATGGGCTTGCAACGGACCAATTTACAGATGCTCAGATGGACTTGCACCTGCAGATCATGCTATGTGAAAGGTGTCTGAAGAAACAGTGAAGGGCTGTGGAATTTGCAGCAAGAATTTTTTTTTTCTTTTTAGCAGTTTACAAACAATTCACTATGTAATCTTGCTCCTAGTGAGGAAAGTGGAAGCTGATTGCTATTAGCTACGTAACTTAAGTACAGCTATGTGTTGAATATGTATATTGAAAGAGAAAATTCTAATCTGATTCATAACTGTACTGAATAAAAAGAATTGACAAATTTTGTGTGTAAAACAAGGGAAATTATCAATAATGCAAAATTAAAGGAAATGGTTCAGTTAAAGCTGGTGCTGTGACAAAATTGTCCTAAAAAAATGATTGTTATCAATTGAAGGCAGGCCAAGATAGTTTGTTGCATATGGTTAGTGAAACCTCTCTCCCTGGTCAGGAAATGGAGAAATACCATGCTGACCCAGGAAACCTTGATAGAGGTAAAACGGTCAGTCCCACAGTATTTGTTTCAATCTGAAAAGTTAAACAACAATAATGGGAGAATGGCTAATAACTTTGTAATCAGTGCTATGAAAGTTGCCTTACAAATTCGATCCACAGGAGAAAAATATAGCTGATGTTTGGTGACAAAGAGAATAAAGGTTGAGAACTAGTACTGTGTTGAATGAATAACACCCTGACTGCTTCTGAGAAACTAAAAAACATCACAACCTCTGAAGTATCTCATACTCATACTCCATCCAAAGCTCATGATACTATTATATTTATGTTGGTTTCTAAGGGCACATCTACACAGCAGGGCAAAAGTTGAATTAAGCTATGCAACTTCAGCTACGTCAATTGTGTAACTAAAGTCAAAATAGCTTAATTCAGCTTTTGGTGCTGTCTACACAGCAGGAAGTCAAAAGAAGAAGATTCTTCCTTTGACTCCCTTACTCTTCAGGAAATCAGAGTTATAAGAGTCGGCGTAAGCAGTCCTCCAGCTCACCATTATTTTGAAATAATGTCTTGCTGTGTAGAGGTCTCTTTGTTATTTTGGGATAACGTCAGTTTTTCTGAAATAACACTGTTATGTAGACATACCCTAAGGTACCACAGGAATACTCATTTTTAAACTTACAGACTAACACGGCTATCCTTCTGAGATTTTGATTTGGTTATTTATTATAAAAGAAATATGATGCAAAATAATAAATATTTAATTGGAAGCTTAAAAGTGTTTGTTAGTAGAAGCTAGCTCCCTCCCCCTTTCCCATCAAAGTTGGCCTTGTTATTCTGTCATGATTGTTTTCTTTAGGGCTGTATATGAGTATCTCTCTTCCTGCAATGTAGGGATTTCCAGGATATTTCCCTGAGTTTGGTAAGGGAATTCACTAGGTAGAGGGAATTCATCAGAAATGGCCAGGCTGCAAATTAAGTCTACATCTGAGCCAGTAACCCATCCACACATTCAGTTTTGTAAATTAACTAGTAACTGTATTTTGCTTAATTAAGAAAAGTTTTTGGAATAGGGAGAGCTAAATGGTTCTCTTTTCCAAAGCAGTTGAAAATGAGTCATTTGTGCAGAAAAGTTCTGAAAACATCAATACGCGGGGCACTTCCCTAGTGAAATATCCCCACAGAAAGTAAACCTGGGATGGGCTGGGTGCAACTGTAAAATATGTGGGAAGCCAATATATTTATTAGAGGAATGTGCACTTAAATACAAAAGGATGCAATTTTTAAGGTTCACCTACTATTGGTTTTTTATTTAAGCTTTCATTTTAGAAATTACATTGCTTTAAAAAAATCCCATTTTTCTCCAATGGTCCTTTCAGATAGCCAGCTTTACACTGTATGTAATCAAACTCACCATCTATTAAAATGAGAGAGTAAGGGACAAATGTGAAAGTAAAAGAAACAGAGTTCTACATTTATAGCTAATTTGAAAAATCACCTCCACTGAAACAAAATATAAAAGCTTTAAAGCTTTACAGTGACAAACTTCATAGGCCACACAGCCTGTGTGAAATTGGATTCAGTGTGATTATTTCTGGGCAATAATTCAGAGCAAATAACATCAAGAAAGGCTTGCATAAATCCTGACAGAAAAAAAGTGGATTTAAATCAAACTAATAGGTTGCAAAACATATGAAATATGCTTTGTACTGGGCCTTGGAGACACATGGCTAAATCCATATTCTAAAAGTAAAAACAAACCAGAGTGATTTGAAGAATAAATTACTTGTCATCGTGATCTTTAAAAATGCCAGAATTTAATGCAAAAATATAATCCTAACATTTATTGCAGCAAAAATAAATGTCAACATATTAGACTTAACTGGCTAAGCCTTGTGGTAGCATTTCTGCAAAGTGAAAGGAACATGACAAGATGTATTTCACATTTATTAGAATGAGATTTGGTCTTCTTTATCATAAGCAGTAGATTTACACACTTTATTTTAATTTACCTCATACTATTGAGAAAAACATTGACTCATATCAGAAGGGGAACACCATATATGTTCTTCATTGAAGCAATCAATCAGCCTTAGAAGCTAACTATGTAAAATCACAACACGAGAGCTTTGCAATAGAATGTAAAATGTACCATAAAATATTTGTGACATATCACATACTATATTACTTATAAATATATAATTCAATGTGTGACTGATTATATTTGGTATTTCTGCATGTATGAATACTTGCATATTGTAAAAGGAGTCAAATCCTAGTTTCAGTATATGAAATCAACAGGGGACTGGTAACGGTACACACTAAAATACAAAGCCAAAATATGGCTGTTCTCCTTCCTTTTCCTATTCTCAAATTGATAACCTTGTTTGTATATGTGCATTTCCTGGACCTAAGTTTGTACATTTCATATTTTTTAAAAATATTTTCTCATTACACATTACCTTTTAATATCTGATATATTTTACATATATGAGCATGTACCAATGCACATACTATGAATATTTCTGAATGCAAATATTAGCAGTTTTCTGTAAAGCACTCTTAGGGCATATCTACAATACCGAGGAAGATCGAAGCTGCCACTGTCGATCTTCCAGGGTTTGAATTAGCAGTCTAATTAAGACCTCTAACTCGAAGTGAGGGGGCACTCCGGTCGATGCCGGTAACCCTGCTTTCATGAGGAGTGAGGGAAGTCAAAGGAAGAGTGTTCTTCCTTTGACTTCCTACAGTGCAAGCAGTGCCAAAAGTCGAGTTAAGGTACTTCGACTTCAGCTATGCAATTAATGTAGCTGAAGTTCCGTATCTTAATTTGACTTTGTCCTGTTATGTAGACATACCCTTAGCTAAGATGAATTCTCAATTCCACTGAAGTTAATGGAAGCCTTTTCACCAATTTGCATGGGAGCTGTGTCTGGTATATAGCCCTTAGGATTTTTTAGGGGGTCATCCAGTGCTTCTACAGCTTGGATTATATAGATCATTCAGTTACCTGTGTCAAATAGTGGGCAAAGGCTTTTCTAGGCTAGATTTTATGAAGCTAGTAAAGTCTTTTATTATAATTATTACTATATTAAAACTACAAAATCATTTTAGGCTGCCAATCAAGCACTTGGATGATAGGAAATTTTAGATGTACTATTGTGTGTATAACCTTAACTTAGCCCCTGTGTGCTTTCAGATTGTGCACAAATGAGGCAGGGATTCTGCAGAAAAAAATATGATTATAAACTCACATAGCATATGCATCACCAAGCTGAAATTAACTAGCATGGGCAACAGTAAATCTATTTCTTGATCATTTAAAGTGCTTGATTTTGCACCCAAATAACAACTTTTTAACATAATTTTTCATATGTAATTTCCCAAATTAATGGAAAAGATAAAAACAAAATATATTATGCGAACCTGGAACAAACTGCCTATTGTGCATCCTCAGCGGGCTTTGAATCCTGAGCATTAAAGACATACTGTTACCACTTGAACTAGAGAACAAAAGGCATTTGTTGGCATCAAGAAAGGTGTGGATATTCCAGGATGCTAGGGTCTCTCTCTCTTACTCTCATTGGTCACTTGATAATGAGTAGGACGTATTCCTGTCATCCTCCTATTTGTGGATCCATAGATGGCTCACGAGCCCAATTCTGGAGCCACAGGTTTTATCGCAGAAGGGGCAGGTGCTAGTGGCTATTGGAGGGACGCGAGGCAGTTTTTGCCACTCTTATCTCCTTTTCTGCCTCATCTCGTCTGCACTGCAATGGGCCTTTTATATTGCACCACCCCCTCACAAATTACCATTCTCCACTGAGGATGGTCCTGGGCAAGGTTCTTCCAAGTTTCTACACTGATGCCATACTTTTTCATATTTGCCTTCAGCATGTCCTTAAATTGTTTCCTCTGACACACACACACTCCTCCATCCTTCCTTCAGCATGGAAAACAGAATGGTTTGGGAGGCACTGATCAGGCATCCGGGCCACGTGACCAGTCCAGCAAAGTTTTTGGTAGATGATGATAGCTTCAATTCTGTTCATATTTGACTATTTCAGACGCTAGTGTTCATGCGCCTGTCCTTCCAAGGGATATTTAGGTTTCACCTGAGGCAGCGTTGATGATATTGTTCAAGTGCCTTCAGGTGATGCTTATATGTTGTCCAGGTTTCACATGCATACAGCAGTACTGGAACAACCAATGCGTGTACACAAGGAGCTTTGTCTTAGCACTGTTGTCCCAGTTCTCAGAGACCCTTCATCTCAGGCAGGCAAAATCAGGCAATGCTAGATTTCTGTGTCAATGTCAACTTTGGCAGAGAGATGACTTCCAAGATACGGGAAATGCTCCACATTTTCCAGAAGTTCTCCATTGACTATAGTAGATGGTAAATGAGATTGTCCCAATCTGTGAGGGTTGATAAAGCATCCTGGTCTTGGATTATTGGTAGCATGTGCTGGATTGCGGGAGTGGCTTGGAGGAGCTAATCTATCTTTCTTATCTTGGAAGGTAATTTTTAACTCAAGTTGTAACCCTGGAGTCAGGCATGGGCTGCTGGCAACACATGCTGGATTCAGGGAATTATTATTAGAATTTGGTTCTCTCTTCCATCCCAGGAATTGTGGAAGCTTTGGCCCATATGATCCCCCAAGATGCGGAATTGATATGCAGGGTCTGGAGATGTTATGGGGGCATCCTGGACTATTGCACTCTGAGCTCCTGCCCCTTATGGTCTGGTATATTTGTTGTAGGTCCAGAGAGTTGTGGTGGATGCGAAGCAGCAGGGAACTCTGCTGTGCTGGTAGGGCAGCAGTCTGCCTGCAGCAAGCTGCAGCCAGGGCCATCCAGCACATGACAGGCAGCATACCATCGTGTCTGGAAGATCTTGCATGTGGTTGCCTGCCTGGGACAGAGAGCCACAGCAGCGGCAGCTGCCCAACGGGGTTGGCAGGACAGCGGCAGCTGCCCAATGGGGCCAGTAGCAGGTGGGGAGCCAGCTGGGTGGCTGGCAGGCCAGGCTAGGGCTGAGCAGAGTGGTGATGGCAGGGGGACCAGAAATGACCTCCCCTGGCCAGACAAAATCCCCCATCTGGGACTGGTCAGGAAGGTCCAATCTGTAGTATCCAGGATCTTCATTGAGGATTAAGATGCTATAGTGGTAGGCTTTGTACAAACACCTAAAAAGACACAGCTTGCAGTTAAAGAGATTGTGATTTCAAATTAGATGTAACATGTGAGTTAACAAACATCAAAACAGGCATAATAGTTCTAAGCACAGCTACAATATCTAAAAAAACAACAAATTGTCTAGTAGCTCCTTAAAGACTAACAAAACATGTAGATGGTATCATGAACTTTCATGGGCACAAC
>JANRFK010001234.1:93308037-93318298 GCA_030068395.1 Apalone spinifera
AAACCATCTTGTTAGTCTTTAAAGTACTACATAGTTCTGTCTTTTGTTTTAGCTAGACCAGAATAACAGGGCTGCATCTCTATCACTAATCTACATGTTGTGTTAGTCTTTAAGGTGCTACTATACTATTTGTTGTTTTTCCTGATATAGACTAACTTGGCTACCTCTCTGAAGCTTTTCTACAATATCTAGTTAGGAGTGTTACATAACTTCCCTGATCATTTACTTGTTTGTTACATATATTGTAAATAAATTCAGTTTGTCTGTCTGAGGTGCTTATCACTGGAATTTGAGTAGAATATTCAAGTATGTAAATACAAAAACCTTTCATGTTGTATACATAGTACTATACATGCACCAATATATTTGCTGGTTGGATAAATAGGTAATCTTGTATTTCTATGACAAAATGGCACATTTTAATTTTGAAATATGTGCTGTGAAAATAAGAAGTTGCAACATATAAGGATAATTACATTTCAATGTGAATCTACTTAGCACTTTTTGATGATAAATAAAGATTCCAAATGTTTAAGCAACGCACTGTTTTGTATAAATAATGGAAATGAACAAAAATATATAATTACATAGACCAAACATATGCTACTACCTAAGAGTGACACGTTATTATAATAATGTGGGGTTGTAGCAAAAATATGATTCCTCTCTCTTTTTACTCAAAGTTATTTCACAGAACTTTCATGGCACTTGAATAAAACTTATGGATATTTCAGGAGGTTTGCAGCCTCGAAATTTATAACCACTTAAAGCACTTAAAAATTTCTGGAGAACATATGTATTGAATTCTTGACATTTCACAAGGCATTTAAAATTACACATACCTCTGAACATGTCCCTTTGTAGCTAAAATGAAAAATTCTTCTTTTTCCTCCCCACTGAAAAAAATCCCCATTGTAAGTTTTATCTATTGATAAAATATTCACTAAAGCAAATCTAATGTTAAGGTGGTGCTATTCTATTTTATGTTCAATGTGTTTTAAAAAGAGAGTCTGTTTTTATTCTGAATTTAGGTTTCATTGCCCTCTGCTGTTTGATAAAATACTGTTTTTAAAAGTCAACATCTCTGATAGCTATTAATTAATTAGCATTATTAGTTAAGAATCTTAACTTGAAATGTGTTTTCACTGATATTGCTTCACATTCATTTTGCTCTTTTCACCTGAAAACCAAAGTATTCAAATAATACAGTAAATCCAATTAAACTATCCTTGCAGGAGTGCAAAATGGAAAGTTGCTTTCAATGCATTTCTTGCTTCTCGCACATTACTGAGATACTTTACTATTGTATTTTCATATGTATTCTAGTTTCTACTTTGTAGTGCCCATTTTGGGACAAATTGTGTCTCCTAGATTCAAGTGCAGAGACTATACTCCATGTGAAAATTCCTCACCTCCCACTTCTGAATGGAGATAAATCTTAGTTTTCTGAATGGTATTATTACCTATTTTGCCTCCTTACCACGCAGACCCTATAGAGGCTTCTCTACATAGTTCAGAATCTGAACTGGGGAGACTGGGTAGGATGAGGCCAGAGTAAGGAGGGGGCACAATTTTCCTTCTACCTGCTCTATAGAAAAGAGCCAGAAAGTTACCATTTGTTATCTCTTCTGTGCAGAACAATTCAGGAATAAAAGGAACAGTATGTCTGAGAAGGAGTCCTTGGTAGCACAGCTCTAAAAGATCCATGACTCCTCTTTCTCCAATGACTCTTCTGAGGTCCTCCCTGTATGGGGAAGGACCCATCAAATTTCCTGGGTAAGATGAGAGTAAGTTAAGATGAAATGAGGTGAGGGCATAATATTGCCAAATCCAAACATTCAAAAATAATGTCACATACTCTAAAAACAGCAGATTGGCTTAAAACTGATGTGATTTTAGAAGTAATACATTCAGGGATCTTTTCATTTACCTTTTGAGGTTTGAGCCTTTAGGAATTGTGTTTTTCACTTTTTCTTCACAATTATGAGGGCTACTTGTAAGCCAAGAGTCTCATGATCACGTGACAACAGGTTGTTTTATTTTTCTAAAAGGAAAACTCTAAATCTTGTGGGTCCCTCACCATCTCCCTCCACGGTTTTCAGGCTGAAAGGCATTGTATTACCCTTCTCTCTGCCTGTAGAGAAGGGATTTTGAGGCTGCCCGGTGTAGTGGGGAGACAGTTTCATGTGGAGTCATACTGTTCCTCTGAAGGCCAGGCAGTAGGCTACTCTTTAGGACTGGCTCAATTCCTGCTTCCCAACTCAACAACTCTGAGTGCAGAGTAATGAGATGAGTTTACTGCATGAGCCCAAGTAGGAGGATTGAATGGGGAGGGCTTTGGAGGAGAAATGGAGATATGATTTCATGGTCTGAGAGAAGCTCTGAATGGGGCATAGACATGGAAGAGAGATGAGTAATTGGAGAGATGAGTGTGACGTGTCTGGCGGAAAGAAGGATTGGTAGAAAGGGAAAATAAGAGGTATCTTGCAGAAAAGTGTTTTGGAGGGAAAGGAAGAAAAAGCAGGAAATTTGGAAGGGGGAGGGAGAGCATAATGTTTACAGAAACAGGGGTGCCCACATGCTTATGTATGCAAGAGGGGTTAGGATTTGGATGGAATTTGTACTACTGAAGCCTCATTGGGGGGGCGCTATAATCATGGTACTCTGACGGTCACTGGGTTTTACCCTGCCATACACACTGGGCTACAAAATTGCTGCATGAGAGCAAACCCTAACCCAATGAAACAAGGTGGGATCATTAAGGAGAATTCCTCACAGATGTTTTTCTTCACCAGAACTTCCTCCCATAGGATTCTTCACTGGAAGGAATGATCTGAACTACTGCTTTTTTGTATACTTTATGTAATTTTTCTTAATAATTAATGCCAGCTAGAAACTGCAAGAATTTGCAGTTGTGTAGGAAGCAGGAAATTGCTGCTTGCAAAGCTTGAAAGCACACATTTTCATGGCTATTTGTATACACATTTTAGCATGTTATTACAAATCAATGATGTTGCCATTTCTTCCTAACTTTCCAGCTGCAACATTTATTGTTTTGCTGCATTTTGACATTTCTTGACTCTTGGTTCAGAATTCAGAGGGTTCATTTACTGGTGTAGCTTTTGGCACTAGGATCTTAACTTGTTTATTTGAAGGTTTCCCTTTGGCGTATTGATACTTTCCATTGAACACAGTTGCCACACAATGTGGGATCCTTGCAAATTTTCAAATTAGGGGTGAGTTTTCAATAGATTCTCTTCTTCGGTAGTTCTGTAGGATATGGCTCTCATTTTCCTTCCTACTGTTTTCCAGTCCTAACTTTGCTATGACAGTATAGCAGGTCTCAACGTTTGTGGGGTGAGGACCCATTTGGAAGCCTTGATGGTCTGTTGCAAAACCAAGAAACTCCCCCCCCCAACTTAAGACCCAATGCTGCCCTCAGCACAGTTCATGAGGGGGCTGGGTGAGAGGCCACTTGGGCTAAGTTTCCATTTGCTCTGGCCATGTGTGAAAAAAAACGGTGTCTTCCTTCTCCAGCCACTGGGGTAAGGGTTGCAGACAGCAATGGGTGATATTTGAGAGCCTGCTGATAAAATGGGGAGACTGGTATGCTGGGAGTGTGGTGAGGAAGGAGCTGGCAATTCAGAGGGCCTGGGAAAGGAACTGTAGGGCAAAGTGGTCTGGGAGAGGCGTACCCCCCACCCCCACCCCCGGAAAAAAAACAACCTCATAGCTCCCACCCTTGTCCCATGCAAAAGCAGAGAGTAAGGTGTGAGAGAAATGTGGGGACTTGGAGGTAAGGTGGAGGGTTTGAAGAAATAATTGAATGTGCAGTGGGGGAAGATCTGAATGAGATAGAATGATTGGTATGGAGAAAGGGAGTAGCCTGTCAAGGGAGGAATATATTGGGGGGTCTGACTCTGGACAGAAGGTCAAGAGAGGAGATATGGAAGACAGAGTATTGCCCAGCTATGGGCAGAGGGTTTATCAGAGAGCTGGTACTTAGGAGAGAATGACACCAACTGTTCTCTGCTGGCTTCTGTCTTGCAGGGCCATCTGGACTTGGTTCACCACTTTAAGCATTGCAACCTTTGGACCTACAGCCTTGCTCAGGTGTGGCCCATCCCAGAGCCATCCACTCAAATGTGGCCTGCTAACATGCCCCATCACCATGCCAGAGGCATGACTGGGCCAAATTTGAGTGAGTGGCATGGGACCCTGGAATAGGGAGATGAGTCCATTCACCTTCTTCCTCTGTTGTTGTATTCTGGTGACCCAGTTTTGCCTTGAGAAACCCTGTAGTTAACACCTGGCACAACATGAATAATTAACACATAGAGGGAGGCTTCATTTTTTTGAAGACAAAATTAGAAATGTAAATGATTCATCAGATTGAAAATGTTTTGTGTTAAACAAGGTAAGTAAATAGTTCAGTAGGCTAGCCAGAATGTCAAGCCAATGGTTCCCAATTCCTGGATCACAGAACATATGAGGTCCAAACACCATACATTTGTGAACCATGGGACATCCTCAGGGTCACACAAGTAGTATATATATCATGTAGATGGAGCCCACATTCCACATAGAGATCTGCATATGCTGCCCACAATAGTATATAGGTGAGAACCACTTGTTTAAGCCAATCAGGATCAGGAGGTGAATATTCAAAGGACTCTTTACTATGAATTAACAAGAGAGAGTTAGGAATGTAGAGATGAAGTAAAGAGAAAGTTGAACCATGGTCTGTGTGTGGACAGCATATGCTGCACAGGGATTAGTTCCAGCAAAGGAACCCAGCCATTCCAAAAGAGTGTGGTGCAATGTATGGTAAATGCAATGAGATGTGTAATACATATAAAGGGAGAAAGTTTCTGTGTAACTTTGGAGCTGTGATGTACCCTGCATTCCTCCCCTCTGCATTTTAAGTCTGATCAGCTCAGTATAGTACTGCTTTATGCTTAATAAATATACCTGAGTGATGATGCCTAGAGTTGAATTGAGGTTTGGGGAAGAAAAAATGGAAGGATGGTATCCCAGCAAATTACAATCTATGTATGTGACAGCATCCCCAGTGTGCAACCTGGACTGTGGGACCACTGAGATCTCCATATCCACCAGTCTGGTTTGCCTCACAAACTGTGATGCTACTAATAAATTGAAAACCTGATAGTTTCTGCACTTACATAGATACCCACAGGCAGGCCATTTCCAAGAGCTGCACTGAACCAGGGCAGGTAGGCCAGACATAGCCTGGGCTACAGGTCCCAGGAAGACAGTGTGAGGAAGGAGTTGAGGAGGTAGTACCTGCTGCCTGTCCCTCCCTCCCCAGTGCTGCTGCCTCTATCAGCCCCATTGCCTACTTGCTCCCTCTGAGAAGTTTCTGGGATGACCATTGGAAAAGTGGATTCCCTATAACAGGTCACTAGTACATTGTCCCTTAGCTGTAACTGATAGATTGGCCGTGGGCATCTCTCAACCTCACAACATATTTCAGTAGCACATATATAACTAAGCTTTATAACTTCACATACAAGCCAACAGATATTAATGTTCCTCACACCAAGACTTTTTAACTGATACCTTACATGGTATACTGTACACAAATCATATCATAACTATAAGACACTACTTTGATGTACAGAATGTTGCAATGTGACTTAGGCCCGTCAGTTTGTTTTCACTCAGTCATGCAGAAACTTCACTTTTTTTTTCCTGTCAGGGTCTACAGTGTTTGTCTTCAGAAGGAAATGAAGGAAATCTACATTATAGTGCAATGTACAGCTCATGGAATAACTGTGGGGAGGGAGAGGAATGTAATTGGGAAGGTTGTGGAACCAGGGACTTACTTGGTGGAGGTAAAAGAGAGGATAGCTGTTAAAAGATGAAGGTCCAGGTCCATGAGAAATGGCAATGAAATTGAAGATGATGTTAGTGCAATTATTATTAAAAATAATTTCTTGCAAGAGAGGAACTGGGAAAGTTGTGACTGTGGAATTTTACGGTGCAGTAATATCACAAATGCAGCGCTATAAGATTAAACCTTTGGTATTAATTTTCCAGTTTATTTTACAAAGGAATTGATCATTGGAAGAAATAAACCATTCTCTTTTCCGCTTAATGCACCTTTAAAATACAGAAGGGTCTCCCTTCCAGCGGATAGCTATGAGAAGCAGTATTTTTGTCTTTCATTTCAGCTGTGCCTACCTGCTTGATAACAGAGCATCAAAATCAATAGCAGTGGCTGCCATTGGATCTCTGGAAGTGATGATGATACGATGTTTAGATAGTCCTCAAAAGACAGAGTTCAAAAGTCTTAATTCTGAAAAGAAAGAATTGTTGGATTCTCCATGAAGCCCACAGGGGACTTGATTTTGCTATTGGTTTTAGGTGGAAGTTGCTTATATTCTACGATAATGGGTGGCAGTATGAAACCTTAGGAGAGACAGCTGAGGCTTTCAGGGTGGATAGATCTGCAACACAGTCAGTCCTCTAAGTAAGCCATCATGTAGAAGTAATACAAACCAGGAGGCCTTGTATTCCTGTCAGCGCCTGATGTATCACAAGCTTCCTATCTACACCACCATTCTAATTTGGGAGGCAAATATGGCCTCTCTGTGTAGATGCTTATTACAGCTTTATGATAAAATAAGTTATTGCTCTGATCCACATAGCTCCTATTTAGGTAAAGGATGTCAAGAAGTTTAGATATGACATAATTACTTTTGCTGTGGTGGGTCTTTTTTTTTTTTTTTTTTTTTTTTTAAAGACCTGACTATTCCAGGAGTAAATACAGATAATAAAATAGAAATTTGAAATGTTTTCTGCTATCAGAACACAGCTCCCGAATGGTGACTGACAAAACTCAAAAACTAGTACGTTTTCCTCCTCTCTTCCCCAACCCTTCACCCGAGCATGAGTGTAACTTTGCAGCCAAGGCACTGGATTGAAACTCAAGAGTTCTGGGCTCAGTTCTGGGCTTAATCACAGCTCCCCTATGGGACCTTTGGTGAATTGTTGAATGACTCTGAGCCTCAGTTTTTCATCTGCAAAATGATGACAGTACTACTTCCCCTATCCTTCGTCTAATTACTCTAAAGAATTACATTTGCGTTAAAGACTTGAGTGAAAAAATATTTTATCATAATTTGATTTTGATTACTCACTTATCAGGTGATTTAAAAGCTCAGAAACATAGTGGTGACAGATTCCCCCTATAACTTTATTTTTGTTTTTATTAATCAAATTACAATGCCTATGAATGTACAATTAAAATATAACTTTGAAAATATTAATTGCAATTTTGAATACACATTTGTAAACTGGCTTCTTAATGTAATGTACAAACACGGTTCTTTGACATTTATATTTAATCAAATGTTCTGTTGCTCTCTCCAGTATGTGAAAAGCAGAGATTGTATGCTGAGAAATATTCCAGTTATGGCCTTATATTACTGTAGAAAGTAGTCCTGCACAGTTACTCTAATATTTATATATTCTGCCAAGTTTTTGTTCCAGAAACAGCTTTCATGTTACTGTTTCTGCAAACAACCCTACAAGCTGGAACAATTGGCATCAGTTGATATAGTCAGAGAACATTATTGGACTCCATTTTATTTTCCACTGTGTGAATGTCAAGGGAGCAAATTGTGGCTGAAACAAGGAGAACTGTTAAGAAACACTTCCATTGCTTGCTTCTCATCCCTCTAAGGTTATGTCTACACAGCAACATTATTTCAAAATGACATAGTCCGCGTCTACACAGCCGGCAGTTATTGCCACATAATGTCAAAATATTGTCAAGCTGGAGGACTTCTTACTCTGACTCCTATAACCTTGATTTTATGAGGAGAAAGGTTAAGTCAGAGGAAGAGAGTTCTGTTTCGAAACAAGTGCTGTGTAAACAGGACCAAAACTTGAAATAAGCTATTTTGAAATGTTACACAATTGATGTAGCTCAATTTGCGCAGCTTATTTCAAAAAAAGCCCTGTTGTGTAGACATGCCCTAAGATAGCAGAAGTCTTGTCACATATTGGTGCTTGTGTCAAGGGGGTATTAAAACTGGTATTGAGAGGAGGAAATTCCATGGATTAGCCTCTCTACATCAGCTCAACCATTGGATTTCTTAATTTTTCTTAAATTGAAAGTTTACTAAGCAGGCCCCATGTCTCCCTCTGTGTTTGCACAGTGCCTAGTGCAATAGTGCCATACTTCTAATTGGGTCGATAGGTTCTGTGGACTAGAGCCCAAACTTTAAAAAGTATTTAGACATCTGCATAGCAATGCCAAATTGATTTAGGTGTCTAAATCTCATCTTCAAAAGGAATTTTGGCAACCAATTTCCTCATTATGTGCCTAAGTCCAAAATTTAGATCCCCTGAAACCCGTTAAGCTATGACTTAACTATGTTTGTTCCTGAATTCCCAAGGCATCTAAGTTTCCTCCATTAAACTCTCCTGGTGCCTAGCTTTCTGCCAGTGTGGATGTCAACAACCACCTAAGTTCTGAGCTCTAGTTCAGGACCACTCAGGTTCCTAGGCTTCTGGTAGGATTGACAAACTAGTAGACATCTTCCATCTACCTTGCCTGTGGGCCAATATTGAAGCCACGTAGGGAATGCCTACCACATTTTCCCAGCACCACCATGAAATATAGCAGAACATCCCATGCCTCCTGTTGAAGCTGTTCTACTTTGCATAAAATACAGGTGGGACCTCCCGCATCCAGAACCCCGGGAACCTGAGTGGTCCTGAACTAAGAAACTTGCTAGACAAGTGGAGGTAAATGCTTCCCTGCTGGCTGCTCTGCTTCCAAGCTCCTCTCCCTGGGATTCCCTGCCCTGCTGCTGCTGGCCCCACTAATGCTGGCCCGCAGGAGCTCCCCACTGTGCCACCTGCCCAGCTAACATGGCCTGGGAGGGATTCCCCACCTGCTGCCCACCTGCTGCTGCAATGATCACTCGGAGTTCTCAGACAGGACCACCTGGACGCTGCTGGCTCCCCTGTTGCAAGCGATTCCCCGGAGTTCCTCTGATGGGGCTACCCAGCTGCCGCAAGCCCCACTACCACCAGGGTTTTTCTGGGGTTTTCCAGACAGGACCACCCGGCCACTGCTAGTCCCGCTGGCCCTGCTGCCACTAAAGGTTCCCCAGGGTTTCCTGGCCAGAGCCACCCACTGTAGCTAGCCCCGCTAACACCAGGGATTCCTCAGCCAGGGGGTAGAAGAAAACATGGACTTTGTGACCATTGTTTGTAAATATATATGCTGGAAGAGTCCTCTATACAGGGAAAGGGACGATGCCTCAAGTACGTTGAGTGATTTTATTTACAGTTATTCAGTCGTTTTGGTTTGGTTTTCAGTCCAACCAAGTGTATGCACAGGAACATTTGTAAACATACAGCTTATACATTTAGTTTAGGGGACAGTCACTTTAGTAACACCAGTATGGGAAAAAAGCTGCAGATGGGAACCAGTGGAACTATTGTGCACATGGACAATAGTAAAATAAAAATGTATCATGGACCACACATAGAACTCTGATGGGCAAGTTGCCCACTATTGAATTAAACACATGGAGATGCCATAAAAAGAGTGTGGTGTGTGTATGTGTGTGTGTATTTTATAGTGACTGTATATTGAATGAGGCAGGGGTTTTGTACAAAAATGGTGAGAGATCAGGTAATTAAACTGTGTTACAATGCATGTGGACAATACACAAGTTGGACATTGCTTAGAGAATGAGACGGGTGTAGAATATTTCTCGTTATCATTCTCATTCAATATTGGCCCTAAGTTTTATTTTGTGCCTGCCATGCAGACCCTTCACAGAATATCAAATTATTCATTTTCCATGTGATTTTTCTTTATCTCCATAGGATATGAGTGTTTCACAAATATTAATTTATCATCAGACTAGAATACATGGTAGAATATTACAGCTGTTTTGTAAGCTGTGAAAAATGATGTTGCTAAGGTTTGGATTAAAACTTCCCCTGTTTTTCATCCAGGCCTCTGCTAAATCTCCACAGTCTTGAGTGATCCATTGGTCAGCTACAGCTCCCAGGCTTTTTGTCTGCAGCTAAAAGTGCAGTGGAGACATAAAAATCAAGCTTCAATAATATCAATTTAGTCATCCAGAAAATGAAAAAAAAACCCACACAACTGATTCCATTTCCCATAATTTTGGTTTAGGTGACTTGTATTCACACATAGGCTGTGTCTAGACTGGCCCCCTTTGCCGGAAAAGTCACGCAAAGGAGGCCA
>JANRFK010001234.1:93328767-93346693 GCA_030068395.1 Apalone spinifera
TGCCTACATTAGCCACCCTAGTTCGAACTAGGGTGGCAATGTAGACATACCCATAGAGAAGTTCATGTATTTGGGGAGCAACATGACGTATGATCTAGACTAAGAAGGAAATAGCGACTAAAATAGCGAAAGCAAGAGCGAGTTTGAAGGCAATGGATAAGATCTGGAAAAATAAATTGATTAGCTTAGGAACAAAGTTGAGTATCTTGAAAACGTGTATTTAGCAGCATGTTGTACGGATGTGAGACATGGGTGATAACGAAAGATTTGAAGAGAAGGATATTGGTATTCGAGAGGAGTTGTTATAGAAAGATCCTTAGAATAGGATGGAAGCAGAAGGTCACCAACAAGGAATTATATAGGAAGAGATAGCCAAAAGAGAACCTACTGCAGAAGGTTATACAATGGAATTTACAACTATTCTGGGATATCTGCAGAATGAACAACTAGTGAAAAGTTAAGACCTTGTATTCAGCATGATGGATGGTCCAAATAGGAGAGGCAGACCCCACAGAGAATGCGTAGATGATATAGTAGATTGGTGCAGAGCTAGTCTACAGAAGCTAAGCCACTCCACACTGGACAGGGAAAGATGGAAGGAAACAGTGATGGAGGCATCGGACACCAATGGGGGTTGTTGTTATTAATGATGTTGAATAAGAATTGCCCAGTCGGACAATATTCATATGCAGAATTGTTTCCATTACCCATATATCAGGACTCTCAAATTTATGTAGCAATAATATCTGTCTGTTTGTCCTTCTGTAGAAAATATCTGTTCCCAGGCAGTCCATGAAGTAACTTTTGTAACAAACAACTTACCTACTGCACAAGTGTCTTGAAGACTAATTCAGTAATGGGACAAATTCACTTCTCTACTCACAAAGCCTGAAAAATTATGAGTTAAGCAGGAGTTTTAAATGGATTTATACTCCTAACCCACCTTTCTTCACATTCCTTTGCTCCTACTCTCTGAAAAATTATAATTACAACTTCACAAAATTTTCTATATCCCACATAAAAGCCTCTGTATTGCCTGCCTTAGTAATCCAACAGCTGATGTTAATGTGCAAAGGAATTAGGGGAGAGCAGAATCACTTTTAAATCTACAGAAAGAAAGTTCTATAGAAATGTGAAGTTTTATTATTTATTGTGTAAAATGAAATATGACGACTGCCTATATTTATGAATAATAATATTTAATTTGTTAAATGTTGTAAATGTTGAAATTACAAAACCATATTTATAATTAACTGGAATATATCTACTGAAAGATATTGACCTAAAAGAGTGAACTGCTAGTGGAGTTAATGGAGTTAATTAGAAAATTAATATCAGAAAGGTGTTTAGCTTTTCAACATCACTTATGTAATGTTGAAATTTGGGTTTTCACAGTTTATTCTTAATTTTCAGAACATATCATGCTTACCTTTATTCTGAATATGAACAAAGCACAAAAAGATATCTAACTATACTGAAACCTGTTGTCTACATCCCGAAAACTGTTTATTACTTAACATTTCTTCAACAATGCGATAGTTTGACTGAAGTTTTTTCCACCTGAGAATCAAACATAAAATAAAGACAAAGTAATATCTCTCTGCCTATCGTGCTTAGGTCTGAGGAACCATTGCTATTATTGTTAGTAGTATTTCTAGATTTTATTAGTTTTGCTCCCATCTGATGTAGTGTTTGCTGTGACACAATATAGTTACAACTTTAGCTAAAGTTCTCTCAAAACATAGCAAATCAAGTAGGTATGAAATCATTTAACAGTATCATGCCAAAATTATTAAAAAATATAGAATTACTTTATGTCCTGTGGTGATGCCCCATACTGATAGACTAAGGCTTAATGGGAGCCTGATGGCTCAGTTAGCTCATCTAGTTACACACAGAGGTCTGTCAGAAAAAAATTATGAATAGATACAGCTGGGGAAGAGCTATGTTCTTCATGAAAGAGGTCAGAAGTCATAAAGGCAGTCAGAGCACTGAGGAAGGAGATCCGGAAAGGGGTGATTTGGGTCTGTTCCTTGGAAAAGAAGCTACTAGTAAGCTGCAGGAGTGTAAGTAGACATATGGTGGCCCTGGAACCCATGACAAGATTTCAGGGAGGTAGCATTATGGGTCAGTTTTTCGGAAGAGGAGGAGCTAGAGAGACATCTTAAGCCTGGGGTAAGCAGTAGTGGCTTAAATTATGTTTGGTAGTTTTGCAGGGAAGAAGTTCAGGAACTCACTACACTGAAAGAAGACTGGAACTGAAGAAGAGCTCAGGAAGGGAGAGAGACATGATAGAGATGACTAGTATTTTGGTCAGTGCTTTTTATTTGGAACATTGATGCTCCAGATGAGATTGTACATGAAAAATGTGGAGGAGCAAGTCATCACAGAGATTGAATGACCAACAGAAAGAGGTGATTGAAGCCACAGTGCTGTGTCTTGCTATGAGAGATATGTAGGAAAGGTGAATCTTTCCTCTACAATCCTTCAAGAGAGACTTTTTTTTTTTTGCCGGGGGGAGGGTTCTAAACTCAGGAAGTATGAAAATAAATGTTGTGTTGAGTACAGAACACGAAACACCAGTGACCTATCGTAACAGTTCTTTAAGAATAGTGCAATGTTTCCAGATCCAGTCAACTATGGATTGCTACATCATGGGAGTGTTGAAGCAAGGATGTAGGTAGTGCACATTTTATCCTTAGCTATAGAATTAAGCTTGTGAGGTTTTGTTTGTTTGTTCAATGTAATATATTATCTAAAAGACTGACTGTAAACACATCTGAATATCTTTCACCCTTATGCTAATTGTTAATTTCCATAATTTTAAATTCCTAAATTTTCTTTAAAGAGTAATATTCCTTGGTATATGTACTCTGCCATTTTATGCTAACTAGAAAACATATGTTAAAAGTAATAGTTTTGCTACTTTAATCTTTATTTTACATCTTGAAAAATGAAGTCAAATTATCTGATCTCTTCTTGCTCTGCTGAGCTTTTTTATTAAGCTTAAGAGCTCTGTTGTGTTTTCAGATAATACCAAGTTCTTACTAACTCATGGTGCTTTAGTTTCCTGCTGCATAACTGGCTCCTATATGCCACATCCAAAGCCTTCCACAGATTGGAAAACATTTTGCTATCATGGGCCATTGACTCACAGAAAATACCAATTGCAGCTACATCTGCAACTTGGGGCTTCCCCTCGTGACAGAGGTTGAGTGTTCTGAGATTCATGGCCTCCTGCCTATGGGACTGAAATCAAAAGTGCTTGTCCACCCCACTGTGGGCTGGATAAAATCAAGCAACTGGCCACATCTAGCCCACGGGTTGTAGGTTACTCACCCCAAGTTTGCCCCAAAGTAACGGCACCTTTTTTCTTACAAAAAATGCAGTGTCCCAGCCTACACATAGTTTCGTATGGATATGATGTCTAAAAATAAAGGGGTTTTTGGTCTAGCAAAAGCTTTGGTCTGCATTTAAAACATATACTAACTTAGCTATGTCAGTCAGGGTTGTAAAAGAAACAGACTGTTCCAGGTCTTCCTAATGATATAGCTTTGCCAAAAACACACTCCAGTGCAGATGCAGCACTGCTGACAAACAAAGGCTTCTGTTATCATACCTATGTTTGCCCTTCATTTAGCATGTGCTGTTTCTACTTTGGGGGCTATCCTAGCATGACTAACAGACATTACTATACATATATAAGCTATTTAGTATAGACATTGTTGGAAACTAAAATCTGAAATATTCAAAGAGGAAAGAAGATGCAAATTTTAATAGGATGACTAAGCATTGGAACTGATTACTGAAGGAATATGGTAAATGCTCCATCAATAGGAGTAATCGAAAAAGATTAGATGTCTTTCTAAACGATGGGCTCTAACTCAACTCTACAAGAGCTGTGGCCAAATTCAGAAACCAATGGGTGAAGTGCTATATTTTGCAAGACATCACAAAGCATGATCATAATAGTCCAAGCCTTAACATCTAGCGATCTGTCTTCTGAAGAGCTTGGGATTTGCAGGGCTAAATGATAGATCTTTAGTTCTGGGACTAGAACCCTTGCCCTGTAAATCTATAGAGTTTAGGAATGGGTAATATCCCTTTAAATAGTTTGGAGTCTTTTAGACTTTCTGTTTCTATTTCAGAAGCAATAAGAATAGTGTGAGAGTAGCAATGTACATAAATAATTAGGCTTTATATATTTATGCATAGTTAATATAAATGGTTAGCTGGAATTCAACTGTGCCACTCTGGTTTTCCCATATCATCAATATTGTCTCTTTGTTTTATATATAGCAATTTCCAAAAATAAATGTTTCTACCTTTTCAGTTAAAGGAAGACCTTTGTGAGCTGACAGCTGTAAATACTTATATTCTCTCTAATAGCTTGAGTACATAGGGACATCCAGGAAAACTAATCCAAATTAACTAAATCTACAAACTAGAAGTGTATTGGTTTATTTAAATTTTCTTCCAGAGTGAATCAAACTGAAATAGAGCCACATTAATTCTGAATAACAGTGTCTATGTGGGAATTTAATGAGGTTTAACTAAACTACTTCAAATTCACACCTTTAATTTTAAAATGGATTACTTTTCCTGTAGTGGCTTAGTTAAACTACATTAAATCCCTATGTGGATCTTGTTATTCAGAATTTAAGAGGCCTTAATTTTGTGCTTCTTAATTGTCTTTCAAGGTGAATTAAGATAAACCAATCCATTTCAAGTTTATAGCTTTAGTTAATGGGGATAGATGTAGACAAGCCAAAAGTTGCATTCAGCAGGGTGACAGTTGTATTGTTAAAAGGCAGTGTCTTAAATCCTGACCTTATTGAGTTAGAACCATAGAATCATAGGTTTCGAAGAGACCTCAGGAGGTCACCTAGTCCAACCCCCTCCCCAAGTAGGCCCACCACCAACTAAATCATCTCAGACAAGGCTTTGTCAAGCTGGGACTCAAAAACCTCTAGGTTATCATCTCCTTAGGTAACCCATTCCAGTGCTTCACTATCTACCTCATAAAATAGTTTTTCCTATTATCCAACCTAAACTTTCCCCACTGCAACTTGAGACCATGCTCCTCATTCTTCCATCTATCACAAATGAAAACAGCCTCTCCCCATATTCTTTACAACCCCCCTTCAGGTAGTTGAAGGCTGCTGTAAAATCCTCTCTCATTCTTCTCTTCTGTAGACTACATAAGCCCAAATCCCTCAGCTGCTCCTCACAAGTCTAGTCTTCCAGACCCCTAATCATTTTGGTTGCCCTCTACTGGAATTTCTCCATGCATCCACATCCTTTCTGTAATGGGGGCCCCCAGAATAGAATTCAATACTCCAGATGTGGCTTCACCGATGTCGAATAAAGGGGAATAATTACTTCTCTAGACTTGCTGGCAATGCTCCTCCTAATGCAACCTAACATGCCATTAGCCTTCTGGAGGACAAGGGCACCCTGTTCACACGTATCCAGCTTCTCATCCACTGTAATCTCAGTCTTTTTCTGCTGAAATACTACTTAGTCAGTCGGTCTCCTGCCTGTAACAATGCTTGGGATTCTTCCATCCCAAGTGCAGAACTCTGCACTTGTCCTTGTTGAACCTCATCAGATTTCTTTTGGCACAATCCTCCAATTATCCTAGTCACTCTGGATCTTATCCCTACCATCCAATGTATCTACCTGTCCTCCTTGCTTAGTGTTATCTGTGAACTTGCTGAAGGTGCAATCCATTCCCTCATCGAGGTCATTAATAAAGATGTTGAACAAAACTGGCCCCAGAACCGACTCCTAGGCCACTCCACTTGACATTCACCACCAACCAGACATTGAGCCATTGAACACTATCCATTAAACCTGACAATCCAGACAGCTTTCTATCCACCTTACAGTCCATTTATCCAATCCTTAATTCCTTTACTTGCTGCCAAAATGCTGAGGGAGACTATATCAAAAGTGTGCTAATCCACAGCTTTCTCCATATCCACGGAGTCAGCTACTTTGTCATAGAAGGCAATGAGGCTGGACAGGCATTACTTTCCCATGGTGAATTCATGTTGATTATTCTTATTCACTTTCTTCTTGTCTAAGTGCTTCAAAATGGTTTCGTAGAGGATCCATTCCATGATTTTTCTGGTGACTGAAGTGAGGATGACATCTGTAGTTCCCTGGATTGTCCTCCTTCCCTTTTTTTAAAGATGGACACTACATTTGCCTTTTTTCCAATTATCTGGGCCCTCTCCCAAATGCCACAAGTTTTCAAAGATAATGGCCAATTGCTCTGCAATCACATCAGCCAACTCCCTGAGCACCCTGGAGACATTCGATTCAGCCCCATGGATTTGTGTAAATAGTTCATTACCTGTTCTTTATCCACCAAGGGCTGCCCACCTCTTTTCCATACTGTGTTGCCTAATGCATAGTAGTCTAGCAGCTGACCTTGTCTGTGAAGACAGAGGTAAAAAAAGCATTGAGTACTTCAGTTTTTCCCATATCATAAAATCATATAATACTAGAACTGGAAGGGACCTCGAGAGGTCATCAAGTCCAGTTCCCTGCCCTCATGGTAAGACCAAGCACCATTTTGATCATCCCTGATAGTTATCTATCCATCTTATTCTTAAATATCTCCAGTGATGGAAGTTCCACAACCTCCCTAGGCAATTTATTCCAGTGTTTAACCACCATGACAGTTAGGAAGTTTTTCCTAATATCCAACCTAAACCTTGTTTGCTGCAATTTAAGCCCATTGCTTCTTGTCTTATCATCAGAGGCCAAGGAGAATAATTTTTTCTTCCTCCTCCTTATAAGAGCCTTTTAGATACTCTTCTCTAAACTAAACAAACCCAATGTTCTCAGTCTTCCCTTATAGGTCAAGTTTTCTAATCCTTTAATCATATTTGTTGCTCTTCTCTGGACCATCTCCGATTTCTTCACATCTTTCTTGAAATGTGGTGCCCAGAACTGGACACAATATTTCAACTGAGGCCTAATCAGCGCAGAGTAGAGTGAAAGAATTACTTCTCATGTCTTGTACACAACACTCCTGTTAATGAATCCCAGAATCATGCCTGCTTTTTTTGCAGCAGTATCACACTGTTGACTCATATTTAGATTGTGGTCCACTATGACCCCTAGATCCCTTTCTGCAATATTCCTTCCTAGACAGTCACTACTTATTCTGTATGGGTATGTCTAGAATACATGGCTCCATCAATGGAGATATGTAAACTAGTTTACCCGACAGTCAATGAAGCGGGGATTTAAATAATCCCCACTTCATTAAAATAAAAATGGCCGCCACGCTGTGCCGACAATCAGCTGATCCGGCACAGTGCGGCAGTGTAGACGCAGATTGGTCAACAAGGGAAGCCTTTGTCGACCACTCCTGTAAACCTCGTACCAAAGAAAGCTATCAGATTGGTTGGATATGATTTGTTCTTTACAAATCCATGCCGGCTGATACCTATTACCTTATTATCTTCCACATGTTTACAGATTAATTCCTTAATTATTTGCTCCTTTATCTTCCCTGGCACAGAACTTAAACTGACTGGTCTGTAGTTTCCTGGGTTGTTTTTATTTCCCTTTTTATAGATAAGCACTATATTTGCTCTTTTCCAGTCTTTTGGAATTTCTCCTGACTTCCATGACTTTTTAAAGATGATAGCCTCCTTTATCAGCTCCTTGAGTATTCTCTTATTGCTAACATGCCTGTAGAAAACTTTCTTGTTACCCTTCACATCTCTAGCTAGTAGCAATTCTGATTGTTTTTGGCCATCCTGATTACACTCATGTATGGTTGAGGAATATATTTATACTCCTCCCCAGTCATCTGTCCAAATTTCCATTTCTTTTAAGCTTCCTTTTTTGTGTTGAATCTCACCAAGGATTTCACTGATAAACCAAGCTGGTAGCCTACCACATTTGTTTTTCTTACTGTTCATCAGGATAGTTTGTTCCTGTGCCTTCAATAAGGCATCTTTAAAATACTGCCAGCTCTCCTGGATTCCTTTCCCTTTCCCTTTCATGTTACTATCACAGGGGATCCTACCCATCAGTTCTCTGAGGGAGTCAAAGTCTGCTTTTCTGAAGTTTGGGATCTGTATTTTTCTGCTCTCCTTTCTCCCTTTGGTCAGGATTCTAAAATTGACCATCTTATGATCACTGTTTCCCAGGTTGGCACCCACGCTTACTTCCCCTACTAATTCCTCTCATTGTCCTTTAATTAAATGACACCACTTCATAACTTGACAACTAGATAATACAATTTCATCAAATGTCACCTGCAAACTAGCTTGTAAGGAATTGTAATACAGTGTTAAGAGATATTAGCACATGAGCTCTGACTCAGAACAACCCAAATAAATGTCAGGCCTTGTCTACATTACCCAGTTTTGTCGACAAACCTTATGTCAACACCCAAAATTTGACAAAATAAAAATAACCAGATGATGTTCTCTCTTATTTCCTATGTCAACAGATCATTTCCAATTGAGGACACCATCCAACAGTGTGAGCAATGCACTATCGGTACGTATTCCACAGTGCAGTGTTGTGGAAGGCGGAGCATCTTGGAATTTCCTCTGAGTTCTCCCACAGGCTCCTTAGCTGCCAGGAGTAGTATACTGAGTAACCCCATGAGCTCTCTGCTGAGGAATGTCAAAGCAGCACAGCAGTTTGTCCTGCTGCTGTGTTTCTGGTGCATGGAAGGATAGGAGCATGCGACTGATTCTCTCTTTGTTTGTTCCCCAAATGGAGCAGCTCACTCAGCTGTCAGTTATTTCCTGGAGCTTTGAAAGGGGAGGATGCATGCCTGCAGGACAGCAGAAATCAAAACACTGAGGAGAGGGATCAGGACAGTCATCGTGGGATATTGGTGGAAGCCAGTCCTGAAGACAAAACAAACAGCAGTGACTACACTGGCTCTTTGTCAACAATAAAAGGAGGGAAAAAGAGAAAAAAAGTCTCTTGCAGAAATGGAATTTTTTTGTTGCCAAAGCTTGCCATTTTTCCTGACAAAAGTCACATTACAGTGTGCATGCTCTCACTGTTTTGTTGCCAAAAGGCAGTTTTCGTAACGAAACTTGGTAGTATAGACAAGACCATAAACACTATTAAAGGGTAACTTTTTTAAAGACACTAAAATGTTTGCATCCATATCTCTGAAGTTTTTCAGAAAATCTCCTTTAGATTTTGGAGCAAATGACAATGTTCAAGCTAAACATGTTATTTTATTCAGTTATAAAAGTGCTGAAATATGACTTACACTAGAGTTAGGTTGCAACTTTAATGTTGGACCCATAAACACGTGTCTCAGATCAACTGCCTGACTATACACTTGAGTAATAAGTTACCTCTTATATGTACATCTCACAATGGCTGAAGGAGTATCAACTCAGTCATGACCCTTTTTCTTGTCTGTTCCAATATCTGGAATGTAGTTGTGTTTTTAAACTTCATTTCTCTATCAGCGGTTCCTTAAATATATTAGGAGTTAGGGAAAGATGGAGGAAAATGTATGTCTTCTATTTAGTGGAGATAGAGTGCTAATAATCATCACTAAAAGATTAATTATAACAGATACTCAGCATAAAACAAAAGGAACAACTATGGAGCACTTTAAAGACTAACAAGTTTAATAGGTGATGAGCTTTTGTGGGCCAGACCCCACTTCCTCAGATCATATTCTGGAAGAGAATAAGCAAGAGGAAAAGAATACAATCCAGTATAGGGAACAACAGGTTAAAGACTATTTAGGTGAGTTTTTATTCAAGTTAGCAGTGTTTGATGAAATTTCATACAGGGTATATAAGGAATTAGCTAAAATGATATTGGCACTCTCAATTATCCTTAAGAAATCCTGAAAAATGGGTCTGATTCCAAAAGTCTGGAGAAGGGCAAACATAGTATTTACCTTTAAAAAGAGAGCAAAGAAGACCAGGGATTATAGATCAGTCAACCTAACATTCATAGCTGGAAAAAAACTTGAACAAATTATTGAACAATCAGTTTGTAACCATTTGGAAGATAATAGGGTAATCAATAATAGCCAACATAGATATGTCAAGAGCCAGTCAGGTCAAACCAACCAAATTTACTTCTTTGACTGGGTTACCAGCCTAGTGGAGGTAAGGTGATGTGTGGGACTTTTAGATATAATATATCTGGATTTTTTTAAAGTGAGGCTGTTTAGACAGTTCCCTAAGACAGTCTCATAAGCAAACAAGGGGAATGTGGTCTGAATGAAATTGCAGTATGCTGAAATCGCAGCTGGTTGAAATGTCATTCTCAGAGTAGCTATCAATAGTTCTGTGTCAAACTGGGAAAGCATGGAATGTGTCATTACAGGGATCAGTCTTGGGTCTGGTTATGATGCTATCTGATTATAATATAACCACAGAAAACAATTGTTTACCACTCTTATATAATTGCAACAGATCTTATGTCAAGTATAACCCATAGCCAGAAAGGGTTAAGCATCTGCAGGCTAAGTGAGCCAGAGTCAGCTTTTAGACACCAGTTAGGAAAGTATGTAAATGGTAATAAGGGTCATTGAATGCTAGATAGGCAAGAACTTTGAAATGCAAACCTGAGTGTATTTACTTATATATCTTACTAGATATTAGCCATGTACACAGACAGTTGCTGTCTGTTACCATAGATGTTGGTTAGGAGATCAAAGGAAACATTAACATTTATATCAGTCTTCATTGAAATAAATTTGTTGTCTATATGTCTCTTTAAATTTTGTGATAAACTGTTTAATGGATCAATTACTTTATGTTAATTATTATGGTGTTTGGGAAACAGAAGATTATATTAAAAGCCTAATGTCCTATGGTCAAGAGGCTGCCAAGAAACAGTATAAGATCATTGGGTCCTGATCCTGTCATCTCAGATCTGCTTAGGGTTTCATGCAGGGGAAATCTAAGACATAAGGCTTGAGATCCCAATCCTAAGCTGGTACACCCTGTATAAAATGCCTCATAGTGGACTATAACCTATGGACTAAATTCTAAAAGAACCCAGTGTAACTACAAAGCTCACCATCTCTACTGAGGCATCACCAAGCAACTTTAACTGTGAACTACCAACTATGCAAGGGAGGTTTATACTTTGACCACTATCGAGGTCACAAAATATCCCATGGAAGAGAAAATGTGATTTCTTTAAAGTATCCTGGGCCTGTTTCTCATTTAACAGCAAACTTACTCTATAGCACTCTCATGGCATAAAGGAGCCTCAAAGAGGGAGTAAATTATATTTATTCCATTATAAAGTCCCCTTGTACTGCTAGAGCAGTGTACATGTGCTTTATCTTGAATGAGTTAGGCCCTCTATATTAACTGTAAACCTGCCATAGAATCTGCATGATCAGATCCTGGTGTCTGAGTCTTATGGGACTTTGTATAGATGCAAATTCACCCTGCATTCTCCATTTGCAGATTTGGGTCTTACATGTGTTTTACAGGTTGGACCTCCAAAAGTCAGGACTCTCTCATCCAGAAACATCCATGGTCTGGCAGGACCATAGATGTTCCTGGACCAGGGAGTCCTGGCTGAGAGCCCCAGTCACAAGAAGTCTAGCTGCATAGAGCCCAGTGGGGCTGCATCTGGGACCAGTGGCAGAGACTCATTAGCACAGCAGGGGCCGGGCAGCCCCAAGAGTGGGGATGGGGCCAGGGTAGTTCAGGCTGCCAACGCCACAGAAGCCCGGCAGCCCGGTGGCAGGGTACAGCTGGGGCTGACATTGGGGAGGGAAGGTGGTCTGGGGAACCGGTAGCAGAGGAACTCCTTTGGTCTGGCAGATTCCCTTGTTCGGGACAGGTCAGATCCCAAGGGTGCCAGACCAGGAAGGTCCAACCAGTAGTCTGTTATAGCATCTATTTCTGTTGGTATCTAGATGTGGGTCAATGTACTGGCAACATGGTAACAACTTTCAGTTAATATAAAAGTAATCCTAATAATATCTCTGAAGAAAGCATTTTAAATAGAGTTAGCACACATCTTAATATGATTTTTCTCGTTATATTATTACATCAAAAACAAACATTATTTTTGACCCAGAAAGAAAGTATGAAATAAAAAGAAACATCCAGAAAGGTTAAGTCTTTGAGGGTATGTCTAGACGACATCCCTCTGTCAGCAGAGGGATGTAAATTAGATATACCAACATTGCAAATGAAGCGGGGATATAACTCTTTTGCTTCATTTGAATAAAAATGGCTGCCGTGTTTTGTTAAGTCAGCAGTTTGTCAGCAAAAAGCGGCTGTCAAGACGGGGATCGGGTGACATAAAAAGCCTTTGTGGGCCTATCCCTTATGCCTCATAAAATGAGGTTTACAGGATTGACTGACAAAGGTTTTCTTTGTCGTCTGATACCTGTCTTGACAGCCGCTTTTTGCAGACAAACTGCTGACTCTGCAAAATGTGGCAGCCATTTTTATTCAAATGACGCGCGGGAGATTTAAATCCCCTCTTCATTTGCAATGTCGGTATGTCTAATTTACATCCTTCTGGCGACAGAGGGATGTAGTCTAGACATACCTTGATAGTATAGTTTCATTGGGATTTTTAAGATTTTAAAAAGAACATTTTTGTGGTATCCCCTTAAAGCACAAAAGAGATGGATGCTCCAAATGGAGGACTGCCAGGTAAGAGAAATAGCTAACATTTCCTTTTTTGCTCTAGCAAAGGAAAGTATATAGTACTGTATATCATTTTTGTTTTCTCCAAGGGTGCATCTATACAACAGCATTATTTCAGAGTAATGGCCATTATTCCAAAATAACTATGCGAGCATCTACACAGCAATTCTGTTATTTCAAAATAAATTCGAAATAACAGACAGCTTATTGCGACATCTGTAAACCATGCCTGTTCTGAAATAGCTATTTCGGAATAGCAGTAGTGTGGACGCTCCACTGTTGTTATTTTGAAATTGCTCCTCCCCAGGGCCATTCAAAGTAATTAATCCTCAGTGCCTCCTGGGGCTCTAAATCAAGGTAGCATGTCCACATTAGGGAAGCCTGCCTCGCACTAATTCTGAGGCTTATCTGTAGTACAAATGTGCTATTTCGAAATAAGCTATTTTGGAGTATTTCTTCCAGAATAGCTTATTTCAAAATAGGCGTGCAATGTAAACATATCCTGAGATAAAGAGCATGACTGAGTCCTTCATAGTGCTTGTCCTAATACTGTAGTTAGTTAAATAACAAAGGAAGAGCTACAAGCCTTTCTTCTTTACCTTAATTCATCTTGAATAAATAAATAACAGCAACCACAGTTCAAAATAATAAAACTCTTTATATTTCAAGACTTTTTTTATAATGAGAAAAGAATAAAGAAACTTGTTTTTTCCCTGCCTCTTGGGAAAGCACAATAGCAGTGGAAAAAAAGAGAGAGAAAAAGAGATAGCGCTACAAAAACTGAATCCTAAATTAATTCAAACCACCTAAATTATTGTATAACACAGCAGGTATGCTCATGATGCTGTGTTAACAGGAAGTTTGTGTCAGCACATCCATTACAAACCTGGCTTTTTGGGATTTGCTGCAGGCTGAATCTTGGCATGTACTGCCTCATCCTGTAAGCAAGGAATTATTTGCAAATTAACATAAATCCCCTTAGCCATTTTTCAGTCAGAGCATATATAATATTTCTTTTTTTTATGGGTGTAAGACACTTGTTTTGCTCTAAATCATTTACAAAGAGGCATTGATTTGCAAAATGAAATTTGGAAAGTACCCACTTTGGTGTGATATAATTACTTTTATTTCCTAGCAAAAGGAAGTGAGAGCTACATGCACATTTAAAAATTACCTCCTGAGTTTCAATGTTTTATTGTCCAATTAAATAATTACAGAATACATTAGAATGTGTCCATGGCACATAGTTAACTGCCATCTAAGGTGAAAATATAAAAATTTTATAACCATGCCTTTTGAAGAAAGCATTCTAACTTAGCAGACTATAATGTTCAGTTTAAATATTGTACTGTACATACCAGGGCAATGGCTACTCTTTTTTTAAAGTAATCAGAGTTGCTGGCAGGTTTTATTGTAACCATGGAGGATTTGAAAAAAAAAAGCTTTCATCTATATTTATATGGAAGACACTGGGGGCTACATTCATTAAAGGACTTCAGGCACCTTGCTGCCACTTTTAGCAATTAATTCCAGTACAGCTACCGACAATATATGCAGAACTCCCTCTCTGGCTACGTCTAGACTGCAAGCCTCTTTCGAAAGCTTTTCGAAAGAGATCATACAGATTGCCTGCTTGCTTTTTTGAAAGTACTGGTTGTAGTCTAGACACCTCTTTAGAAAAAGAGCGTCTAGACTACAACCAGTATTTTCAAAAAAGCAAGCCGCTTTTTTTGAAAGAGAGCATCCAGGCAATCTGTCTGCTCTCTTTCAAAAAAGCACAGTTTGCATTACATAGCGCCTTTTTTCGAAAGAGCGCTTTCGAAAAAAGGCGTTCTCCTCGTAAAACAAGGTTTTCCATGGTCAAAAAAACTGCCGCGTTCTTTCAATTTACTTTTGAAAGAACGTGGCAGCAGATTAGATGCAGGGGAAGTTTTTTCGAAAAAAGGCTACTTTTTTTGAAAAAACCTTGTAGTCTAGACACACCCTCTGTCACTGCTGCTCTGTAGATTGCCCATGCGCTACTTTTCCGTAGTACTTGAGAACTTTTGTTTTAGTGCTGGATGTGGACAAAGTCTCCTCAGTGCTGTCATCACCCAGCAGCTTGAAGTCTAGTTTGTCCCTAAACCCATCAGGATTCACAGAATAGGTGTTCCCCGGCCTATCTTATCTTTTGAGCTCAGTCTGATAGATGTTCTCAGGACTTGTCCAAATCCATACACATGTCAAGAAGTAGTGATGTATAACTTACTATTTCTAGCCTATAGGCTAGGGAGTCATCTGAGATAAGGAAAAGCCATGTTTAGTTCCTTCCTCTGACAGATAGGGATAAGGGCTAAGGTTATTCTGTGGCAGGTCTTACTTAATCTCTCCTGTTCAAGCTGTGCCACACTGTTTAAATAGCAAATGGAGCAGGGAGAATAACTGTCTAATCCAATCTTTTGTTAATATAGCCCTGAATAAATATCCTTTGTCTTAGTATATGATCTACAAAAGGGGACTTGGATGGTTCATTCTTAGGGTCCAGTCTTTCAGCTGGTTCTGATATAGCTCAAGAGTGGCCCTGTATTTGTACACAGGTGTGCAATAGCATGCCCAATTGACCCCAATCAGCATACTTACTCAAAGTGATAAACCCTCATTCAGCTGTAAATAGAGGATGTCTAGAAAATTGCTAATCTCTGTCTGGACACTTAATTTTATACAGCAAGTTATACAGAATGGGCAACAGAATGTTTTGTGTTCTTTAAAAATAGTAATCTATCTGGTGAGTAATGCATCTTTATCTGGAATCTGCAATTATGCAAATCCTTGCAATGAGAATTGTTTTATTAATTGCTATAATTTTAATTTCAATTGAGAAGTAACTATGTACAAGACAGATTTTCAGGGGCAGCCTGTGTACATTTCCGGTTTTCAGATGGACAAGGAACCTGACCACTCAGACCAAAAATCATTCATTTGAGAATATTTTTTCCCTAGTAATAAACACCACCCATCCATTCAATTCTCTGAAATACTCCCACACCAGCATGAATGTCCTAGACACTATGATCACCTTCACCACTGGAACCCCAGAGACAACTGTAAATAAGTAGTCCATGAATCACCACACCTAACTTCATAGATCTACAAATCATCTCAAATACACCAAACAATCTGTTATCTACAGCCAACTACTCTGGTACCACAGAATGTGCTCTGAGAAGAAAATATAGAATATAGCCTGAGGTCACTCAAAGCTGCCTTCACCAAACAAAAACTCCTCTGCAGAAGTATATTGCCCCATGCAATGGGCTATCCAAATACTCAAAGAAATACAATACCGAAATATCACCTGCTCACTAGCCACTACTTGGCATCTATCATCTCACATTGGGGCTATGTCTAGACTGCAGGCTTCTTTTGGAAGAAGCTTTTCCAGAAAAGATCTTCTGGAAAAACTTCTTTCGAAAGAGATTGTCTACACAGCAAAAGGAATCTGCCTTTTCGAAAGATAGAGTCCACACTGAATGGATGTTCTCTCACATTTAAGCTGTGATTACTATGGGCAGAATGGCCACCAAGGCACCTGTGCTTTTTCCTCTTTCCTCTTCTTCTGAACGAACTCCCTCTTCCCCGTCCACACATGCCTTTTTCTGAAAGAGCTTCTTCCTCATAGAAAGAGGTTTCCCAATGTCAGAAAAACCCCTCTGTTTTTTCAATTTTGTTTCTCGAAAGAATGTGATGGGACTGTGTATGTAAGTGACTTTTTTTTTCAGAAAAATGGCCATTTAAAAAAAAAACCCCTCTGCAGTATAGACATACCTTGGATCCTATAGAAGGTATCATCAAACAAATACAACCTGTTTTCAGTGGGAACCCCATCTTTAATTAAATAATTCCTGAATCTCCATTTTTGGCCTTCAGACAATTTCCTTTCTTTATAAGCTATCATTGGAAGCAAGCTCCCCACAGATCAAGATGCACCTACTCAAAGCAGAACCCCCAGGCAATGCTGGAAGAACAGATGTAAAGCCTACAAAAATATAGGAACCAACATATAGGGCCCCATCAACAAATCCACTACAGCTAGAAGCAGGAGAACCCCTAGACATCAACACTGGAGCAATTACAAAAGAGGAAGTCTGTAAGTCAATAAGGATCCTAAAGAATGGCAAGGCGGCAGGACCTGATAATATTCCTCCTGAAGTACTAAAAGAAGGAGGAGCTGCTATAGTGGATCAGCTACACAGATTGCCAAATCCAATATGGACAACAGAAGAGATTCCAAAGGATTGGAGAAAAGGGCTGCTAGTGAAACTCCCTAAATCCGGTGATCTGTCACTGTGTAAAAAGTGGAGGGGAATTACTCTCCTGTCCACCCTAAGCAAACTATTAACCAGAGTCATCCTGTAACGAATGAAAGATGCCATAGACCACAAACTATGAGAAGAACAGGCAGGTTTTAGGAGAGGACAATCTTGCACAGACCAGATAGTAACACTTTGGATCATCGTAGAACAATGCATTGAATGGCAAGCACCACTCTATATCAATTTCATAGACTTTATGAAATCCTTCAATAGCGTGGATTGAATGGATGGTCCATCTGGACCATCATGCAACATTACGGAATTCCAGGCAAACTGATTACCATCATCAAGAAACTGTGTGAAGAATAGTCTTGCCAGGTCATCCATGATGGAAAATTGTCGGAAAAATTCTAGGTCACAACAGGTGTACGCCAAGGCAGCCTTCTTTCTCCTGATTGTCCTAGAATGGGTCACAAATGGACTGACTCAGGAAGGGGACTCCAATGGACTCAAACTAGGATACTTAAAGATCTAGAGTTTAACTTAGCCCTGCTTGCAGACAAATTAGAGCATATGCAAGAGAAGACAGATGCCCTACAGGAAACAGCTGAGTGAATGGGCTCCAGATTAGTCAAGAGAAGACCAAGTTGATGCACATTAACAACAGACAGGAAGGTAAATTACAGTTGAAGGAAAAGCAGTGCAAGAGATCAGTTTGTATAGTTGGTGAGTGTTATCAGCAAGAATGGGGAAACTGAAGAGGACATCAGTGTGAGAATACAAAAGGCATAACAGGCCTTTGCCATACTACAACCAATCTGGATACAAGATCCATTTCAACAAGAACCAAACTATGGATTTTCACTTCCAATGTGAAATCAGTGCTGCTGTATGGCTTGGAGGCGTGGAGTGTTGTCCAGAGGAACACTAAGGGTATGGCTACACTTGCAGCCTATTTCGGAATAGGGCTGCAAATGTAGGCAT
>JANRFK010001234.1:93361944-93384788 GCA_030068395.1 Apalone spinifera
GCCTCACAATTTTATTCTTTACTATTGTTTCAACTAATTTGCCCAGTACTGAAGCTAGACTTCCACTTCTTGAAAGATTCCTTTTTGTCCCTCACTGCTTCTTTTACATGATGGTTAAGCCACGGTGACTCTTTTTTAGGTCTCTTGCTATGTTTTTTAATTTGGGGTATACATTTAATTTGGGCCACTATTATGGTGTCTTTAAAAAGTTTCCATGCAGCTTGCAGAGATTTGGCTCTAGTCACTGTGTCTTTTAATTTCTATTTAACTAACCTCATCATTTTTGCATATTTCCCTTTTTGAAATTAAATGCCAGAGTGCTAGATTGCTGAGGTTTTCTTCCCACCACAGGAATGTTAAATGTTGTTATATTATGGTCACTATTCCCAAGTGGTCCTGCAACCGTTATCTCTTGGACCTGATCCTGTGCTCCACTCAGGACTAAATCGAGAATTGCCTCTCCCCTTGTGGGTTCCTGTACTAGCTGCTCCAAGAAGCAGTCATTTAAGACACTGAGAATTTTTCTCTCTGCTTCTCTTCCTGAGGTGACATGTATCCAATCAATATGGGGATAATTAAAATCCCCCATTATATAGAGTTCTTTATTTTGGTAGCCTCTCTAATCTCCCTCAGCATTTCAATGTCAGTATTGCTGTCCTAGTCAGGTGGTCGGTAATATATCCCTACTGCTAATTTCTTATTATTGGAGCATGGAATTACTATCCATAACGATTCTATTGAACATATTGATTCATTTAATATTTTTATTTCATTTGATTCTACATTATCGTTCACATACAGGGCCATTCCGCCATACTTGGTTGCTAGATGTTACAGAGCAAATAAGGAAAACAAATTAAAAAACAGAAAAATCTCTAGGAATAATGCTTAGATGGTGATTGGGGGGGAGAGGCACAGAACCACAGAGAATAGTTGAAACCAAACCACACAATAAAGAAAAATTACCTTGAGTGTGACTGGATTCACTTTTCCCTGTTACTTATTTCTAATTTTCTCTTTGTTCAATCCACTCCCATGCATAGAATTCCGGGTGGTGTGGGAGCGGAGATGGTAGTCCTGCCTGGGTTTAAATCATTCTGTGTGTCTCAATTCCTGGTTTATCTCTCCCACACAAAGAAAGCAGGTGGAGAACCTATATCCAATTCAAATTTCAACCCTCTATTTTGATTGGTTCTCCCGGACCCCTAGCCAACACCTGTGCTTAACCCCTTCGTCACCAGGTGTTGGTCAACTTCTCCAGTCCATTACAGCATATCTACACTAGGAAATTATTTCAAAGTAACTACATTCAAAATAATAACTCCCAAAATAATTATTTTGAAATAAGCTTATTCCCTGAGGAAAACAGGAATACAGATTTAGAAATAACCAGCCTGTTATTTCAAAATAATGGGCTTCTTAGGAGGACACTCTGCTTACTATTTTGAAATTAGGGGGGTATTTTGAAATAACTCCCTAGTGTAGACCAGGGCTAAGATGCTATAGGACTCCTCATTGTTTTTTCAGATATAGAGAAATCTGACTACCACCTCAGACTTAAGTAGCAACAGTGGAGGTTCTTGCAGTGCACTGAATAGCCACACGATTATATGCTTCACTGATTGCTTTTCATAAGGAAGACTTGAGAAAATTGGAGTTTCTTGCATTAAATTCCTTAAAGAAGGAATGATAAAATATGTCTGGGGAGGAAAGGGTGTGATGGCGAGTTGGGGTTTCCCCGATCCTGCACACCCCCCCATAGCAGAAAGAACAGACTCCACCAGCCAGTAGAATAGAGAGGGGTTTATTGATTTTTTTTTTAATACTGCACATACATGATGTGGCTACCGGGAGCAGGGCCAGGATGGCTCTGGCCCCTAGGATTAGGGTCCATCACTCCTAGCTCCCACCTTAGCCTGTTCTCTCCATGCTTCCCAGACAGCAACTGCCTCCCCCCAAGGCCTTGCCCCCCAGCCAGGTGTTGGTCTCTGCTTTCCTCCCTCTGTCTCTCTCCCTGGGAGGCTGAGCCTAAGTGTTTGGGTTAATACACATTTGGGTGAGTCAGTGGGAATCGCATCACAGCGCAGGGGGACACTGGGCTATAGAGCAGACAGCACCCCCACTACGCCACAAAGGGGAATTGCAAATAAACAGATCAAGTATTTGGGGCAACCACAAATTAGAATTCAAAGAAAAAAAGCAGGTAAAAGATACAACCCTCCCCTTTTGCTTTCACCCTCTGAAAAACAATAAAACAAGGGAGAACAAGTAGGAATAAAAATGTAGGCAAGGAGAATTGTGAATCTGAATTTCTGAAGCAAATATATAGTAATATCTAAACACCTGTCTATACTGGAGATTTGGGGGCTTTTTTGTACTGGTGTCACTTTGGCAGTGTAACCTTCCTTCCCCCATAAGTTTGATCTTATTAGCAGGTAAATGGCTGTATGACAAGCTCTGTTTTGCACCTGTGCAGTGCATATACATTAGAGATTTGCACTGGTGTAACAACATAGGAATAGTTATGTAAATTTACCTAGTCCAGAAAAGTCCTAAGAACCATATTCAAAATTCGATATCTATAAGGTGATTTATATATCTATAATATCTAAAAGGTGGACTTATGTCCACTCTGTATTTAAACCTCTTTCTCAAAAGGGATTCTCCTTGGATTATTTTCTGGAGGAAACCTTCTCAGGACTTTATCTCATTCCATTGAGGAAAGCCTGGATTAAAAAGATGGATTTAACACTGGGGCTTAAAAATTCTTAAGTTCTGTTGGTAGTGTGAGGCATACCTAAGAGCTTTCAGTTAACTCTTACTTCAAGCTTTAAGGATGTTGAACCAGTATGTCCCTGTTGATTGCAATTGCCATTGTGAATTGCTCAGGGAGTGAGAATTTTGGCAATTGCTTGACCCGAAGAGCCTACCTGAGGTCGAACTTATTTCCATCCAATGTGACAGATATAAATCCCAGTATTCTACTCTTTGTGCATGAGTAGTAACTGGATTAACATGATTTCTGCAAAAAGAGTATATCGGAATTGAGTTTCACTCTGTGGCTCAGAAAGTGGATTTTACCTATTATAAAAACAAAGTCCACAATGAGGAGCCCATGTAAACAGAGCAATAACATAGTAAGGATATGCCTACATTGCACCTGTGAATGTGAATGGCAGCCCAGTGTTAATACTTCTGCTAGCTCTATTGTATCTAGTTCACTAAAAATAGACATGTGGATGCCATAACAGGATGCAAAAATCTGTTTGACTCCCCCCGCACCAGATATTTAGGCTTTTGTGTCGTTGGTGCTGAAGCCTGGACAGTAGCTTCCTTACCTCTATTTTTAGCAAACTAGCATGGGTACATCTACATGAGTTGCCATTCACACATGTATCTTTGATGTAGAGGTGTCCTAATAACAGATAATTTTTTAATGTCCTCAAATCTAGTTTTACTATTTTCTGTTGATTATTAGCAAGGGATGAATATAAATATTTTCTAACTATCCCAAGTAGACTCATTAGGCCTTCAATGGACGTGGTATAGAAATGAACCTGCTAGTCACTAAAAACTGATGAAATTTGGAGCTACACCCATCATAAAATTGGGATTTACAGTGATAAATTAGTCCCAGGTTTGTAGAACTGTATCAATATATTCAGAATCACGACTTCTTCTTTATACCAGGTATTGTCTTGCTGTAACAGTCATTTCCTTGGCATTTTCATCTGTAATAAAATCTTCTTAGGAAATAAAAATGTGTTATAGTAGTTTGCATTGAAATTCCAGTTCTACAATTATCTCTTTCAGAAATAGTCTAGAGTATTAAGCTAGAAAATTTAAAAATACGATATTATTTCTTATAGTAAACATCAGATTTCTGACATTTTCTCAAATTACAAGTACAAAAATAATTCAGATGCCGTATGATATCTAATTTGGGTAGAAATGATCTGTACTTTTGACAAGTCACCGAGACAAAGATGGAATTGAAAAGAAAGTGTAATGATCTATAAGAGAAACATGACTGAGGCAAGCCACTTATATATGTGTCTGTCTCCTGGAACATTTAAAAAATATCAGCTGTGCAGATCTGAATGTTAACTGCATTTTATGATACTTTAGCTGAAGTAATATACTATGATTTTTAGAAAAAACTGATATTTAAAATTTATTTCTGTTGTTGTGTGGGTTTGTGAAAGAAAAGGAAACAGTCACCTAGAAATGTCATGATTGCATATGTTAATATATTAAGACATGAGCAAATCCCTCCCAGAGTTTTCTGTTAATATTTACTTAAATAAAATAGTGAATGATCTTGAGTGTTTTCATTCCTTTTATAATCACTTTTTTCTCAAATATTCCACCAAATGAATTTACAGGTATAAACGTTTATGAAAATCATAACCTGACTACATTCGTAACAATGGACTGAAATGCATTTTCACAGCTATAACAAAAAATCATAAATGCTTCACTCAGCTGATCAAAACAGAAGGATTACATTTTTACTTGGGTCCATTTAAAACAAAGTTTGATCACATTCAGATTTGTGATATTGAATATACATACAAGCAGCTTGTTGCAAAATCTACAGTTGAAAAACTGAATAATGGTGATGACAAAATTGAAACGTGACATCAAGGCAGAGAAAGAGAGAGAGACTGTTTCTCTACAGAAGGAGCCAAAATCCTGTAGTCTTCAGGGAAAACAGCAGATCTAACATACACACAGAGATTGTTTAAAAAAGATTGTTTAAGGTGTTGCAGCATGCTCTTTCTTGTCAGCTTCCAACTGAGCTGACCACTTCTCCTCTCTTCTTTCTGAAAGGACACATTAAACAGATCAGTGTCTTTTGATTTCCAGATTCTCATGCTTGGCAAACAACCCTGGCTATAAACCTGATTGTTTTTTGAGACAATGTGTCTTATCTAGGCCTTTGTTATATCTTCCCTGCTTGGTTTGATCTGTTTTGACCAAATTGTGCATTAAGGAAGGGCAATATTACCAAGATACATTGAAGTGCATATGATATGTATAAAAATATGGGCAGGGGAATTTCAGAAAGAATGGAAAGAACTTATCTCATTTTAATACTGGACCAGCATTCCTCTAGAGGCAATGATGGAATGATGCAAAGAGCTTAAATTGCACTGTTTATGTCCCATAAATACTGTCATTATTTTAAATTATTAAGCACCAGCAATGTGTTTAATGATGTACAAGGCCCTTAGAGACTGACCTAACTCTTACTACACTAAATAGAAAGACTCTTAATAGTTTAATTTTGTATTTGATCTAAGTTCAATGAGCTAACTAAAATCAGTATCATGGAGCTACTGCAACTGGAATATTATCTTGAACTACCAGCCCTTCTGAGATTCAAATACTTCTATTTTTCACAGTAACCTGCTTTAAGGTGGAATACTCTTTAGTAGCTCTCAGTCTTACTATTGATTTTATTCCTCTAGTATGCTGAAATGCTACTCTGTACAGGTTTTGTGTCCCTTCCACAAGGTTTCCAGATCAAAGGTTAGATATGTCACACCACGTGTTCTATTCTAAGTTGACTCTTGTCCCATTTCAAAGCCACTGGCAACATTCAGTTTTTTTCTTCTGTTGACAATGAATGACTGTTGCTCAAGTACAAAACCAAATGGTTTTGCCAAAGTTGGCAACAGTCTGCATTCAAGTTCTAGTAAAAAAAAAATGTTGGAGACAAGCTAAAATGCAAATACTTTCTGACTAGTAGAGACTGTAATCATCCCTATATAACTCTGCTGAAGTCAGTAGAATTACAGCAGATATTAATTTGAACTTATACATAGAATATTGAATTGATAACAAGTTCTCATTCATCAATATATTGGATTTCTCTTGTTAATATGTCACAATCTGTACTTTGAATGTAGCAGTGTTTTTATAGATACATTTAGAATACAAAATTTTCTGAAATACATCCTAGATAATTTGATTCACAAGGTTGATACCACTTCTTAGGAGGCATAGGAAGAAGAAGGTATCAGAATCATTTTGATCCCATATATCTCCTGCCTCTCCAGAAAGCATAACATGTATGTAAAAGATGAAGCAAGCAGTATTTCCCATATGTATCTTTCATCTTCTAACTTTTCCTCCTACCATTTACTTATTCATCTTCTAACTTTTCCTCCTACCATTTACTTATTAGATGATCAGCCAAAATTTGGTTCCATCAAAGTCAATGGTAAAACTCCAGTTGACAAAGGTGGTTTTTAAAGTTGTTGGGTTTTTTGTTGGTTTTTTTGGACGAGGATTACTATCACAGCATATTTTTTTAACCTTTGGATTGTACCAGCACATGCAAGAGTTAAAGAGACTTAAGAATGGGTAGCTTCGCACAAAATTCCTTCTGTTCCAATGGGAGTTGAAGGTTTGAATTTACTAGTAGATTCTCAGCACTTTGCAAGATTAAGACCTGAACCAAGACTTGGCTCTTCTCTAAACTTTTGTGTTAGTGATTCACTCACCTTAAAAATAAGAAGGATCCTGCTGCTTCTGAATTCAGCAGCAAACTCCCATTATTTTCAATGTGTGGCTTGTATGTATAGAGTAGGAGAGGTGAAAGGGAATGACCATGCTTTCTAGGTCTGTAAAGAGCTATGCATACCTATGGGACTATAGCAATAATAAATTAACCTGATGCTTTTTCAAATCTAGTTTTAATCGTCCCAAGTGACAGAGCTTCCAGTAATTTCAGCTTAATGCATCTCATTGTCAGGAAATTGTACTAACCAGCCTATATTTTTTCCCTTTCTTAATTTCATCACATTGTTCATAATTGTGTCACCTCTGTACAAACCTTAGTAGTCTCTCTCCTTAACTGATACATCCATAAAAACTTTAAATTAAGAATAATAGTGTCAAGGAATACTTTGACAACTTTTACTTATGTTGAAGGTAAACAAAATCCTGACATGGCAGCAACATGACATATAAAGACTCCACATTCACTGAGTAGTGGCATCTTCTTTATTTTCTCCCATGAATGAACACTTGAATGATCATATGTGATCACCTTCTTATCACCTTACATAACTGTGTACATTGCTCTGGAAGACTTGTCCTGATCAAATGAAAGCCAAAGTTTCAAACATTACAAGGAGGGTTAACAATATGCTGTAGTTCCTGCAATATTATTCCAAACTAGTCTTGAGGCTGAAAATTAGAATCCCAGACAATTCCTAAATGATTGACTAAACAAGTTTGGATTGTACATGAAGTGCTGAAGACCACTGAATTAATAGAAGGCACAAACAAAAGTCCATCAAAGGTATACAAAGTACTTAGATACACATTGGTGGGCTGCTGGGTGGAGGGGGAGAGGTGTGTGTGTGTGTGTGTAATTTTGCTCAATAGGTCACAATATATAGTCTGTGATTAATTATCTTAAGCAATATAAATAGTAATAGATTAAACAAATATCTAATGAAATACCAATTCTTTGCTATTTTTTCTCCTATACAGCAACAGTTTCCTCTCCCACACTCATGTTTCATGCTATCAGTATATCTATTTTAAGTCTAATACATTATTCATGATACCTGCAAGTATATTTTAACACAATTCAACTCTTGGTTCCTACAGTCTGTCTAATTCAGGGGTTTTCAAACTTCATTGCCCTATGATTGCTTTCTGACAACTAAAACTACTACATGATCCCACAAAGGGGGACCAGAGCCAGAGCCCTACCACATGCCAAAGCCCAAGTGCTTTAGCTGCAAGCCAGGGGTCTGTAACTTGATCCTTGCCACTCAGGGCTGAAGCTCTTAGGCAGGAGGAATATGGAGGAGCAGTGGGGAGTGGGGTATGAAAGGGAATAGCAGGGAGAGGACAGCAAGAGGGGAAGAACATAAAGAACCAATGGTGCGTAGCAGAGGCTACAAGTAACCAGCCACCATCTGGTACCTGCTCACACTCACCAGCCACTGTTATTCACAGTGTTCAGTCAGAGCTGGCTGGAAATGGAACAGGGGATGGAGCCCTGCTGGCCGACAGCTGGCATGCAGTGGGGGCTGCACTGATGGACTAGCAGAGAGAGCAGCTGGCCCTACATGCTGCAGCTTTGTCCCAGCTTTGCACACTCACTCCCAAAGTCGGCTACTGGATCCCCCACTCACCACTGATCGGTGGGCAGCAGGTGATCAGGGATCAGGCCCCTAGAGCAGAACCCTGATGTACTGATGAAGGGGGGGGGGACATAAAATATGGGAGAATTTACCTGTTTTTAAGAAAAAATCAGGAAAACAGCCAAAGAGCACAAAGAACAGAGCATCTGGTTATCTTGTAATTTTGGGCCCATGCAGTGTGGCTCAGGCTTCTGGCCTGGGCCCCAACAAGCCAGCTCTGGTGACCCCATAAAATGTGATCGCAACCCACTTTGGGGGTCCCAACCCACAGTTTTAGAACTGTTCATCTCTGTTTTGAAGACTTCCATTATTGTTTGGGAACAACTAAAATGAAAGAAAACAAGCAGTCTGTCTGAAAGACTGTTCCCCTTATTTTTTCATGATGCAATATGAAACAGAGGTATAAAAAGTATTTTGGATCATAAGGAAACAAATTAGATGAATGTTTTTGGATCTGCAAATTGTCTAGTCTTTTTCTATCTTTCACATCCAGAACATGAAAGAAGTATGCCTGCTCTGTTTCAGGAAGCAAATAAGGTCACTCCAATAGTTAACCCACAAAGGTGTTCAAAATACGCTTGCTAGTAATGGCAAGCACATTGGAAATAAGGAAACGAGATAAAATGTTTTATTGGCCAGTACTTGATAAAAAATAGTGAGGTGCTTTTTTTAGGCATCAGTTAGGGGGTTTCAAGATGTCAGAAAACACTTTCAACATATTGTATAATGCCACTGCTGGGGACTTTTTTCCTCAAGTCTTTGATATAAGGGGAATACATCTTTCTTGATACTTTTGAGAAATGGGCATAGTGGTGGTAAGCTAGATCAATGCACTGTGATGTATAAGTAATACATTTTTGAGTACTTTATCTGTATCTCCTTCCTTGTGTGAAAGCAAGGTGCCTTGGCTTTTAGAGGTTCTGAGCAATTGATACTGCAGTTATGGGAAACAATGGCATCCGTTATTGCCAACTCTTGTCAGACTGCAGGCATTTCTTTATTATTTATTTATTCATTCACAGTAAGACATTTTTCAGAAGAAGTTCCAGTTAAACATATCTGTCCTCTGATCATGGATTAAAATTAGAGCTGTACCAATGTCAGAATTCTGCTTTTCCTTTTATTTTAATTTTGCTTGCCTCAAATTTTTTCCTTCCCAGCCTTCCTCACAATACCACGTATTTGTACTTACATTTAAATGTGAATTTTCATGAGTTTTTAAATCAAAATCTATATTTATTTAGAAAAATAGGCCCACTATCTTTTTTTCCTGTGAAATCTCTATTTTTCTTGCAGAGTAGCATATTTCACTACAAAATAAGCTTAGTTTTGCTTCAAACAAGTGAAATTGTCTACAAAAATCAAACTTTTCTACATAATGAAGTGCAAAATTCTGTAATTTAAAATAATTTCCATTTGGTCATGAGTATTTCAGACATTAAAACATGTGAAATCACAAAAAAGGATTTCTGTCACCTTTTCCAAACGCTGTTTTCTGAAAACTCACCCAATGGAATGATTCTACATTTAATTCCAGAGACTCATGACAGAGAAAAATTCACTCTGCCTTTGAAGAGGCTGTATTTGTATTCTTTGAAAATGTTGATATAAAGAACAAACATCTAATCTTAGCCCATCTGTGAGTAGATCTTTGGTGATATGAGACTAAAGATGTGATTTTTGATTGAGATTGCTATATATATATCCCTTCATTCTACAGAATACTATGACCTGGTGATTCAAGGAAGAATTCATGAACTATTTAAAAAGTTTTTCTTCCATCCTCTAAATAGGCTGATGATTTTTCTTCTAATTTAGTCAAAGGGAGTTTGACACATTTTAATGTTATAAGCAATTAGAAATTAATCCTTCAGTCTATCTGAAATAGCTATGTGGCTCTTATCGACGTAGTATCTGAACATTTCACAGTTATGAATGTATTTATCTTCCCAGCACCTTTGTGAGGTAATATTATCACCGTTGGCAGATGGAGATCTGGGACACTGAGATTTTAAATGATTGGCTTAAGATATTTGTAGAATACTGCCACTTGACCCTGGGTTCCTGGAATCTATCCAAGGAAGAAGACTGTTTTAAAAGAATACATTTATGTACTGTTTTATTTTAGGACCTAAACACAGATATCTGACTTATCAGGATATAGTAAGTAAATAGTAAAATAGAGTTCCAGTTCCATGAGGTGAGAATACATGGTTACTTTCTTTAAAAAAAAAAATAAATCTAATTTAACCTAATAGCTCAGTTTAGCCTTGTGAGTCATTTCATCTACAAATAGATGATAGAGCCAGGTATTTTCTCTCATGAAATCTTGCTTTTTTACAAAGATTATACATATACATAAAGTCCTGTTTCCTTGAACACAGTAGGAATCAAGCATCAGGACATGGTGCCTTTGCTCGCAGTTCCAAACATGCCATTTCAGCCAGAAACTTAGCTTTCTCTCAGGACCATATTTACCAGTGTATCTGTATTGTGAGCTTGGCTTTCTGGATGCTTCTGTCTCTTTACTTTCTCTCTCTCTCTGGCTATGTCTAGACTGAGCTGAAGTTTTGAAAGAGGATATGCAAATTCCACGAATTTGCATATCTTCTTATGATGTCATTTTTGAAAGTGGAGATTTCGAAAGTGAAAGCAGTCAGGATGCATTTTTTTCAACAACCCCCCTTTTCAAAAAGCCACTCTTCCTCAAAAAATAAGCTTTACAAGGCTTTTCAAAAAAAAGGGGGGGTTACTGAAAAAACCACTTCCCTATTACTTTCACTTTTGAAAGATGATATGCAAATTCCCGCAGAATTTGCATATCCTCTTTTGAAACTTCAGCATAGTCTGGAGGTATTCCCTAGACGTGGCAGAGTTTTTCCGGAACACATCTGCTTTTCCGTTTTGGGTTGTTTGGGGTTTTTTTTGCGAAAGAGCAGATACGCTCTTTAGGAAGCCCTGTCTTTCTCCTTCCATGAGGAAGAAGGGCTCTTTGGAATTTCAGAAAATCCTCCTCTTTTGGCCCAGTGTAGATGGAAAAAGCCTCTTCATTTTGCGTACCTTTTTCTGATAGATCATTGTAGTTTAGTCATAGCCTGGGAGTGCTAACTAAGGGTACGTATGCACAGTAGCACATACCTTGAAATAAGCTACTCAATATGAGCTACACAAATTGTGTAGCTTATTTCAAAATAGCTTATTTTGAAATGTAAATTTTGAAATAAATCACTATTCTGGTGTCTGTCTTTCTTTCTCCTTATGCAACAAGGTTTACAGGAAGCTGAAATAAGCTGTCCACTATTTCAAATGTATTTCGAAATAACAGGTGTGTGGTTAAGATGTGCAGAATGCTATTTCGGGATTGTGTCCATTATCCCAAAATCGGCTCCCTGTGTAGATGTACACTAAATAAGCAGAGTGAAACCAAGGGAAAATAAAGATGTCATTTTTACTTTAAAGCTGAAACTGTGCAAATATATAAAAAGCATCACTGAGTTTGTCATCCACTGAGTTTATAGGATTTGTTTAAAGGAATAGTTGTGAACTGTGTTTCCTTTCAATTTGATAGAACAGGTATTACCCAGGGATCTTACTACTAGTTTTTGGTCTTAAAATCATTCCATGGAATCACTACTTCTCTGTTCAAGAATAGAGGACAGGACTTACTTATTCCTATAATATTCACAGACTTTAAAATATCATGGCTCCAGAATGAAAAGGGAATGAAATACAAACTTCCACAATATCCAGAAGCAAAATGTCTTCTGTTAATATCACTCAATAATTACCATTTAATGTTGCATAGTGTTCTTTTCTCTGACAGGGACTGAAAATGCCTGAGTATGGATAAAGGCATATGAGAGCCACCACTGAGAGGGCTGGTGGGCACAGTGGTTAGTTATGCACAAATGAATAATGTGAAACACATTGATGCATCCAAGGGTATTGAGGGACGTGGTTGGTATGTCTTAGAACTATTGGATATTCATTATCTTTGAAAACACATAGTGATCAGTGGAGGTCGCAACTGACTGGGAAAAGGCAAATGTAATGACCATCTTTTAAAAGTTTTAAAGGAGAATCTGTGGAACTACATATGTGCATAAGAATATAAGAATGTCTATATTGGGTCAGACCAAAGGTCCATCTAGCCCAATATTCTGTCTTCCAAATGTGGCCAATGCCAGCCCCAGAGAGAGTGAACGCAACAGGTAATCATCTTGTGATTCCTCCCTTATCACTTAACCCCATTCTCTGGCAAACAGAGGCTAGGGACACCATTCCTACCCATTCTGGCTAATAAGAATTGACGGACCTGTCCCCGATTAATTTATCTAGGTATTTTCTGAACCCTGTTAAAGTCCTGGTCTTCACAACATCCTCTGTTAAGGTTGACTATGTATTGTGTGAAGAAGTACTTCCTTTTGTTTGTTTTAAACCTGCTACCTATTACTTTCATTTGGTGCCCCTCTAGTTCTTGTGTTATGGTAACAAGTAAATAACTGTTCCTTATTCTCTTCCTCCACACAAGTCATGATGTTATAGACATCTATCACATTCCCCTTTAGTTTCCTCTTTTCTAAGCAGAAAAGTCCCAGTCTTTTTTAACCTCTCTTCCTATAGCAGCTGTGCAAACCTCTACAAATTTTTGTTGTCCTCTTCTGAACTTTTTCCAATGCTAAGATACCTTTTATGAGATGAGGTGATCACATCTGTACCCAGTATTCAAGATTTGGATGTACCATGGATTTATATAGAGGCAATAAGATATTCTCAGTCTTATTCTCTATCCCTTTTAAAATTATTCCTAATATCTGTTTGCTACAGACCTGTCAGCCTTACCCCAGTCCCCAGAAAAATAATTGAGTGGGAATTCCTTACACGTGAAGGAGAAGAAAATGTCCAGGAACAGTCCACATGGATTCACCAAGGTTAAATCATGCATTCCCAACTAGATTGTCTTCTATGCTGAAATATCTGGCTCTGTGGATGTAGGGAAAGTGGTGGATACCTTGATTTCAGCAAAGCTTTTAATATGATTTCCTATAGTTTTCTTGCTAGAAATTTAATGAGGAATGGCTTGGATTAATGGACTATGAAGGCTATAGAAAGCTGGCTAGATCATTGAGCTCAATGAGTAGTGATCAATGGCTCAATCAATGCCCAGTTGGCAGCCAATTTCAAGCAGAGTGATCCAGGGGTCAATCCTGAGGCAAGTTTTGTTCAACATCTTCATTAATGGTCTGGATGATGGAATGAGTTGCATCCTCAGCTACTTCTTGGATTACATTAAACTGAGGAAAGAGGTAGGTACATTGGAGGGTAGGGTTGAGATCCAGAGTGACCTAGATAAATTGAAGGATTAGGCCAAAAGAAATGTTTTGAGGTTCAGCAAGAACAAGGGGAGAGTCCTGCACTTAGAATGAAAGATCTCATGCACTGCTACAGGCTGGGAATTGATAGGATAAGCAGAGGTTCTTCAGAAAAGGATGTTGGGATTACAGTGGATGGGAAGCTAGACATGAGTCAACAGTGTGCCCTTGTTGCCAAGAGGGGATAATGGCAAATTGAACTGCATTAGTAGGAGCTTTGACAGCAGATCAAAGGAAGTGATTATTCCCCTCTATTAGTCAAAGGTGAGGCCACATCTGAAGTATAGGGCCCCCCAGTACAGAAAAGATGTGGACAAGCAAAGGACAGCAATAATGATTATGGGGTTGGTCTCAAGGAGGATGGAGCTAGGCATTTCTCAATGGTGACAGATGACAGAGTGAGGAACAATAATCTCAAGTTGTGGTGAGAGAGATCCAGGTTGGATATTAGGAAAAACTATTTCACTAGGAGGGTGGTGAAGCACTGGAACGGGTTAGCTAGTGAGGTGGTAGAATGTTCATCCTTAGAAATTTTTAAGGCTGGGCTTGAAAAAGCCCTGCTGGGATGATTTAGTTAGGGTTGGTCCTACTTTTAGCAAGCAGTTTGACTCAATGACCACTTTAGGTCTGTTCCCACCCTCATCTTCTATGATTCTATAATAATTATTTCTATATCCAGTGTGGGTGCTAGTCACCTTGATCAATTGGTCCTTCAGTCTTAAAGAGAAAGCAATGATCATAACACATTGTTCAGGTTCTTCTAGCCATTCCTTCAGGCACCTTTTGACCAGGCAATCAGCAGGACTGGACACCCTAGCAGCACAACACACTGCATCCCAGAATCCCTGAGATCAAGCAATCCACCAGTTTCAGTTTCCCAAATAGCTAAGGTTACAGCTGTGTTCTTCCATCCCAGAATCCCTGAGATCAATCAATCCATCAGTTTCAGTTTCCCAAATAGCTAAGGTTACAGCTGTGTTCTTCCATAACAGGTTTATGGAAGCTAATACCTCTGTGAAACAAATGAAAAAATCATTGTCATAAAGTTCATATACAAATATGTTCTGTGATTTCTATAGATGCCAAGTTATTTATATGAAAGAGAGTTGTGTTGCTGTTTTGGTTTTGAAAGCTAGGAAATGGATATATCCATAAATGTATTAGAAAGAGTTCAGTTATGAATGCTGTTTAAATATAATAGCAATATTAAATACTATAGAAACTTATACCAAATGCTACATGTGGTCTGCAAAAGCTTTAGCAGTGCTTAACTCTTCTTAGATACTTTTAGAAACATTTACAGCCTTCACAGTTTCATATTCCTCTCCAGACCCTCATGATTCCTAATTTATTGGAAATATTAAAGCATTTCATTTGATTTAAATTCTATTTCTTGTTTCTTCTTTGTTTATTTTTGTTTGGAAGATTAGTTTATAAAGAGATATTTGCATTTACAATTCAAATTAATTTAAATTACATACCAGAAGTGGTAGAAAACACTGCTGTGTCATTGATATTTTGCATCTATGAAAGACTTCACAGATGTTCAATGTACACATGCTAAACTCTAATTAAATATTGATCCCCCCCTTTTTTTTATACAAAAGAAAAAAAAAAAAGCAAGCACATCTTTGTTACTGTCTTGGTGAAACATCAGTTCTTAAAGTACAGCTTTGTGCACGAACACTTGTAGAAATGAGATTTCAGTAGCAATAGTGAATTTGTTTTTTTGATGTTTAAATCTACTTTCTGAAAGTATCACATCATGGAACTGAATTTGCACAAAGCAACTCACTGAGCTGAAACTTGTGCTTACTTCAGTGTGATTTTTGCCTTAGAAGGTGGTTCAACATGAAATTTCAAGGAAAGCAGTGAGACTAATGCAGAAATGGCTGTAAAATTGCAGCTAGATAACAAGTGGTGTGGCATAAGATGTCCATGCTATGGAGGGGTCAGAGAGTACCCTGTACAAGAGAGATCTGTGTTTTCAGGAACATGTTCTATCTCTAATTCAATACATAATTATTTTTTGCAGCACAATAATTAATTACTGAATTAATAGTGAAATATGGCCTTTTTGGAGTCTGGCAAACTATTTAACAAAACTGCCATTCACCCATAAGATAAGAATGCTATCCTCTCAGTGTCCGATAACATACAGAAATTTGTGAAAGGGGAACTGCACTGCAGTCTCACCTGAAAAGCTTAATAAGCGTGCCCTAAATCCCAAAAGTTTAGCACTGCAGATAGAATGGCCTCGGGCATTCTGAAGTTCCTGGAGAAAATATGGCTTTTTCCTGCTACAAGTTATAATATGTCAATAAATTTAAAACTGCTAGAAATCTTGTGCTAATCACTAAAGTCATTATGAACTATATCTGGCTTATTTGGCTAACAGTTCATGATACCACATTAAACTAGTTAAATTTTGGCATCTTTAATTTTTCAGAGGTGTGGAAATACAGGAATTTGTTTTTCCTTCTTGTAGCTCTGTTTTTCATTTAAAAAAAACATTAAAGGGATCATCAACAGAGGTACTGAATTAAAACTAATTGATACTGACCAAAGGGGCCAGAAAAATCCAAAGATGTGAAAATATCTCACAAACAACAAATATTATCCTTACATATTTGTATTGCATAGCAACAGAGATGTTAATGATATAATAACTAATGAAATGTAGCTGGTTGATGGAGAAACAGAAACTTATAGCAAATAAAACTTTGACTTGTCTGGGAATTCTAAAAGGAACATAAGATAAACACAGTGGTTACGTCTAGACTAACATGATTTTCCGCAAATGCTTTTAACAGAAAAGTTTTTCCGTTAAAAGCATTTGCGGAAAAGAGTGTCTAGATTGGCATGGATGCTTTTTGTGCAAAAGCATCCGTGGCCAATCTAGACGCGGTTTTGCGCAAAAAAGCCCCAATCGCCATTTTCGCCATCGGGACTTTTTTGCGCAAAACAGTTCTCAGTTGTCTACCCTGGCCCTCTTGAGCAAATACATTTGCTCAAGAGGGCTTATCCCTGAGCGGGAGCATCATAGTATTTGTGCAAGAACACTGACAATCTAATGTATGATCGTCAGTGTTTTTGCGCAAATTCAAGCGGCCAGTGTAGACATCTGGCAAGTTTTTGCACAAAAGCGGTCGCTTTTGCGCAAAAACTTGCCAGTCTAGACGCAGCCAGTAGTGTGAGAGAAAGATGTTAAGGGAAGTCTCCAGTAACAACACTTAGAATAGATGCATTTTAAGGGTTTAGTAGTACACTGAGGATGAATACATTTTAAGTGGAGAGGGAGTGATGGATGAAAGATGAACATTTAGGCAAAGAATATGTTGCACTGAAATACCATTGTGCACTCCTTTCCAAATAGTCATCAAGTAAAATATACCATAGAATAAATATCAAATATAATTATTTTTTAAACACACAGGACTGTTGCTTCATCCCCCAAAATAATACACTAGGAGAGGCAATGATCACAATATTTAAGTTGTAAATGATTTACATTATAAAGCCCTTATTAATACAGATGTATCTAATGTCAAGAAAGGCAGAGGTTTAAAAATAGCATTTGACCATGAAATAGTTTTGAATGAGCTTCAACATGCATGGCTTTGTGGTAGAAGAAATTGGTTTAGGTTGACTGTTTTAGGAGTATTTCAAAATGATGTTTTGAGCATTCATGGGTGACTTTGTTTTTAATATTTTTAATTTAAAATTGTCACAATTCCTGAAAATGTGTGCATAACTGTTCTAACTATACTAGGAACTGGCTAATTTCAACAATGAATGCAAACTAGTCATGCAAACTTTCCATATGTTTTGGGAAATCAGGGATTCTAACTTGAAAAGAACAGGAGCAAAGTTCTCTCTTGGTATAAAGCTTGATCCTGTACATATGGAATTAATGGCAACATACCCATTGATGTCAGTGATGCAGGGAGTAGTAAATATGATGGGGGAACCAGGAAGACTTGACCCAGCAGAATGGCTAGAAACTCAAATTCCAGCCCCTTTCAGTATCCAGCTTTCACACTTATCTCTATTTTTGTGACAAATATATAGGGACAGATTCTGAGCAGCCTTATTGCTGGCCAGAAGAAGATGAGAATTGTATAGGAGAGTTGAGTGCTACCTGATGGGTGTCAACTGCAAAACATGGGATTGATGAGGCTGGGGATCTTGTCCTTGTTAGGGCTGCATCCCTCTTTGCTCAATTTATGTTAGTGGTAATTGAATTTTCTTCAACACCTGCAACATGCTGATCACTGGTTTGTACTTAGAGAAACATAATTAAAACATAGGAGGGATAGTGCCTGCATTAATCATAAACATTCCTTAACTTGAGGTCACAAGTACAAAAAACTAGCATGCCAGATGTTACTCAAATTTAAGGTTTTTTTGCATATTTTTTTAATATCCTCAAGTTAAATTAACACATTTTCCTAGTGTGTCTCAGGTCCTTAAGGAGGAGTAGGGGGCTAGTGGTGTATGGCTGGTTAAGGAGACAGGGTTGGGAAGTGAGGAGGGATGCTTGGCAGAAAACTGTGTGTGGGTGAGGAAGGGCAAAGCCCCAACCTCCTCAAGATTCATACCAAGGCTTCTTGCTCTTCCCCTTCCTGTCCCTATCAGGCAACAAGAGCAAAGTGCACAGCTCAGCTATCCCCTGCACTCCCCAGCCAGAGTGAGGAAGGCAGAAAACTGTGCACTTTCCCCTTTCTCCTGATGAAAAGGAACAGCCAGCAATGTCCCTGAACAAATCTGGGGGAGGGAGCTTCGGTCCCCTCTGCCCTCTTTAAAGCGTGCCTGGGGATGGGAGACTCAGGGCTGGTGCAGTCCCAGAAAGGGGGAGAGGGATACCCCCAACCATCACTTTCCGCCTGACTGGTCATTCTGTCTCTTTTCTGTATGATTTTATGAGATGCAATCCCACTCCAGGCACGCCCCTTTTTCCTGTCACAACCAAACTCTTACCTTGCTTTAAGTTAAGAGAAGAGGAAGCTGCACACCAAATTTGGTAGTACTAGTTCTTACCATTTAGGAGGCTTTCTTGAACAAACAGACAGACAAACTCTCTCAGCGAGCCTTTCCCAGAAAACCAGTACATCCTCCCGACCTGAGAGAGCCAGGGGTGGAAGATGTACTGCGGCTATACAGCAAGCACAGGGGTCCCCTCCCTCTTCTCCTGCCCAATGGCTCAGATGGGGAGAACCTGGTGGACCCTTGGGGCATCTCTCTGTGTGCAAACAGCAGGTGGGGCAAGTCCCAGTCCTGCAGGTGCTGGTGCTGGTGCATAAAGGTTTTTAGCATCTGCTTTAGTGTCCCATTGAACTTCCCTATCAGCCTGTTGGACTGGAAGCTATACGCGGAGGCCCAGGTGAGCTGGACCCCATACTTCTCCCTGAAGCACTGGACAGGGCAGACATGAAGTTGAATCCCTGGTCTATGAGGACCTCCTTGGGGATCCCCACCCTGCTGAAAATAGCCAGCAATGCATCTGCCACAGTTTCTGCTCGATAGAGGGCAGAGCTGTGGCCTCGGGGTAGCGGGTAGCGTAATCCACCACTACCAGGATGTATTTCATCCTTGTCCAGGTCGCCTTGCCAAGGGGCCCCACTAGATCCATCGCCACCTTCTGGAAAGGCTCTTCTATGATGGGCAGGAGCCTCAAGGCAGCTGTCTTCCTATCTTGGGCATTCCCCACCCAGTGGCAGGAGGCGTAGGACCAACAGTACTGCTGCACAGATGCAAAGACCCATGGCCAGTAAAAGTTCTGCAGCGGTCTCTGCCGGGTGCACCAGATCCCCTGGTGTCCTGAGAATGGGATGTCATGGGCCAGGTGCAGAAGCCTGTGGCAATGCTTTTGGGGAACCACCAGGTGTTGCTGGACTCTCCACAACTTCATTTTCCCTGGGGAGAGCCATTCCCAGTACAGGCATCCCCTCTTCCACAAGAACCTCTCCCAGCAACCTCCCCCAAGGGGCTGAGCTGCAGCAAGGCCAGCCCAGTCCCTCAGCTTCTGCAAGGAGGGCTCTGTCTGCACCTCGGCCTAGAATTCAGCTGCTGGGGAAGGTACAGATACCTGTTTCCCCTCTCCCCCCCACCGCCTGGGCCCGGCATCCCAGCTCTGTTGATCCCGGCTGTCTGGGGCCATTTGTCTGATGGGTCAGGGCCCTGTGCCTCCTGCAGGATGCCCTCCCTAGGGTCAGGGCTGCAGGCCCCTCACCAGCTTTGGCTATGGGTAGTGATCAGAGCACTGTGTGGTCCTTCTGGCCAATCCTCATGGTCCCAGACCATCAGCACTCCAGCAGGCAGGTGGTGGTACACCCCCACTTCCTTCGGGGCCTCCTTAGCCCCCCATTTCGGATATACTTGGGCTACAGTCACCTTAAACGGGGTCCCATCTATGCCCGTCAGGGTCAGGTGGGCGCTGGGCACCTTGCGGTCTGGGACCACTAGCTCAGGCTGGGCCAGAATCACCTCTGCACCCATGTCCCAGTAGCCCATAATCTTCCTGCCATCCACCTCCGGGGCACAAGGCACTTGCTCCACAGGAGCCACCCTGTCCCCATGCAGTACATGGAGAAACCTGCCTAGGGAGATCAGGTCTCCTGGAGGAGCTGGCCTGAGCGGCCTCTTCCACCTGAGCTAAGGGCAGTCTGCCAGCCCCTGCCCCTCCTTCAGCCCCACCCAGTTAACCCTGGAAATTCTTAGGTTGTGGAGCCTGTCCTGGCGCTTGGGGCACTGACCTTGCTTGTGGTCCCTTTGCCCACAGAGATGGCAAATCAGGTCCCACAGGTCCGCCTGGGCATTGGTTGGCCCTCAGGGGGAAAGGTTGCTGGGCCCTCCCTTCTGGGAACTCTCCATAGGCGCTTCCCTCAGTTGCACCGCTGTGAGCTAGTCTCTCCGGGATTCCCTTTCACAACCAGACCAGCTGTATGTGAACTCATCAGCCAGTTTCCCCGTGCTGTGTTGGTCCTCCATCTTCCTGTCCTTCAGCCACAGCCTCAGTTTGGGCTAGCATATTTCATAGAATCGTTCCAGGACCATCAGCTTAACCAGGTCCTCTGCAGTCTGGTCACGAGCCCTGAACACCCACTTGTGGAAGTATTGCATCAGGCGGGAGGCCAGGTCTATGTAGGTCTTCTCAGGGCCCTTCTGCACATCTAGAACTTTTTCCTGTATACCTCGGGGTCAGCCTGACCTTGTGCAGCAGGGCTTTGTTTGACCTGTTCGTAGTCCCCCTGCTGCAGCCCTTCCAGCTGGCTGAACACCCCTGTGGCCTTCTGATCCAATAAGGAGGTGAACTGCCAGAGCTAGTCAGCTGGAGGGACCTGATGCAGCTCACAGGCTCACTCAAAGGAATTAAAGAATCCATCCAGGTCACCTACATCCTTGCACTGGGACAGCACATACCTCTCAAAGTCATTTGCAGTCCTGGGGCCCCTGAGCCTCTCCCCACTCACCACAGCCAGGGCCTCACTCTCTCTCAGCTCTGTCATGCTGCCACTGTTCCCTATGGTCCTCCAATTCCTTTAGCCACAGCTTGATCTCCAGCCATTGCAGATCCACTGAGGGTGACCCCCCTCCCGGGACAAACTGCTGCAGGCCGAGTGTGCCACAGTGTCCGGCTGGTGGTCTCCTGCCCTCCCTCCTGAAATGCTCCCCGGGGTGTCTGGCTATTTCCAGCCAGGACAGGATCTAGCCTGCTGGAAAATCATTCTCTTCCAGCTGGGCAACTAGCTGGGCCTTGGTCAATTTCCCCATGGGCAGGCCTCTCTCCTTGCACAGTTCCACAGTGCCTGTTTTAAGGAGTCAGTTGTAGGCCATCTCCCCACTGTTTCCAGGGTGCAGACTCACAGGCCGATGCTTCAGCACCCCACAATTCCCAGGAGCAATGCTTCAGTGTGTCAGCCTCTTTCAGCATCACTCCCCACGGGGTTAGACCGTAGACCCCTCTACCTTCTGGAGCCACTTCCCATGGTCCTGGAGAACACTCCCTCTCTGAGGCCTTACTCAGGTTAAGCTGCCTGCCCATCCACTTCCTGGAACTGCTTCTCACTGTCTCCAGCACGCCTGGCTCTTGCAAGCCCCTCTTCTTTCCACTGCACCCCAGTCACTTACTATGGGATGCTCCATCCATGGGGTGCAGTCCATTCCACTTCTGACACCATTGTCATGGTGGGTCAAGGAGTCCCTGAGCCCTGTACCCCCATCTGCAGCCTGATGGGACTCTCAGCCAACAAGTAGAATAGAAGGTTTATTGGTTCACAGGGACACAGTGTAGCATAGGATCAACGTTAACACAGGGACCACGAGCAGGCAACATTATTCCTCTTGGGAAGAAAGAGGTCCTAGGCCCTTCTCCCCCCTTTCCTGCTTTCAGCACCTTCTCAAATCCTAGCCCAGACAAAACTGACCCATCCCCTAGGCCCTACAGCCCAGCATACAGTCAGCCCTGCCTATCCTTTTTCCTGCTTCCAGGCCCAAGGTGTTATTTGATGTCACCTGGTCTTAGAATGTAAGAGACTGAACAATGAGTCATGCCCAGCCTTTTCCTCCTCATGCAGGTAGTGCTGCAGTGCCCGACGTAGACTGAGGTGCATACGCATCCACACAGCACAATACAGCAAAGAGTGAATGTAACAACAGAGTGAACACCAGGCTACAACAGAAGACCCTAAACTTACCTAACAAGTACTGTCATAACATAGAAATCTCATTCAAAATCTTTCAGGCTTGACTGTAATCTTCCATTTATGAGACAAGTCAACTGTCTTCTTACCTCTGCAGCTGAAAGATCCCATATCTCTTTGAAAGCCTATCTCTATCTGCATATTATTTATCTATCTATCTATCGGTTCTTTGTACTATTCCACAAATAGGATATTCCCTGCTATTTATTCTTAATTATCTTCCATATTATCCCTTTTTTGTTGGCCTTGAAATCTTAGCATCTGGCTCTGCATGCAAATAGGCTTCCACTTTGAGCTACCCAATGCAGACTTGACCAAATAAGGAGAAATACATATCTCCAGTCTCCTGGCTGAACAGAATCTGTCCAAGGCCAGTCCTACCTGGTGACCTTCCTTTTAACTTCAAGTCTTCAAAAATGTAATTTTCCATTATGCATATTAAATATTAATAAATATTAATCTTATCTTATCTCTATCTTAAATATTAGCTGAACACATTTCACAATTATTATGTTGGGCAGCAGGTTACTGAATATAGGGTACGACTACACTAGCTCGTTAGTTCGAGCTAGGTAGGGTAATGAGGGCAAGCGGAGTTG
>JANRFK010001234.1:93384888-93409375 GCA_030068395.1 Apalone spinifera
GACTTCACATGTTGCCCTCTGGCATAGTATTATGTAGATACAAGACCCATAGTATCTCTGTAACCTCAATGCATTCCTGTGTCCTCTCCTTGTTAGCACCAAAATGTCCTTGGTCACACTTGTCATAAGTCTTTTCATCATATGATGTGCATGGAAATTAATTTCACTTTTACAAGCATTACTGTGTATTTCTCATTTACCACACACAGGACATGCTTTAATGCTCTTACGATTTCTACATCTAAGAGCAGTGAAGAGCCTGAGACTGTACACTTGGTTTAAAGTTGGTTACTATGTACCCTCAGCTGCTTGTAAGGATACTGTAGCAGCAGTTTCTTCTCATTTCCCTCTTTCTACCATCATCACATTTCCCCTTAAGTATAAGCCAACGGTTTTTAATTCACCCACTCAAATAAATTAATCCTCACAACACTTTTAAAAGTCACAGAATGCTGTAATTGGAATAACTTGTGTCAATTGGCTATACAATTTTAGGTGTAAGTATATAATTCCGAATCCTACCAGCCAGACAATACTTTTCTGTTCGATTTTGGGGACCTGTTAGAGGGATGCAGAGCAGTATGCGAAAAGAACATCACCTTATAACATAACAGCTACAACTCCATTGGGACAAGAAAAATGCAAGAACATTCATTCAAAGACAACTTTGGTCTTCCATAGACTTTCCTCATCTTCAGAAACTAGGAATGAGAGACAGATGAGATTATAACTCAGTGAACACTTTATAAAAAGATTTGTTCACACTTTGTGTGGAGATTGGGAAACTTTCTTATTTTATCTAATTGGTTTGCACAATCCTAACTTTAAATCACTAATATTTTAAATATAGGGCTAACTGAACCTCCAGATGTTTATATCTGTCAGTGAAATACACAATGAAGGATTTTTTTGGATATTTTACTGAGGATCTTAATAGCTTGTCAGATTTCAACAGCAGTACATGAAGCATCCAACTTTGATCTTTTTTCCATTTTTAGTCATTTTTGTCAAATAAGTACCCTCCTGAGAAAGTTTCAGTGAATAGCAGACATTTGAATCAGCTCATATACAGATACATCTAAGTAAAACTGTTGTAATGACAAGTTTCTTGGAAGACAATTTTGTCTTCCTAGCAACTGCATAGATCTGTAAAGTTTCATTTGTAATCCTTTTTCAGACACTAACCGGACATTTGCTGGTTTTGCCATTATAAAAATAAATATTTTCTTTGGACACAGAAAATTTTCTTTTTACAAAATTAAAACCTAAAATAAGACCCCAAATCTTCAGAAGTCCCCAAATCTTCATAAATACCATACAGTAATTCTAGAGTATGGAAGTACCATTCCAATTTTACTTAGATGAGATTTGATTTTTCCCCAGCTTAAAGCACAGCTATCTGTATGCTGCTTTCAGAGCTTAAAAAATTACTTGCTATAGAGTAAAGTTTCCATAAGCTAAGATGAATTCAGATGTGTATTTTACGCATGAATAAAACAAATGAATCATTTTAATTAACAAACTGTTACATTTCCACTGCCTTTTGCCAGCTGCAGTACCAGATTATTACAGTCACTGTAATTTGTGGCATGACCAGAGAGCAAAGATATTATGTACAAAGTGTAAATCACATCCTTAAATAGAGATTTAGAATTTCAGCTCATGTATTTCAGAAGCAAGCATGGTTTGTAGAATACTATTCTGTATTTAAAATATGCTATTTTAGAGATTTTATCTAAAGAGGTAATAGATGTCTAAAGAAATAGATGTCTTAATGAAATAAAATTGAATCCACTTGTACAGTAGCTATAGGATGGAAATATTTTGAATTCTTTTTGTAAAAAATAGAAGGGGAGTATATCTTAATTAAAGGAAATATCTAAAATGCAGTTTAAAACAGTTCAGAAATAGGGAAAAAAAGCTCAGAATCTAGTTAAAAAGGATTAACCTGGATAACACATATATCCTCTGAGAGCCTCAGATTGGAAATAGAGATGTAATAGAACATCTCCAAAGAACGATCACTGCATGTGTGACAGGATTGTGAATCCATAATAGGGTTAGAAGAAAACATTTAAGGAAAAATGGGTTAGCTTTCATATTAGAAAAAAAAATCTCCAGTTCCAGATTTCTCTCTTAAAAACATTTCATTCAGCAAAGCAAAATCTTCTTTGTTGTAATATTTTGGAAGGAGAATGTAATAATCTATGAAATAATTTTCTGATGAGGAATATTTTGATTTCAGGTAATTTATTTTTTTTACTTAAAGACACACTTTTTATTTACAGATTTTACTAGCCTCAAAACCAATGAAACACACACAGATACACGCATATAAAAAATCCATACATATCAGACCTCAGTAAATGGAATACACATATTTAGTGAAGTGATTTCTAAATGATCAGGCATTGCCTTGTATAATACTGTCCTCATTCTACATATGGATTCCATTGGCATTATTGGGAGTTTCTTAAACACATGAAGTCCTTTAAATATCTGATCTTGCAATATGAATATCCCAAAATTCAATCAATTCCATTTGTTGCTTTTCAAATAAATGGGAATTAAGGGTGGTCACAGTGTGTGTCATCCCCAAAATCATAAAATGTTTTAAAATTATAATGTTATGTTCATTTGGTTTACCTACTGGGTTTTGAGACTGTTAGAGTTCATATTTTCAGATTGCTTTTTGTCACCACCATGAGGGCTAGAAATGTTTTTAAAAGTAAAATAAAGCTAAGATTCTCAGGCACTTCCATGATTCCAGAAGCTGAGCATTTAAGAATAAATAAAATATTATGAGACTTACAATAAAAACACACGAGTTAGAAACACTGCAGTTGAACACTTCATAAGATTTGGCTTGAAGGGTAATGGTTTATGAGAACACAAAAATTCTGCCTACTCTTATTTCAACTGGTTCTGATTTTTCACTAGCAAGTGAATGTATTTGTCTATGCTATAAGAACCAACAATGCTTCTTTAAACTGGCAAGGTTTAATCTAAGCCCATTGGCATCAATCAGAAGACTTCCATAGACTCCAGTGAACCTTGCATCAGTCTCTTATGCAGCAACATTGCATGAAATACTGTGTTCACTTCTGAGCTTCTTATCACCAGAGACATATTGACAAACTGGAAAGAGATGTGCAAAAGGCAATTAAACATTTGTAGTGTTCTGGAAATACTTACTTAGGCTCTATTAAAACCAGTGGGAAAATGCTACAGACTGGTCTAATAAGGATGAAGAATGGTTTGGTTTAATAATGGGGACTATAACTAGGAGCAATGGAATAAAATTTTGCAAGAGGAATCTTGATAGTGATCAATATCAGGCTGTGGAATAGTCCTCCCAAGGGAAGAAATGAAAACCACATTACTTGTGATGTTAAAAAAAGACCATACAAAAATAATAAACTCCCCACTCCCCAAAAAAAGAAAAAAAACCAAAGTGGTCAACAGTCTTCCATGGAAGAGAATTGGATGAGTCAGCCTAATCTATCTTTTCCGTATATAAAGTTTAGGATTTACATGAGTGTGAGGGTAAGTTATAATTTACTTTCTTTTGTAGACAAGCAAGGATATAGCAGATGATAAAGCCACAGATATCCTCCCCTAACTATAAACGCAGCACATTAGTCATTTGGAATATACCTTCTTGATCCTAACAGATGATCTCCAGCGCATGCTCGAGAGGAAATAAAAATATAACCTTGTGCCTTATTTTTGAGATATGCATTTCCTTTTTCAAGATGTGTTTTTCCTGTTTATTTGAATCAAACAGTTATTGACCTGTGTTAAAAACTTCTATTGTGCATGTTAACTTGCCAAAGAGAACATAATGTGTGGCTGCTATCACATTATTAATTAATTATTTTCCTTTCCCCTGATCCAGGTATGAAGGTGTTGATGGCTTTTTTTTTATTATTATCTCTGTAAAGCAGTTAACTGATTTATACTGTAGACTGAAGGTTTTATACACCTCAGTGACTTTGGGGTTGTATGTTTAAACTGTAAATATTATTTCTATAAAGTCAAGCGTTGCCATGTAAAATGTTATGAACCTGAAATATATCACTGAATTAGGTTTTGCTACAGTATTTAAAGGGTTTGTGTTAAAATTCCTGTTTGTTAGAGCTAGGTAAACATTATCCTAATTGTGTCTGCAAATATTCTTTTGAATTTAACAGTAAACTTGTTTATGCCACATCTTATTTGTGTTCATTTTATGCTAATATTAGAATGATTAAAGTTTATTAATGTCCACAGGAAGGAAATAATTGTACATCAAGTGAAAATCACCAAGATGGGAGGAAGTTCTGTTGAATATATAACTGAACAGATAACATCTAGTGTATCAGCAGACTAACAAGAGGAAAAACGTACAGGAGAAATAAATAAAGCATACTACATTATGGGTATGTTGACATGCCACCAGAACAGCAGCATTTAAACCAACTTGGAAGTTCATGAGATTATTTACATGGAGTAGCTCTGGGTGATGGAATTGCTTTAGAGTGGTGCTGTTCATTTCAGTTAGTACTATAGTATAGTTCACTGAACCAGCGAGACCTCCCTTCTGTAGCTCCACAAGGGTTATTTCTGTTACTGTTGTTGTGTGCACGTGAAGTCACTCAGGGAACTGTCACAGAAGCATGCTGCTGACACCCAGTTTCACTTTCCTGTCTCATTTGATCACTGTCTTTCTACTACAATATTGTCTTGTGGCTGAACTGCATAAGGGATGAAGGACAGTTGGTTGGTGGCTAACCTTGGCGAGTTTAAGATATTGGTTAATGAGCTGGGAAATAACTTAATGTTATCAATAAAACAAAGGCCCTACTTAATTGTTTTTACAATAATTTCTATGTCACTCATCATAGAATTCATGTGCTTATCTGGAATTTATGCCAAACCCACTGATAACATTTGTAAACTTCTACTTATTTTCTCTTCATTGTGAGTTTCAACTTGCATCTTTTTCTCCCTTTTACTACTTTAGCCTGGTTATACACAGAAAATTCACTTTAATTCACATTTCATAATTTTAAATCAATTTTGTTAATCTGGATTATTTAAACTACATGGCTGCATCTAGACTGGCAAGTTTTTCCGCAAAAGCAGCCGCTTTTACGGAAAAACTTGCCAGCTGTCTACACTGGACACTTGAATTTGCTCAAGAACACTGATGATCTAATGTAAGATTGTCAGTGTTCTTGCACAAATACAATGATGCTCCCGCTCAGGGATAAGCCCTCTTGAGCAAATGTATTTGTGCAAGAGGGCCAGTGTAGACAGGGGAGGACTGTTTTGCGCAAAAAAGCCCCGATGGCGAAAATGGCAATCAGGGCTTCTTTGTGCAAAACCGCGTCTAGATTGGCACGGATGCTTTTGCGCAAAAGCATCCGTGCCAATCTAGATGCTCTCTTCCGCAAATGCTTTTAACAGAAAAACTTTTCTGTTAAAAGCATTTGCGGAAAATCATGCCAGTCTAGACGTAGCCCATGAGTTTTCCAGTATCAGAATATAAATCCATGATGGGATTTAGAATTTCAGTAAAACAGCCATCCTTTTAATTCTGAGAATGAAGAAGAATCCTAAAAACAGTTGCTATAAAGCAAAAACATGATGATTCAACACATTGATATAGATTAACAACAACATACTTTATTGATGCTATGATGGTTCCTTCTTTTGTGAAGGCAGATTCACTCTGGTCATGTACTCTGGTCATGTTGAATAAATCAGACATTTAAGAGAGAGAGAAGTACCAATGAACAAATGATAAAAGTGTAGTGAAGGAAAAGGAAGGAAAAAATGAGTAATAAAAAGCAAATGCTAGGAAGACAAAATTAAAAAAAACAGCAGACATCTTAATTCCATTGGGGTGTTACAGGAGGTGGACTAGTGGGTGCACTTAGTGGCGTTTCTGAACAGCAAAATGCCTAGCTATGGGCCTATCTGCACATCCTGACCCACTGTATGTAGGTTTGTGATATATAGGATCGTACATTCGTTATCTTTAATATCTTTATTTCAACATTTGACTAGAAAGCACATTGATCTGACTGAGGGTGGCCGGAAACTCCTGTATTCAGAATTGTGTATCTAAAGTTATAGTTATCCTCCATACCTTTGTGCAACATGATGTGTGATGCTGCACATTGGGGAGTTTTATTCTCTTTGAAGATTCTTCTTCGGGAAGCTAGGTTCTCCACATAATAGGCTCAGGATGGTTTGATGATCTGGTTGCCTTATGTCTACCGTTGTTTAAAAGCAGAGAGTCGATCATTTATCTACAAATAGAAAAGGGGTGAGGGCTTTTTTCGTCTTTCAGAATTTCCAAATAAGTATAATGGAAACGTTTTATGAATGAAATTATATGTTATTCTTAGCATCTCATTAGTTTTGATGAGCTAAGTACAGGTTGAACCTCTCTAGACCATCACTCTCTAGTCCGGCAACATCCATGGTGTAGGATGATTTTAGTTAGCCAGATGTCCTGGTTGTGGCTACATTGCCCATAAAGCTTGTTTACAGTCCTGGCTCTCACTGTTCTGTGCTGTTAGTTAGCTCTAATTTAACTCTAAATGGCTTCTAAGACACCAGTAAGCAGTGGAAAGTGTTGGTAATGCTGCTATACAATATTGACCTTCCACGATTCAGCAAATTCTCTGGTTTGGCCCTGGTCAGGTCCTGAGGGTGCCGGACAAGAAGGTTGTGTCTAGAGTGGCGCGATCTTGTGCCAGAGCTATGCAAATGAGGCTCAGCGTTGGAATATCGCCGAGCCTCATTTGCATAGCTAATGAGCCGCCATTTTCGCAGAAGAGGCTCTTGTGCAAGATGGGACTGTCTACACTGCCCCTTCTTGCACAAGAAAAACCCTCTTGTGCAAAGCCGTTATGCCTGAAAATTCTTTTCTTGCACAAGAGGGGGCAGTGTAGACAGTCCCATCTTGCACAAGAGCCTCTTCTGCGAAAATGGCGGCTCATTAGCTATGCAAATGAGGCTCAGCAATATTCCAACACTGATCCGCATTTGCATACCTCTGGCGCAAGATTGCGCCAGTCTAGACACAGCCGAGAGGTTCAACCTGCAGTATTCTTTAATAATAAGACTAGCAAAGCATGCACTGTTTTAAGGTTATGGGAGAGGGAAAAAGTCTTAGTTTATCAGTTGTGCCTGAATTTTTCTCATGGGCTTGCAACAAAAAATGCCACTTTTCGTTCTAATAATATCTTTTGATGTGGATTTATTCTTAGATTAATTCCATCTTGTTTTCTCTCCTTTGCAGCAAGTATGCTAATAGAATGCACTGAATACATTTCTTGTAATAAGTTTCTGCCTTTTCTCCCTCACAGTAAGCTGTAAATCAATAGTAACTAATTCCTGGGGCCAAATATGTTGACAGCAGCTTAATCAACTCATGTCCATACTAGTTTCAATGTCATCTCTAGCCAGAAGGCAGAAAATACTTCAGAGCATTTCTCTTTGAACCATGCTTCTGTATCTTCTCTTTCTTTATTTCTGAATGTATTTCTGGCCTATTCCCTCCAGAACTGTTTTTAGTCAGCAATTTTAGGTAGACTTATCCCTCTCCCACTCCCCCCATGCCCCTTCATCTATTTTCTTTATATTCTTGTTGCTCCCAGAAGAATACTTTTTGTGTAAGCTTTCTTTGGATGAGATTATGTTTGATCTTAATAGATTTTTTTTGTTCTTGCAATAACACTAACATTTGAGAGGCAAAGCTCTTCCTAAATGTACCATATAGGCTACATCTAGACTGCAGAGTTTTTTCGGGATACCAGATGTATTCTGGAAAAATTCTGCCACATCCAAGGAATCAATCTGCTTTTCCGAAAAAAAAAAAAAAATCAGAAAAGCAGACACATTTTTTCGGCATCCCTGTAAACTTTGTTTTTTCTTCACAATATTGTGAACAGGCCAAATGTCGGAAAAGCCTCTTCCGAAAAAAGAATCAGAAAAAGATAAGCAAATTGTGGTTCACAATTTGCATATCTTTTCCCGATAGAACTGTGTAGTCTAGACACAGATATAATGTGGTATCAGATTTGTGGCTAACAACATGTGCACAAACATGAACAAACCCAATTTTGGGAAAAGGAGCAGAAAAAAAGATAAATAAGTCATATGTAGAAGCTGGAGAGATTAAAAATGGTGTCTGGGATATTTCTCCATTACTTTGGATATAAGTTAAATTCCTGTTTCTGGACACATGTGGTCTATCAATGTAATTGTCAGACTGGCTGAAGTGGTTTATGAGCGAGAATGTCAACTTCATGTCTACTATTAAGAAGCAGGTCATAAAGTCCAAACTGGTATGAGTTCTGTACTAAGATTTCACCAATCAAGTAACAAGGTTAAAATGCTCTGGTACTATACATTCTTAACATGGAGTCATAGACAGTCTCCTTGGGCATTCTGTTCTATCTTGCCACCCAGACTAACTGGACTAAATTTTTTTCCATCTAGGCAGTAGTGATCATTTTATAATAAAGATCACAACAATTCAAGTTACTTCAATTCCAGAGGACCAGTCACTTAGCCCATGTCAGTATGCACATCAGATCTCACACCACCCACTTATTACCAATCCTTTAACCAACTAACTAAAGGTTTATTGATTAGGAAAAATTGTTGAGAGTTATTTACAAGGTTATAACAGGTAAGCACATACACACGTGGAATTGAGATACTAAGCCATGCAGCTTGGGGATGCCTTGCTTATGTTTGGTCCCCAGAGTCCAGACAGCATAAAGAGATGCTAATACCTTCTGCTCAGGGATTTGTGTCATTACCTTCCCCATCCTCTTCCCGCCTCCCCCAGAGTCCAAGTTGATGAGATGAAATCTTCTAAGTATAACCTCTTCATGAGTGAGTGGGGGAGCTGTTGACAAAGTCTTTGTTCCAAATGGCCCATTTGCAGAGGTGAAAGTGGGATGGTGCAGCATTCTGGTAAGAACTGGCTGCTGGTTTGGCCCACACCCAGCCAACTTTTTGCTCCCCTGTCTGTGGCCCTGACAACAGGGCGCACCGATGTGGGGGAGGAAAAGAGGGAGCTACGCTGGAGCCCAGTGATCAGTCCCATCCATTGGACAGTTCATCCAACAGCCCCAGGCTCCACCTAGCAGGGTATCTGGAACTACCAGCGGGGAGCAGGCCCATTCCCACGCTCACCAGCCTGCTTTGCTCCCCTGACTCTGAGACACCCAGCCTCAGCCTGTTTCATTCCCCTGACTCCCAGCCACATGTCTCAGGGGAAAGGGTTGGGGGAAGGAGTGGGACCACCACCACCCTTAACTTACTGGCGGCAGCGAGAAGTGAAGTTAAAGAGTGCTGCGAACACTGGCTCGCCATTGGCTAACCCTGATAAATGGCATCTGGCCCATAGGCCACTTACTGCTCATACCTGCTATAAGAACACATAAAGACCAAAGTTACCAGTACAATGTTTAGTCTATTTTACAACTTTTATTAATGTTACAAATAAAGTTATGACTACACAAGCATATAGAAAGTCTATTCAGCCCCATGCACAAGTTACAAATGCAGTTATACTTACATCCTTAATAACAGTTTTGGGGTCTGATGGGTCTCTTATGGCTTGATCATCCTCAGAGAGATGGTTCCTGTTGGAGTCTCCCAGAGGCAGCCTATTTTTCCCATTCTGAGCATCCTCTTTTTATTGTGTGAATCTGCCTACACCTACATTCTGCATTATAAAAGTGTTCACCCTCTTTTCTTTATTGCTCTATATCCCCTAGAAACTTAAGGCACCCCCAATTTTCTATAGGCTGGGTAATTTCCCCTTATTCTCATTAGTACTGATGCATAACTTGTATCCCATGATTAAGATGCATTCTGAGATATATGCACCTTTATGGTATTTTTATGATCTAATATTAATCTACTCTGTAATTTTGCGCAACATCATTTGCCATAATTTTTGGCATTAGATTATTTTCTTGTCACAAGTTCTTGTCTTCAGGGCCTAGAACAGCTAAGCTACAGTCTTGCAGCCTTTAACGTAAGGGTTCTTGCATTTCAGCTTGTCTTACTCATGTTGGAACCTAGGTGAGTTCTGTCAGATGGAGCCAGCAGCAGCCAGAGCTGGGTTCAATATCTAGGGGTTCCTCTCCATCCAATACACACCGTTGGCCACTCGTTTTGCCTCTCAGCTGCTGCCCTGCTGGCTGCTCATCATGCTGCCACAGCTCTGCTAACTCTCAGTCACCATTCCCTGCCATCCACTTCTTGGCTATGACTTCTGCCCATCAGTCTCAAATTATTTCAGCTCTCGGTGTTTTCAATTCTTAGCAAGCAGGATACAAGAAACACAACTCCAACGCAAGTAACATCAGAATGGCTCTTGATGATGTGTATTTAGCACTGTTCTCTGAACAGAGTGTGTGTGTGTGTGGGAGGGGTGGGGGGAAGGAGGGGGAAACAGGTCAAACCTGTTCAGCAAAGGAGGCTGGGTAGCTTCCTGACCAGAATAATCTCCCCTTTCTCTCATAGAGCTCTGCTGAGCAAGGTTCTTTTTGTTTACTGTGGGTATGTCTACACAGCAGGGCTAAACTATGCAATATCAACTATATCAGTTGCGTAGCTGAAGTAAAAATAGCTTAACTTGGCTTTAGATGCTGTCTACACAGCAGAAAGTTGAAGGAAAAGCACTCTTCCTTCGACTTCCCTTACTCCTCATAAAGTGAGGATTACAGGAATCCTAAATATTATTTCAAAATAAAGGCTTGTAGTGTAGATGAGCATAATGTTATTTCGGAATAATGTCAGTTATTCTGAGATAATGCTGCTATGTAGATGTACTCTGAGAGCTGTCTTCTTTGGCATAATTTATCACAGTCCTACTTTTCTGTATTCTCCTAAAATTACAAACATTGGTAAACCATATTTTAGCTATCTTTGCATTAATACAAACACAGTTGGTGTTCAGTCATAAATTAAGTTGATTACAATGAGCAAAATACCACTCCCTCCATTAAATATCTAACAAATATAAGCAAAGGAGGAGCAAACTATATACAAACACACTCTTGGCTTCTTTCCCATTGCAGCTAATCATAAATGGAAGCATTCCTTCAGATCCTGCTTACATATCCTTTCATAAGCCTACAAATTAACTCTATATGACATACATACACACACACACCATAATCATAACATCACACAATAAATGAATAATGAACTCATTGGCTACACTTTCTAAAGATTAAAAATCTGTACAGTAAGACTTGTGTAAATTGGTAGATTGCACACTGGAGATTCAAAAACTGACAATACAGAAGAGCAATGCCCTTACACCTTGAAACAACACCAGAAATAAACAAGTACAGTTTTTCTGATTCATAATAATCTGATTATTCAAAAATCAAACTTCAAAAAGCGTTAGATATATCCCAGACTACTTTGGTGACAGAAGTCAGGTTGGAACCCTTTATCTTGAGGAAGTATATTACCAAGTGACAGGCTGATCTTCAGACACCAAACTAGAAATGGGTGACTTCCGAAATGACTCCAAGAAAATCATGGTTATACTGACAGGACTGGTGACCGCAAGCATTTAAAATCATTCCTAGGCACTGAAGAACCTTGAGAGTGGCTTAAAAATCATGAGGATTCTTCTTTATAAAAAAAAATGGTAATGAATTCCCCCTCCTCTATATTTTGTTTCCAGGTCATTAGAATAACTCTGGCAATGTATTCAAGATTTTTTCTGTCTGAAGGGTGGAAATTTACCTTGAAAAAAGCTAGTAAAGCTAAAGTAGTCACAAGACTCCAGTAACTGGAGCTTGAAGGAAAGAAAATACTAGCAAAAAATTAGCATCAGTGCATAGAAAAGTGAGCTATTTTATTATAGGAGAAGGAATTGACTTTTGTTTATGAAAACATTTAAAAGATTGCAAGGAAAGGAACTTGAGTAATATTCTTTAACTCAAGGGTGTTTTTTTTTTCCAGGAAAACTTGAGAATTTATTTTTTTAAGGGCATCAATTCAGCAGCTTTCCTAAGGGTTATGTTCAATTTAAAATTATGGATATAAAAACTACACCTGCACTGCATAGATATAATTGCAATCACCTAGAGTACCCTAATCTGTTGCTAGCACCCATATATTTTAAAATTAATTGACTGATATTTATAATGAGGGAAATAATTTTAAAGCTTCTTATAGCTATTTGGGAGACTATATTTTTATATGTGTTGTACACAAAATCTTCTCCTTTTGAGTGCTAAAACATGCATTACCCTAGAGGCTTCAGTTCATTAGTTTTGCTGCAAGATTATCTAATTTCTATTTTTATATCCTACATTTGATAGGGTTCTTGTTACTTTAAAAATATTTCACCACTATTTTTATGTGACAGGTAACAGATTTTACGACATATGTTGCACTGCATAATGCTTTCTTATGACATCTCTCTCTTTTAATAGCTGTTGGATTAATGCTGCTTTTTAGAATGGCCCTCTCCAGTTTGTGAGCCACTGGTAATCCTACCATTACTTGTTATCACTTCAGAGGGTTTTTTTTGTTTAACAGTGGCAAGTTCTACCACAAGGAATGAAGCTGACCATTTAGCATTAGTTATCTTATTAAGGATAAGAAAATGAAAAGATGTATAGCAACAGAAAATGTGTTCTTCACATTTCTTCATTTCATATATACACTGAATATAATCAATTAAACTAATGTGCTTTGCTGGAAGCTGAGTATCACAAAAGCAAATTCCAATTATTTTTTTCCAAGATGGATCATGAAGTCAATGTTTGATAAAAGCATTATATACCATGCACAAATCTACTTAGTAATTCCTCTCCTGGACAGTAATTGTTATTCTAGATTTATACTAATGGCAGCAGAATTCAGTTATCTATGTCTAAGAATGTTTACTACTACAAGTGGTTAAATTGCAACAGAAAAAAATTGGAGACTGTGACACTTTGCTAATGTTACATGCACATCAGTGAAGTGAAAAGCCCCCTGACATATATTGACCCAAACATACAATCAGTTTCATGGAAGAGTTGCAGCTATTACGTTATAAAACTATGTTCTTTTCACATAGGCTATGTCTACACTGGGCAGTTTTTTGGAAGAGGAAATGCAAATAGAGCATTCATTACCAAATCTCGTACTCATTTGCATATTCTCTTCCGCTCCTTTTTGCCGAAGAGGTTTTTGCAATAAAAAGCCCAGCGTAGACAGGGCTATTTGTTGGAAAACCCCCGTTTTGCACAAGATTCCTTATTCCTCAAAAAATGAGGTTTACAGTGTAGACGTAGCCATACTGCTGTGCATCTCTTTTGTAGATCTCCTACCCTGGATTGCATAGGCCTCTAGGAATCACATTAGCCCCTTTTGCCACAGCACTGCACTCCATATTCATTTATTTATCACTTTGCTAAGTAGCAACTTTTATCAGCGGTGATTTGTATATTTATTTCCTGATCATTGATGAAAATGTTGAATATTGTACAATATAATCCCAATGTCTGCAGAAGCCTCCTAGCAATACCCCAATTCAAAGATGATTGCCTATTGATGATTACTTTTTCAGATCTGGCAGTTAGTTTGTTCTTAATTCATTTTAAGTATGCTCTATCTTGATTGTCTTACAGTTATTTCTCACTTGTCTTGAGTGCTACTGTGGCTGAAAAGAAGAGATTGTCCAAAAATGGAACTTCTAATGTAAATTCATTCAGACTGGGATCTTGTCTAAGTCCCTTCTCACTAATACCCCTGGTACAGCTGGCTTATTTTGTTATGCAGTGGACTTGAGTGGGTCATTGGCAGCAAGGATTCAACTTGAGACCTATGGATCTAAAGCTATGAGGCTTTACTTTTGAACTAAAAGATCCAGTTGCATTAGCCAAATCTGTAGCAGACTTATAGTTTACTATATGTGAACACTCCAGGGTGGGAGCAGAGCACAACAGTCATGTAAACTATTCATTCTATCTCACTTAAGTCTTACGAAAATAGCTTGTGAAAAAATTGCTTCTTGCTTTCTGAGGCATTGATTCCAAACCAAAACTATAAAGTAGATTAGATTCAGCCTCTTGAACTCTATCTTAAACTTAACTGAGAGCCAAGCATCACTTCTTAAACCATCACTTCTGGAAAAAATGTTGGTTTAGTCCTAGAGCAGGAGAAAAAAATGTCATTGTCAATATTCTACAAATTAAATCTCTGTAGTATTACTGAGTCCAGAGGTGTGGAGTTTTTGATCCTCATGTGTGACATCCTTATAAAAGAAAGGAATAAAAAATTCAGAGATCTAGGCACCTCTCTGTTGTTGCAATGCTATTCTTCTTCTAACCATTTTAATTTTCTGTTGCTTCTACTGCATGTGCTGAACTCATGAACTCTGGCAGGCCATAAATATCCTGTTGCCTATTTACTAGCTATTCCCATTTATTGTTGGCATGCTGATCTCATTCCTATTTGTTATGGTCTGCCCACCCAGAATTGCCTCAATCTCTGACACATATTTCAGCAAGAGCACCGCAACTCTATAAGAAAAAAAATGTACTTTCTGCCTCCCAGTGTGATTTTTTTTTGAAAGATTGTCCTCTCTCCCTACCCATCGTATTTCACATTTTAATTCGATTTCTGCAATAAAAGTGTTTTTGAGGACAGGGGATTATTTTAATAGCATTATCCATTACCTATGTAGACTGATAGGTTTACATGACACTATAACTGCAAATATTAAGATAAGATCCCTCCCAAGGCACTCACCATATAAACTTTTGACCAAAAATGCATATTACATACATGCATTCTGCTCAAAGTACAATAGTCTTTGAGCAGAAGTATGACGAAGTTGACTAAGCCCTATACCCCCTGCTGGAGGCCTTGCTGCAACTCGCACCAGGAAGAAGAGCAGAAGAGAGGTCCTCCAAACAGAATAGACTATCTGCTCTGCTGTGGCCAATCAGGGTCCAGTAGGCTGATATAAAGGAGCCACTGGACCGGTCAGATCTGGGCTTTGATTAGGAGGACAGCAGTACCTCAAACAGCTCCCCGTGTGAGCTGAATTATAGCCCTGATTAAGATCTAGATCCAGAAACTGAAAACGAGCCACAGCTGGCTACAAAACTTTTCAGAACCCAGGACAGGATGTGTTGAGAGCCTGGCCTCAAAGCCCCAAGAGAGAGCTGAATGGAGCAGTGACCCAGAATACACTACAGACTACAGGCAACTGCTATTTACAGGGTCCCTGGGATGAGACCCAGAGAAGTGGGTGGGCCTGGGTCTCCTCCAACCCCTCAGCAGCTACAGAAAGGGAGTAAGAAGAGTCCCAGGCAACAGACCCGATATCCTTTTGGGATATCTCCACTCCTGGAGAATAGACGAGCCAAAAATTTCAGGGATGCCTGTGGCCACAAAGGGGCACTCACCAGAGAGTGAACCCTTTACAAGGAGACAATAGTAATAGAAAAGGGAATACCACCCTTTTGAGGGAATGAGGTTTCATGGCAGAGAGAAAGATAAAAGCTGCTAGTACGATAGATTTGTTACATTTCATGATGTTAAAATGATCAGTATTATCAGTGTTATTTCAATGATGTTATTAGCTAGAGTGGTATTAAAATGAGACATAATTTCTTTCCTACCACACCGTCTAAAACTTTTTTAAAACTGAAAAATTAATTTTCAATGAAGCAATTATATTGAAATCACAAATTGTGGGGGGAAATTAAACAGTTGCGCTACGTCTACACTGGCGCACTTTTGCGCCAAAGCTATGCAAATCAGGCTTAGCGTAAGAATATCACCGAGCCTCATTTGCATAGCTAATGATCCGCCATTTTTGCAGAACAGGCTCTTGCGCAAAACGGGGCTGTCTACACTACCCCGTCTTGCACAAGAAAAACCCTTTTGTGCAAAGTCGTTATGCCTGAAAATAATCGCAAGAGCCTGTTCCGCGAAAATGGCAGCTCATTAGCTATGCAAATGAGGCTCGGCGATATTCTAACGCTAAGCCTGATTTGCATAGCTTTGGCTCAAAAGCGCGCCAGTGTAGACGCAGCCTTGTATTGGTGGGCTTTTCAGAATAATGGATCTAAGTCAAAGTCCAATGAAGTCTATCATAGTCTTTCGATTGACTTCTGTTACTTTGGCCCTATGTTAATTGTAAAGCCAGAATAAGGAAAGAATGGATATTTTACACACAATAGCATGTATGCTGCAAGGAGTAACACAGATGAAAGCATGAAATTGTGAAAGGAGGATATAGTGGGATCCTAAGTTTATATATATTTAACAAAACTGATTCTGATCTGTATCAAGAGGACTTCCAGAACAATATTGTAAGTGTTATGCTAGAAATGTTCAGTCATTTATTTAAAAAATAATATATAAGAATCTCCACATGCAGTTACTGAATCCAGTATTCACTTCCCTTATATCCCTTTGCAAACAGAAAAAGCCAGAAAAATACATTTTCTTCATCTATTTCATACACTGTAGACATTTCTAAGCCCTGGTCTACACTAGGGTTTTATTTTGAAATAACTCTCCTTAGGCTGAATTTATAAGCAGTGTTCACATTACCAAGCACATTATTTCAAAATAAGGGGTGGCTTATTTTGAAATCTGTAGTCCTACTTTTCTTGGGGAATAACAGCAGTAGTGTGGATAGTGGTGCCCAACCATCTCGAAATAACTACTCCCCAGAACAATTTGAACTAACAACTCCCCAATGCATCCTGGGTTCTAAGTTGAGATAGCACATCTACATTAATGGAGCCTGCCTTGGACTGATTTTGAGGTTTCCCTGTGATGGAGACACGCAATTTTGATTATATAAAATCAGGAAATATTTAGTCAAGTTTAATTATTTTGAAACAGTTTTCTAGTATGGATGTCACCTCAATGTGTAGACTACATTGCATAAAGACTGTATTGCATGCAATTCCTGGGTTCATGTTTGTGTTCTATTCACAGATTTAATACTAATTCAAGGTAAATCCTGGGAATAGTGAAAACATTTGATGATTTCTAAACATATTCTGTATAGGCATTAATTTAGTTGGTTTTCTTTTTCAAATGGAGCACATTTTTTTTACATTTATGTCCAAACCACTGTATATAGTTCCATTTTAAAATGCAATGTTTTGTACCATTATTACACTGTCAGACTCCATGGGATATCTTTAGAAAGCTAAACTCAAGACAGAAAGCACAGAAAAATGTCTAAGTATATACTTATTAGTGACAACGGGCACAACACAAGGGAATTCATTTTTAAATTCACAATAATATTTGCCCAGTTCTCTGGACAATACAGAAAGCAAACAGAAAATATGAACTAACGGAAAAATGCTACTGTCACAACAGATAGCAATCACCTGTGGCATGACTTCTATTTTTATGATTACCGAGTGTTCACCTTCCTTTCAAGATTTCCTTACTCCTACAAGTGAAAAGCAATTACCCTAAACTGAATCTTGCATGAATCAATACATTTTTATATACTAGGCCACATATATTTATAACCTATTTGTCATGCCAAAGGACAGCAAAATATAAATTACTGGACAAATGCTGGTGGTATGATGCATGTAGCTGGAAGCCAGAAAATCTGACAAGGATAAGTGGATGTGAGGCAAATATCTATTCCAATCACACATCCTCAAAATAATAAAAGGGCAGCTGAAGAAACTCCCTTGAAACAGAAGCTATGGTAACCTGGTAGGTGGGATCCAAGCAGCCAGAGGAAATGGTTCATATATTTGTGCATTTATGGACCCCATTTGTAGCCATAACACCACACATACCTGCCTTTTGAGATTATTTCTACTGCTTTCCAAAAGTAATGTTTATGTGTAACTACATAGCAATCCCCATTAGCTCTGTTTTATTCTTGGTTTTTTTGTTGTTTTTTGTGGAGGATGAATAGGGTTTATGCTTTATTCCAGAAATTGATTCTATACTTATAAAGGAATTGCTTCATTCACTGGAGGGTAGCTACTTCTGGGGAAGAATGCAAGAGTAGGTAAATAGGTGACAGCAGCAGTATGTAAAAGTTAAGTGGAGAAGAATGAAACATGCAAGTGAAACTGATGGGGAAAGAGAAGGAGGCAGAAAGAAGTTACCCACATGGAAATGTGTCCAGCACAATTGTATTAAAAACTCTACAGTGAATATACATTTGCTATGTTCAAAATTTTCTTTTTGCTGTTTAAGAACACATCACCTTCTTACTAGAAAAGAAAGGGAGGCTGATTAAACATATGCTAGGAAAAGATTTCTAAAGATTATCTCACATTTTCTACTTTAAGGACTGAACTGAAAGATGAAATTGATAATCCTGTTTTGGGAGGATTTGTGAAGGAGCAATTTAGCCAGTTTTTAATCAATGTTTCCTCCCTAGGTTGTTCTTTATACTGGCTAATGATAATTTCCTTTTATTTTGTCATAGAGCTTTAGTTTTCTGAAGCTAGTATAAAATATTAACATATTATAGCCGACTACAACTATAAAAGCTTATCCCTACTAGAGTAATTCCAAATGTGTTTGTTCTTACCTACAGAATAAAATCTTAATTTTTAAATTGCTGTAATGAATCATGATATTTTTGCATTTCAAAGCAATAATGATGATAGCAATGAAAATATTTCACAAGTCAGATTGTTTGTAAGATCAGTTATGGCTTTAATCTTTATTGTAGTGTCACTTGCTCGTGTCAATATAGTTAAACATCTGTCATTGGTTCCCTATAACCTTGTGAAAACAGTGATTTATATGCACTCACCTGTCTTAAAAAACAACAACCCAAATCACTCCCAGGCATAACCTGATATTATACAAAGCTTGGAAGAATATATTTTCTTCCATATTGGCTGCAGTTTAAAATAAATAAAAAATAAAATAAAGTGGTTTCAAATTCTATTTTAACTTTCTCATTCTAAAACAGCATTATTCCCTTTTACATTTAAAAATTGTTGGCATTTTGTCAGTAAACACATGGAGAACTCCTTAAAAGATATAAATGTGAAATGTAAATCTTCCACATTATCAGAAAAAAAGACAAAGGTTAAGTTAATCCCCATTGTAACTCCAATGAAGTTGTGACATTAGTGAAATTATACCAGCAACTAAATCAATCCATAGATTTCCTAAAACTAAAATATTTGCAATATTTACAGTTATCTCATGAAATCTGCACTATAATATCTGAAACTAAGTTTTGTTACTACCAAAATTAGAATTGTCTATAGTGCTAGCTAGTATAAACAGGATAGAAAACATGTCTGAATAAAATTTCCTGAAGCTGTATGTAAATTATGTGATGCATTATAACAATATACTATTATTTTGAACAGTGAGGAGAAACAATATACCCAACTTAGTTAAATAAACAGGTTTGTTAGTGTTGTGTTGCATTGAAATATGCTGAGCTGTTATTCAGAGAAAAGAAATGATAATTCTTTCCATCCAGCTTTCAGCTATATCAAATTTAAGAGCAGCTGGGTGACATTTGTTTATTGAATGACTTTATTGGTTGTATCTGTTGCACTGGCCCACGGGAAACTGTACAGCCTCTAATGTCTAGATCAATGACATTGCTGATCAGAGTATTTAGGGATAACTGATACAATGGTTTAAAGCACTATGCTTTCCTATCAGAACACCTGCATCAGGTTTCTAACTTGCTTCCCTCCCTACTGATATACATAGCATATTTGTGAATGGGGGGTGTTAATTAGATCAGGGAATCCCTCAATGCTACTATGAATTAATAATTGCATGCTTACAGCTTTTAAGCAACAGTTTCTTTTGAAGGTAAAATACTGTTCTTTTTTCATACTGCAACATCTAGCAGTATTAAGCCATTAGAAAATCATTGTGAGGTACAGAGTACTGGGTGCATTTACTTGACTCACGTCTACCACAAAGCAAATAATAAAGACAATGAAACATAATGGGCAAGTGACTGAAACATCTTAAATTTTGCTTTTCATTCTTCAGCATGGCAGGACATATATTGGAGCAATGAATTGTTTCCATTATGGCCCGATGGTAGAATATTTTTCAACCCAAAATTAAAGTTTAGAGATTTGGGAACTAGATTTCACCTTACATTGTACTGCATAGTTTAAAAAAGTAATCTGTTTGTTATAAAGAAGGTGTTCCAGATTTACTTCAGACATAATGGAAGGAGAGGAGGGGGAGGAAATCCTTTCTACCATGTAATTGGACATGTCATAAAATAATTTGGTCTCAAATCTGTAGGCTGAAAAACAGAAATAGTATATCTACATTTCATAATCAACAAAAGGAGTTTTTTTTGCTACTGAGGGATGCTAGGCATGAAGTCTTAAGAGTCAGTCTGTGTTGAAAGTACCTTATGAAACATAAACCAATAGATCTGTGCACAAGAAGCCCCTGAGAGACCCTGAGATTGTGAATATATAATTGGTTTTTGATATATTCCTATTCAAATATATAAATCTTTTCTCTTACAGCTGTAACTGTGATGGGGTGTCCAAGACCTCAGCATGTTAGAAAACACCAATTAACCTTATAGGCTGCACAGTAGAGTTTGCAATCACTCCTTAATAGAAAGGGAGTTGGCTAAGGACAAAAAGTTCTAGAGGGAGAGTAAGTCTTGGGTCCTGCCCTGCCCCTACAGAGTCTGACACGCAGCTGATAGGGATGAAGCAGACACTGGGAGCAGAGGAACCTTGAGATAGTCTCAGAAATGGCACCAGGGTCTGAGACTGTGTACACTGTGGTTTCTGGACATAGGCTACCTGAGCTAGAACCCTTCATAGCAGGAAGGCCCTGATTCCCCTTCCAACTTCTGGGAAAGTGGCATCACTTGGAATCAGATCAGAAGACTGCCTGACCCAGCATACGGCTAGCCAAGCAACTGGAACTTTAACAACTGGAAACCCTGAAGGGAAGACTATGAAGTTACCTGGCCAGAGGGCTGGTCACAAAGAGAGAATACTCTGAGTCCCAAAGAGATAGTCTGACATGTGAGCAACTTATGGAAAGGGGTGCCATACCAGGCACTAACTAATCACCATACGCAGACACCAAGAAATGTTCCAGTGCTAAGTTTAACTCTCACAGTTACATATAGGAAAATTCTGCTTTTAAGAGGACCACACTATGTAGATGGACACTTTGCAAAATCACAGTAGGCATTTAAATCCCATTGAAATCAATACACAAATACATTTAAAATATGACCGAAAGGTACTTCATTTTTCCAGCACATAATGGAAATTTATCTTACTAAATAAGTTTCCAAGCATCAAGCAATTTGACCTCCTTGACTTTTGTCTCACAATGCACCCAAATTGCAAAAAGTATCTCCATATACAGGTTAAATCTTGCTGATTTGGCAACATCAGGATCTAAGTTGTTCCCAAACTAGGGAGTTTGCTGGACCCGGGGAGGCCAGTACTCTCCTGCTGGCCTGCTCCCAGGCTCTCCTTCTGGACACCAGTCCTGGCTACGTTGCTCTACTCCTGGCCCAGGTAGAGATCCTGGCCACTAGTCCCCCTAACATTGGCCCAGCTGTGTTTTCAGCCACTGGCTCCCCTGCTGTCAGCCCCCTATTATCAGCCTAGCTACACTCCTGACCCTGGCTGGACTCCCAGCTACCAGCCTCCCTATCGATGGCCCATCTGCATTCCTGGCCCTGGCCAAGCTCCTGTCTGTGAGCCAAAAACCACTCCTGGCTTGCCTGGGCTCTTGGCTGCTGCCTCCACCCCTTTCTGCAATCACAGCTGCACTCCTAATCCTAGCCGGCCCCCTTGCTGCTAGACTCCTGGCCAGGCCCACTCCCATCTGCCAGGACTCACTTGTCTGGCAACATCTGTAGTGTGGAAGCTCTCATCATTAAATGATCATGAAAACATTGCCAGGTACTCCACTTAAAAAAGGGGTGGACAATAAGATGCAGCAGATTGCTTGCAGCTCCTGTGGATCGTCCTTCTCAGCCAATGGGAGTTACAGGAAATGGTGTGAACTGGGACATCACTTCCTGCAGCTCCTATTGGCTTGGAATGGTAATCTGTGGCCAATGAGGTATGCAAGAATCCATACTTGCAGAGGTGTGGGTAAGTACAGTAGTGACAGCCCACCACAGGCTAGCCCTGGCAAATCTGATCTGATCAGCCAGTATTTGCCCACTAACGTAAAAGATAGGGAAAAAAAGAGTGTGCTCTGGGGGTCTGCACTGAGATCCAGTGCTGTTCAACTTATTCATAAATGATCTTGAAAAAGGGATAAATGGTGAGGTGGCAAAATTTGCATATGATACAAAATTATTCTACATAATTAAGTCCAAACCTGAATGCAAAAGTTACAAAGGAATCTCACAAAGCTGGGTGACTGGGCAACACAACAGCAGATGGAATTTAGTGCTGATAAATGCAAAGTAACGCACACAGAAATATATAATTTCAACTATACATACACATGATAGGGTCTAAGTTACCAGTTAAAACTTGTGATAGACCCAGACCAGCAGGCTATAGTAGCTTGGTGGAAGGTAAACATTCAGGCTATGTCTACACTGCAGGCTTCTTGTGCAAGAAAGGCCGTTCTTGCACAAAAACTTGTGGAGCATCTACACTGCACGCACATTCTTGTGCAAGTAAATTTACAGTAAAGCGTCAGAACAGAGGGCTTCTTGCACAAGAGTTATTCCTTTCCCCACGAGGAATAAGCCCTCTTGCGCAAGAATTCAGTGTGGATGGGCAACAAGGGCTTCTTGCGCAAGTAACCCCTATGGGTAAAATGGCCATCAGAGCTTTCTTGTGCAAGAGAGCATCCACAATGCCATGGACGCTCTTGCACAAAAGCACATTTCTTGTGCAAAAGCATAGGGTAGTGTGGATGTGCTCTTGCGCAAGAACTTTTGTGCAATAACTCTTGCGCAAAACAGTTCTTGCCCAAGAAGCCTGTAGTGTAAACATAGCTACAGGCTCCTAGATGAATAGCTTTCTGTTCCCTGGGTGACCGTGGCAGGGTCTGCTGTGGAGCAGGCAGGTACTTAGAGTCAATTAAGAGCATGATTGAAGCAAGAGAATGATAGCCTAATCAAAACACCTGCAGCCCATTTAGGACTCGCTGGGGTTAGTTTAAAAGGCTTCCCTCCAAAGAGGGCAAGAGAAGCTAAAAAAGGGAGGGTGTCCTGAGGCAGAGTAGGAAGGATGTGGTCAGGGACCAGGAAGAAGGTCCTGGAAGGGGTCATTTGTGGAAGTAGCCCAGGAAAAGGCTTTAATGCTGGTAGTGGAGGAAACACTGACTGTTGCCACTGCTGTAGGATCCCAGGGGTAGAATCCAGAGTAGTGGGTAGGCCCAAGTTCTGCCCAGCCCTCCCCAGTCTCACCTCACCTATTTCGAGAGGTGAGACTGGGATTCAGGAGGGAGGTTCAACCCAAACCCATTGAATGGCCTGTGGTAATGGTGGCTCAGTAGGGTGTGACCCTTGCCTTTAGTAAAGGGGAAGAGGCTATGCTGAGGACCACAGTGAGCCTCTGAGGCTAACACTCACTACCTAGAAGTGCAGGACCCCCTGAAACAAGTCCAGAGCTGTGCTACACACTCCAAAGAGATTTTGGAATTATTGTGGCTAGACCCCTGAAAGCATTTGCTCAATGTGCAGTGGCAACCTTAAAAAAGCTAATAGAATATTATGAATCATTAGGAAAGGAATAGATAAAAATACAGAAAATATCATATTGTCTCTATATAATGTATATATGCCCACATCTTGAATACTGCATGCAGAGCTGGTCACCCCATTTAAAAAAAGATATATTGGATTTGAAAAAATATACAGAGAAGGGCAACCAAAATCATTAGCAGGAAGGAACATTTTCAATATGAGGAGAGATTAAAAAACTGGGACTTTTCATCTTGGAAAATAAATTATTAAAGGGTGGGGGGATATGTTTGAGGTCTAGAAAATCATGAATGGTGTAGAAAAATTGAATAAGGAAACGTTATTTACTCCTTCACTAACATACACAAAAAGGTCACCCAAATTAGATTCATATGCAGCAGATTTAAAACAAACAAAATAAATGATTTTGTCATAGTCAACTTGTGGGATTCTTTGCCAGGGCTGGTGGAAAGGCCCAAACTATTGCAGGTTACAATAAGAACAAAATAAGTCCAAGAAGGAAGGTCCATTTATGGGTACTAGTTGGGATGGGTATTAATGGTGTCCCTATCATCTGTTTGCCAGAAGCTGGTAATAGGTAACAGGGGGTGGATCATTTGATGATTGGCTCTTCGCTTCATTCCTTCTGAAACTTGCGAACAGGCACTGCTAACAGGGAGTTTGGAGAGGGAGTTCTCCAGGTAAAAGAGGAGTAAAAACAGGACCCTTGTGATAAGGGCTGTCTGGAGTGTGTGTGTTTGTGTATGGGGGAGTTATTTGCTGTGTGCTGAGCTTGTGTTTGTT
>JANRFK010001234.1:93409475-93422151 GCA_030068395.1 Apalone spinifera
TACGGCTGTTCTTATTTTCTTATGTAAGCACCTGGCATTGGCTCCAATGGAAGACAGGATACTGGGCTATATAGACTATTGGTCTGACCTAATATAGCCATGCCGGTGTTCTTCCATAGAAGTTAACCTAAATGTATCTGCCACCTGCTGTAGATCCCACTCCCTTTCTATTGCTGAGATAGTGTTCATAAGAGTCTCTTTCTCTCTGCACAGAGTTCATAACAAAGTAAGAATATACATTACAATGTTAAGCCTAATCCGTATCCCTTAAGTATCTTTCGAAAAAGCCTCTGTCAAAAGAGGCTTGCAGTCTAGACTTAGCATTAGTAATTCCTGTAAAGAGGTGCTATGTATGTAGGGGAGGGCAGATGGAGTCAATTACGTCCATTCACACCCTCCCTTTCCTCCTTCCCCTCTCCCCCCCCCCCCTCCGCGCACACACACACTGATTTGCTGTTTGGCTTTTTCTAAACATGCTCAGTAAAACTGCTGAAGCTGCTGTCCTCAGTCTGCCCCCCATCGAGGAATGTGTAGATTGTCCCCCTTACCAAAATCTGAAATGGTGCCTCTGCTCTTAGACTAATATCTTACCTCAGGAGTCCCACTTTGTTGGATGAGATATTCAGAAAATCCAACCAGCCACCAAATGGACTTTAAAATTGGCAGGTACATGGTAAAGGGAGCTACCTAATTAAATAGGGTTGACTAGAAGAACAGGGAAGAGAACAGCAATTGAAGCATCTATATTTTTCCTATTTCTGTACGCTCATGACCAATGTTTATTGAGTCCCTCTTGTGACATATTTTTCTTGAGATTTCATGCTGTTTTAAAAGGAAACAGTGGCTTCTGGTAAAGTCAACTCATGCTGAGATACATTAACTTCACCATGTTATCTGCTGATAATAGTGCTATTAACTCATGTCACCCACTGAGCATATTTGTGAATTAGGATGTTCCCTTGTTAATGGAACTGAGTCATTTTCTTTGAAAATGGCAAGCAGTGAGCACTTTGGCACCATTAAATGAAAGGGGGGGGAGGGAGGGAATAAAATCTTGCTTGAATCTGTACAATGGCCCTCCAGAAGTATGCATCTCTCTTTCATTCACTGCCATTCTCTAAGTCGCCACCAACGATACCCAAAGCATCAGAAGTACCATTGCAACTGATCAAGGATATAAAATTTTGCCATGTTGAAGTATGATTTTCGGATTATAAATCCTGAACATCCTAGAATGCAGAATAGAATTGGAGGTAAGGCCTTTCACATTTTGTAATTACTATATCATGCGTAAGTACAATATCCCTTTCTTTTCTGGTTAGGTGAGAGTCAAAAGAATCGGAAACTAGAAGAAAGTACAGTTTATTATGCTATGGGAAAGAATTGTATTCATTTCATGCTCTACTGTAGTCTGATCCCATTCAACCAGCCATTGCTTACACAGGACCAAACAAACAAAATGTAGTGCACTGAAAAACAATTGGAAAACATTCTGCTGACATTTTCATATTACATTTGCCCTATTCTGAAAATGAGCCTGTACTGTGAATAAAGATGTAATTCTTAGCCAGTACAGTACAATTCCATAATTAAAATAGTATGTTTATGCTTATGCATGAAATACACAAACTACTTGATTTGTAAATATGAGGAAAACCTATTCAGTATTTTTCATCTATGAGTCTTACATGAAATTTCAATTACTGGCAATTTAAATTTCTTTTTGGTAAGCTGGTGCTAAAGTTGCTGGGGGAAAGGTAGAGGGAGGAAGAGGAAATCAGCATATAGAATAATCTAGAAAAAAATCGCAATTTTTCTGCATTTTGTGAGCTCACCCACTAGAAGCCTCACGAGTTTTGCTTAAAGGTAAATGCTGTTTTCAACTGCAAAGACTGTGTTTCATATACTGAAATGAAAATTTGTGCTTTGTAGTGAAAACGATGAAGCTGGGCTGAGCTTGACGTTGATAATGAACATTCTGCTATTTTCTTACATACACACACACAACTCTTCACTAAACAGTATTATATAATTAGCTCTTGTATATAATTGAACTATTTTATACCACAAGAGTATACAATATAAACATCTGGCCATTGTTGATATGTAAAAGATAAGATCTAAATTCTGCCTCTTGAACATATAAAGGAAAAAAGTATGGTATTGTCTTTAATGTGCTACACAGACAAAGGAAATGTGGGTTGACTTTTCAGTTCTGTCACTTTCTGTGTAACCTTTGGCTAGTCATGTAATGTCTTTGTGCCTCAGCTCCTCCTTTATGTATTGGGGATACCAGTTTTCCCCACTTCAGTTTGTATTATTTATTTATATTATAAAATCTTCAAGATAGGGACGTCTATATGATTACTATATGATTGCATAGTGCTGGCCATAATGGTTTCGCAATTTTAGTCGAGGCTTCTAGGCTCTACAGTATTACAAATAAGTTACAAGAGAACCATTTTGGAGAGTAGGGGGCAGTACACTAACTGAATTTGGATGTCTGAAAACATTGACTAACATTTAGGCATATTTTTTTCTAGATCTTTGGAGAGGATCGATGAGCACCATCCTTGCTATACTTTAGAAAGCTAGTGCTCTTTACTCAAAGTCCATGAGTGAACTGGAGTTAGGCCATGACTGTCTTTGCTCTGCCAACACACTCCCTTGTGGGCCTTACTGCCTGCACTAAATCAGGGTAGGCAAGATATGGTCTGTAGGCCGGATCCAGCCCACCATGTAATTTGATCCAGCCAGCAGTCTGCCCTGTTAAGACCTCAAGGCTGTTTAAAATGGCCGGCATCTCCCCTCTACCAGGGAAGTACGGCACCTAGAGGGAGCCACCAGGCATTTTAAAATATGAGGTATATCCCTGGCAGTGGGGACAGAGGACAAGAGACTTCATGTGCTCCCCTGCCTCCAGTCCCAATTAACCTGGGGGTGGAGGAACCTGCATAGTCTCCTTCCTGCCTCCACCCAGCAAAGCGCTTGTGATGTGTAAAGTGAGCCACCAGCTGTTCAAAATATCTGGCATTTTCCTTTACATGCTGTGTGACCCAGGCAGGGGGTGAGAATGTTCGCATATTCCCCTACCCTCAGACACCGCTCCTAGCTGTGATGATTGGCTTGGGAGTGGGCGAGCACATGAAGTCTCTTACTCCCCAGGGACATGTGACCCTCACTGGCACATGGAGGGAACCTCCTTGAGCAGCCTGCGGCTTCTGCAGGAGGGAGCCTGCCTCGGGGACCCTGTTCGGCTGCTGGCAAGGAGCCACCTAAGATAAGTGATTCCTGGCCAACACCTGCCTTTGGCACCCCGGCCCCTTCATTTCCCAACTCCCTGCCTCATGTCACCACCCCTTCCTGCTCTAGGTCACCACCCAAATCCTCTGCACAAATATCCCACCCCAGCTTACAATTCCATCCCAGACCCTTCACCCCCTCTATGCCCTTCCCGCAGGTCAAAATTCACTTCTACACCCCTATTCCCTCCCAGACCCTGAAACCTAATCCCCCACACCTAGGTTACATCCCCCTATTTCACCCAAATTCCCTGTCAGACTCGACACCTTCTCCTGCACCCCAACCCCTCTCTCAAGCTCCCTTCTGCAACCAATCTCTGTCCCAAACCCAACACCTCCTCCATAAAAAAGTGCAGCCCTTGACCACATTCCAGAATCTTGGAGTGCTCCCCCCCCATCAAAAATTATTGCCCACCCCTGAGCTAAATTATGACTCTATCTGGCCTGTATTCATTTCCCCTGAAAAATTTCTTCCTACCTATAAAAGTCCAGCCATCAGTTGAACCTATATATGAAATGTCTCTTGAGAGAAGTTAAAAAATGGGATATGGGAATTTCTGGGGAGAAATGGAACTAACAAGTTTTCTACTTTTGAGATATTGACAGATGGTTGGCCATTATTATCTTGTTTGAATGTCTGTTTTATTTATATTGTAAACTATTCATGGTAAAAGACACTGCCTTTAATTCTCTGTTTAAAATATGTAGTACAAAGGGGCTTTGATCTGTAACTGGGGAATCTAGATGCCACCATACAAGAAATAATTAATATAAAGGAGACCTGAATGGTACCCATGCTCTTGTTAAATATATTTTTACGCATTGTTTGTACAGCCGAAAGTCATGGTGTTATCTCCATCTCTGGCAATTTTAGAGCAAGATTAGATTTTTTTTCCTAAAAGTTATGTTCTGTGAATTATTTTGAGAAATTTTCTATGGCCAGCTTTATACAGGAAGCTGCCGTTGGAACCTCTATGAATCTGTATAATCTTTTAAGGAGGGCACAATGGCCCTAGAATTTACTTCTGCTTTATGCTTGTGCATCTGGGTTTCAGCTGGTCACCAGCAGGAATAAGGAAGGCATTTTTTCCTCAGTGCATTCTGGAAGGTTTTTTATCCCCATCCTCTGAAGTATTAGGGATGGCCAAAGCGAGAGATGGGACACTGGACAGGGTGGGCAAGGGCTCTGAGGCACCCTAGTTGTTGGATTTACTGTGCTGGTGTTGGGTTGTGTTGGCAGCTTGTGATACATAAGAATTCTGTCTAGATCAGGGATAAGGTCTGTGAGTCAGATCTGGCCTCCCCAATATTTCTATCTAGTTTGATCAGCTGATTAGCAGAGCATGTCAGCAACATGTCGTCAGCTGCCCCTCCCCCCATCTTGCTGCATCTTGTAGTTAAGCTGCTCCCAGAACCCTACTACTAGCTGTGCAAGGGGACAAAGAGGAGAGGGGAGTGCTGAAGTCAAGATGTCCCCTACCTCTGTACCCATCTGTGTGGAGCAGAGGTCAGGGACAGACATAAAGGAGCTGCTCCAATCTGAAGTATGGTCAGTGACTGAGATGAGTTCCTGTCTTAAGAGGCCATGCACTCTGTCTAAGATTTCTCCAGCAGCCAGCTTTCTCACTCACACACACTTTTTCTCTGTAGACCCTAGTCCTGCCCCTTCTGCCAGTGGCCCCTCCCTTGCTAGGGACCCAGAGCAGGTCCTGATGACTTACCAAAATTTGTGGAGGGGCTCCCCTGAGAAAATTATTTTCCATACCTGGTCTAGATGATTTAGTGGTCCCTTCTGACTTTTAAGTCTGTAATTATATGAAGTCCTAGCTCCTTAATTCTTTGTAAAATGTAGACCTAACATCTTATGGGGATTTAAAAAAAAACCCTCAGAAGTGAAGATCTTGAACTTTCTGCAATATCTTGTGAAGATTCACAAAAGAAAGGCAAGATGTTGCTAACGTTTCACATGCTGTTTCTGCTGCAGAAAGTACATCTGAGGAAATACTTCACAACAAAACACCTGAGGAAAAACATCCTGACACAATATGAGGGCTGAATCTAGATTAAAGAGAAAAGTGACCCTCTTTAGCAAAAACAAATATTATTTCCTCACAAAATAAAAGAATACAGGATCTTTTCCACAAAAATAAAAATGCCCAGAAAAATTGCAGTTAGACATTTCACTTGCAGCAGTTGAATATTATAATATGGATTTCTACCTATGTAGCAATTTGTGGGGTAGTGCTAACTATGAGGGGAAAGCTGGGTATCTATGTAACATCTTGAAAAGCTTTTTTTGGGAAAATGGTATTTCAATAACTATTTCCGAGTAACATCATGACAAAATTATAAATCCCTCCCAAGCAGAGATTTTATCATGTGTCCCTGTACAATGGGGCCCAAATGTGGATTTTCTGGAGCTGCCATTTATATTAGTATTTGCTAATAAGCCATGATATGATGTTGCTTGGTGTTATAGTTTGGAACTTCATGCAATGAAAAAGACATGAAACTGACTCTTTTTCTTGCAGTGAAAAATAGTAACTGTAGTAATAATAATAATAATGGTAAATTTTACTACTTTACTTCAAATACCATACAACAGAATATCCTATCTAGTTTCAAAGGAGGGAAAAGTAGCTCAGAGTTATGGTCAGGATGAGAAGAAATGACTCTCAAGATCTATGGGTGCATCTACACAGCCCCTTAAACTCGAAATAAGATATGCAATTTTCATAGCGCAAGTTGTGAATCTTATTTAATTATATTTTGAAATAGCTTATTTTGAAATTAGGTACATCTACATAGCACCAAATTTTGAAATAATGCACTATTTCGAGACATCCCCTAACCCTTGTGGAATGAGGGTTACAGGGATGCCCAAAAAGTGCACCCGTTATTTCAAAAAATATTTTGAATTAATGGGTATATTTAAAAGATGTGGGGTAGCTATTTTGAGATACTTTGGTATCCTAAAATAGCCCTGCTGTCTAGATGTACCCATGCGTTGTAAAAAATGGTGTGTCTAATTTTAATGCATTGGAAGTCAATGGGAGTTTTAACATTCACTTCAATGGGACCAGAATTTCATCCACTAAGTTACAAGGTTTGTCCTCACCATATGTGGTGAAGTCTCCATGACATTCCAAGGTGAAATCCAGGCTAGGGAGGAGCTGTGTCAACCCAGCCCTGAAAACCTGGGTGCCTCACAATGCTTTGCTTCTGTCGCTCCCATCTGGGGGTCACAAACAGCATGCATGTCATACCTGCAGCGTCTGTGCATATGTGCAACTTGCCAACCACATATAAGTTACACTCTGACTTCTACCAGTCTTGGTAACCAATTTCAGAGTGATTCCCAACCATCTCCCAGTCTCTGATTCCTCCCAAAATATATATTTTGCAATGTTCAGCTCTCTCCTGCATAGTCCAGATATAGTACATTCATTGCCTCTCTACAGGGATCAATATACAACAGTTTGCAATCGTAAATGGTGTTACCTACACAGTTCACAACACTGGATTCATTTTGACTACAGAATAAAATAAGTGTATTTAAGTCCAAAGAGAATGATTTAAGGCATTACAAGCATAAATGGTTACATAAGAAATATTAAACAATTTTAATATTTTTAATTTTAAACTTAACAAACAAAACTAGATTCAAGATAAAATTCTCATCACAAGTTCCCAGCAATTTCAGGTCAGAACTGCTACCAAAGTGAAATGACAACTACTTTTGGTTTCTTGCATTTTTTTTTTAAAAAAGAGATGGCTGTATATAGGAAAACGAAGAGGCTGTGTCATTGTATTTGCGCAAGAAGCACTGATTTTGTACATTACAAAGTCAGTGCTCTTGCGCAAATTCAAGCGGCCAGTGTAGACAGCTGGCAAGTTTTTGCAATAGCAACTGCTTTTGCGCAAAAACTTGCCAGTCTAGACACAGCCAGGGTGTTTTTACCTCTAACTTTGTAGTCCTTGGAAATGCTTTTTCCTGAAGATTACCCCTAGATAATGTTCATTACCGCCTCGTGGATGGAGAGGAGGAGTCTGGTGAAAAAGCTTTCATATTTTTGTTTGCTAAGATGAAAATTTGTTTGTTCCTGCCCTGCCCCCTCCCTTGCCACTTGATATTACCTTGATGACATCTGGCTAGAAAGGTCATCTTGTCCTTTGTCTGAGAAATTGGTTTAACCAGATATGTCTGGTAAACATATTTCAGACCTAATTTCAGTTTATGTTTACAACTTTTCGTATAATATTGCTAAATACATTTCACCATGATATTATTGACTAGCAAGCTTATTACTTTTCAAATTATACTCCACAGGTATATTTTGTATAAAGATTATTACAACGGTGTATACAATGTGAATATAGAGTGGTGGCTCATCATACCAACTAGCTTTCTGTTTTTGACTAACTGGTAAATTCAAGCTGAGGTGCTTATATGTCATTGTCAACATACCTATTGAAGATCTTGGATCCTAGTCTCATTTCTTGGGATGAGCATTTTGTATTGGTTGGGATTGAAATGCATTGACATCTTAGGGGAAAAAAACATAATATTGTAAAGAAGTTTCTCCCTTTTTCTTTTAAGCTTATCTTGTTTATCTTACATTCTAGCAATGGTATTAAACTCTGTTAGGATTATATTTGATCCAAATCCTGGCAATCATATTTTTAATAGGCAGATGGAAAATTGTCATGTTAAAAATTATCTAAACTTTTTTCCTCCTCATAAATCAGGAATTAGAAAACATTAGTTTATATCTGAAACCATGTAATGTGTCACTTCCTAAAAATATGATGACCATTAATTTCATTGCTACACTTCCTTATTAATTTATACCATTTATAATTAACTTACATTTAGAGATTAAATGACTTTGCTATTTTATTTTCAGCAGGAGATGTGCTTTTACTACTAATGTCTGTTTTCCCCACACATTTGTAGTACATGAAGCTATTGTTCACTACCAAAGCAATGGCTTTCTAAAGGAAAAAGGTTTTTCCCTTTTGCATTATAATAATTACCAATGATGTAATGCGTTGAAATAACAATGAACAGTGACATACTTTACATTTTAAAGTGATAGAATTTATTTCTAGATTCAAATGCAGCAATTACAGCATTTCATAAAGAAATTCCTGAAGAAGAAATAAACATACCAAAGTGTTATGTACTGTGAGAATTACTGACTTGTGAGAAGAGTTATTCTGCTTCATAGCAAATATTATTCTACAATCAAAAAAATCTGCTGGGTTAAAAACAATTCTTAATCTCTTGTTATTGTTCCTCTTTCCTTGTCAATTTACAAGACAACCAGCAATTAAGCCCGGGTTACTCTATAGACAGCAGATTTCAGCTGAATGAATCCCGGTTATCCATTCTGGAACTTGTAGTCTGGGAGCTGGAGATAAATAATCACTTTACTACAAATAAGCAATCCCCCTCCAATATTAATAAGTACCACCTCTCCAGAATCCATACAAAATATATTTAATAGAACTGTGTGTGTGTGTGTGTGTGTGTGTGTGTGGTGCTACCAAATGTACTGACCCTTCAAGACAAATATGATCATCTTCAGAAGTTTGAGAGATGGCACACCTCTGTCCAGTGAGAAAGGTGTAGGGGAGCAGTCTCAGGAATCAGGGCTTCAGCAGGTATGGATCTAAAGACCTGTGCCAAAGCAGGCTCACCACACTGGGCAGAAGGCCCCAAGAGCCACCTTCCTGCTGGTAAGAAATCCTGAGACCCACTGCCCTGCGGCAGGGCACAGGCACAGAACTCCTTCCCCTAAGTCTTGTAGGTGGAGTATTGGGAGAATGGAGGTCTCTATAAACTACACCTTAACTGTAAATGAGTCGCATGCAACTACAAGTTACATTTTGGGAACTCCTACAATACATAGTCGAAATCAGACGTGGGCAAAACATCCTCCATGGGCCAGATCCAGCCCACCAAGACACCAGATCCAGCCCATGGACACAACGGGAAGTCTCAGGCGGACTCCCCTGCTTGCCCTGCCCTCGCATACCACTCAGAAAAGTAGCTGCTGAGCCATTTGTGTTCCACAAACTGTGAGCCTGGGGGGGGGGGAAGGGGAGGGCAGGAGTGCTTCATGGCTGCTCCCACCTCAGCACAATCCCTTTGGCCGGTTTCTGGCCAATGGAAGCTTCATCTCTGAAAACAGGCCAAACCCTTTACCCCCACCCTCAGCCCATTTCTCCTTCCTAGACCCTCCCTCCAATCCCCTGCCCCAAATCACAATTCCCTCCTGCCCTAGGTCACAACCCAAAGTCCTGGACTGTAATCCCCTGCCCTAGGTCACAACCCAAACCCTCTCACCCTCTCCAGCACCCCAGTCCCCTGTCCTAGGTCACAACCCCCTCCAGCCCTAAGTCACAGCCCAAACCCCTGCACCACAATCCTATGCTCCAGGTCATAACTGCCTCCTTTGTCCAAACTCCTTCCCAAACCTCACAGGCCTGCCTGCACCCAAAAGCCTTACTCTAGGGGTGGGCAAGACAGCCTCCGCAGGCCAGATCCATCCCACCAAGTCAGTTGATCTGGTCCGCAGCCACCCTACTACTCCCCGGCTCCCAGGCCAGTTGAGACCTGGGGATGGGGGAACTTGTGGTTCTCTCTAGGTGCTAGGGGGAGGGGGCAAAGACTTCACACACTCCCCCCATCCAGACCAATCAGGTCTGTGAGTGGGAGGAGCAGGGGGAGCATAGGAAGCCTCCCCCCGCCCTGGCCCTGCCCTTTCTACTTGAGTCCTCGCCCCTTCTGGGAAGCCCACAACCACTTCAGAAATTTGTGAAGTGCTTCCCCCCCTTCAAAAATTGCTACCCACCCCTGATCTAAGTTGTTTTGGTGACAGATGACAGAATGAAGAGCAATGGTCTCAAGTTGCAGTCAGGGAGGTCTAGGTTGGAAATTACCAACTAGCGGTTTGTATGTGTAGCGCCTATGAAAGTTAATTCGAACTAACGGCTGTTAGTTCAAAATAACTTTGTAGTGTAGACATACCCGGAGAAGTTTATCTGGCTTATGGCCTCAGACAGCAAACAACAGCTAGTTAGCATTCTAGGAGCTCTGACCTTCTGGGCAGGACCAAGCAAAGAACAATCTTTAGCCCAAAGCCTCCTGGATAGGGGCAGATAGTAAAGCACTCTCTGAAGTCCTGGGCCTCTGGGTAAGACAGAACAAGGAGCAAGGTTTAGGTTAAGATTCCTGGCAAACAGTCTGTGTCTATAGCATCTGAGAGAAATGGAAGCTTTTATTCTGGTTTCTGAAGTTTACAAACAAACAAAACAATACAAAAAACAAAACAAAAAACCCAGCTTCCCCAAAAACCCAACTACAGAATATAGACATTTATTCTGTAATGGGGAAATGATGGTTTTCTTACATGCTAGTAATGCTTAAGTATTAATTTTTTGGTGTGGAAAATTTGCTTTCACATTCAAACAGATATCTTTGTCATTTCTTTAACTATCTGCTCAGCTGTATTATTCCTTTTGGTTGACTTCTGTATCAAGTTTTAATGTGACTTTGTTGTGTTTGTGTGCTACAAAACTCAGCACAGGTAACGCTTTCTAACCCTGTTTTGCTCATCACTGCCAAAGAATGTGAATCTGTGGCCTATAGCCTTGACCTACTGCCAGCAATTCTTGTCCCCACCAGGTTGTTACTGATGAAAAACTCTTGGTAAGTGACTTAACTGTCTGTACTTAAAAAAGGTGAGAAAGCATAGCAATTGAAGACTCCAATTTTGAGAGTCACTGGGCACCCATTGATTTCACACTCCAGCTTATAACTGAACTCATATAAGCCATAACTGAACACAGATAGGAACTTCTTCTTTTTACATCTGAACTCTCTAGCTTCCAAGTTTAGAAGGAATCAGTTGTCTGCCAACTGCCTGCTGGGAAATAACCTCAAAGGCATGGTTGTTCAAATGGTTGGCTTTCTAGGACTCTTCTTAATAGCATGACCTAGCCCACTATAACCAAAACCTATGGTGTGAATACAATCAGCTTAACTAATACATGTTGTGATTATTCCTAGGTGAAACTTCTTTATACTTTTTTAATCTTGTGGATTTTGTATAGCCAGATATCCCTTTAAAGGCTCATTCTTGCAACCTCTCCACACCTAGTATCACTGTTAAAGAGGTTTAGGTTCAGAGTGGATAGCTCTTGACAGCTTGTTCTCTGTATTAGCTCTTGCCTTTTGTCCTGAAAGATTTATAGAGTTACGCTAATGTGCATTTATAAAATGAACCAGATTATACTTGTACGTATATGTCTGCCTAGTGTTGGCACTATGGATGTCCTACTTTTTTCTAAACTCTGTTATAAATTAACCATTTTATGAACCCTTAGCACTGCCCTTCTGCTTCACTAATGATGTTAGCCTTGAAAACCCTTTTGTCTGCTCTTCCATCCAACTATATATAGAATATGGTTTCTGAACTGACCCATAAAGTCACTACAGTCTCTTCATTCACATAGCTCTTTTAAGTCCTCCTGATTTTTATTCCCTGGTAGCATATAGTTGCATAAAAGCAATGGTGAGAGGGATTCTAAAGCCATCCTAGAGACACTTTTAAATGGATATTCTCACCCCAGATGGCTTGTATTATCCTTCTCCACATGTTTTATAGGACCAATATATTTTCCCCATCCCCTTCCAAGTAAGATGGATCTGTACCACAGTTTGGCTATATTTAGACTGCGGGTTTTTTCCAGGATGCTGGAAGTATCCCAGAAAAACTCCACCATGACCAGAGAATGCATCTGCTCTTCTGCTTTTTTTTGTGGAAGAGCAGACGCACTAATTTGGAAGCCCAGCCTTCTTCCTCCCACAAGAAAGAAGCGCTCTTCTGAAGGAGGGTTTTTTCTGAAATTTGGCCCAGTGTAGATGGGCCAAATTTCAGAAAAGCCTCTTCTGAAAAAACAATCGGAAAAAGATATGCAAATGGCAGAGCGCAATTTGCATGCCTTTTTTCCTGATAAAGCTCTGTAATATAGACATAGCCATAAAATTGAGTCCTTTTTCCATGGGAAAGAAGATTGAGCTCTGTGTCTATAAAGAGTGAATTTATATAAGAGAAGGTGGGTAAAGTAATTAGTTTTATTTGACTAATTTCTGTCAGAGATATAAGCCTGAAAGTTTTTATGGATCTGTTTTTCAGTTCTGGGAAACGCGGAGTGTCATCGATAAATACAATATGGCAAAGATTTTAGGATAAGCAGTTAATGCAGAAAGAAAACTTTCCTGAACTCCTTCTGATTGCCTCCAAATAATCCCTTATCTTCTCCAAGTTCATTATCAGAGGGAAACTCCCCACTGATCAAGACAC
>JANRFK010001234.1:93427739-93447251 GCA_030068395.1 Apalone spinifera
GGATTGTAGATCACTGATGATGCATTGGAGAGGTTTTAGCTGAAGACTGTAGGTAATGGCCAGTGGAGTTCTGTTGGTTTCTTTCTTGGGCTTGTCTTGTAGTAGGAGGCTTCTGGGTACTTCGTCATTGTTTTGTGTTTGCTTTCTATCTATATTTAAAGGGTCAAATTTTATTAGAATAAATATTTGCAGAAAAACAGTTATGCTCTTCAGTACTTAAATGTTCACGAATAGCAAATTTCAAAATGAATATTTTGTTAGAATTAGCAATTCATATTATATTGGTTTAGTTAGGTCACCCATTCAGGAAATAAACATGATACCCTGAGATTTATGTAGCTAGCGTAAATAATGCAAATTTCAAATAGTATATTTAAATATTCTCAGTGTGCTTTATTTTTATTTCCTCTGCTTTATTTCCTCTTAATTTTGCCAAAAAATTCATTTTCAAGAGCAGAAGGAAGATATTCAGTACAGGTCCACAAATTTCATCTTTAAAAATAAGAATTCAGTCTCATTCATAGCATAGATAGAATGCTATGAGTGCATAGTAAGCCTCCTCCAAAGTGCATATTAAGCCCATTCTATTTCATATTATGCTTTGAGGAGCACAAGGACTGAGACTTCTGAATAACTGCCATTTATTTTTGGTCCAAAGTGTCCAGAGCCTAAAGGTGGAAGGGAATGAGGTACCTTTTTAAAATCACCTGGATCCTTCCTGCAATTCAAATGAGGAATCCTTTCCTAGATTATAATATCCACAGCTACAGTTGGTTCTGGAATGGAAAATAGAGGATGGTTCTTAATAATACTCAAGCATAATCACTCTATTTTTTTTCATAAACAGCATGATTTCTCCTACTGGGTGGTAAAATATTATATATCTTGTCTGTAAGCCTGTTACTGTGCTGATAATCCATATCAGCTACATGATTGCTATAGCAAATTAGCTGTGTGAGACTATATGTTGATGCAGGAATAATGAAATTTTGCAGTTTATATTGAATGATGTAGATAAGACTCTGAATGGCCAGTAAGTTCTAGGATAACATGCAAAACTCCATTTTCCCAGACTTTGCATTTTGCTAATTCAGGATCTAGTCCTTTCATAAAACTGTCAGGAAATTTTGTCAGACACAGTTCTTTTTAACACTTCTGTCAGATTAATTCAACTCAGCGCACAAATAATCACCATGACTATGTAAAACCTGATTCAGATCTTGTTTATATATTTTTATACGCATGTAACTCCATTGATTTCACTGGAGATACTGTTAATTTACACCATAGATTGATATAAGTAGAAGGAGAATAAGGCCCTGTATGTCTCTAGCTAAGAAAAATCAATATACTTCAAACATAAACCAAATAGGATCTGAATATACTTATCTGCTTTGTGAATTCCATGTCTTTCAAGTGCAAATGACTGTTTCATTTTTACTGCCTAATAAAATTCATACATAGTTAAATATGAGAAACAATCAGTTTATGGCTTCCAGTTTTAAACTAATATATGGTAATTCACAAACAAATCCATGACATGTGTGTATCAATAAAATTAAATGAAGGCAATGTACTTTATACAGTATATGGAAAAGGTTTCCCAAGAAAGCAACCATTATTTAAACAAACTAGTCTGTTTCATTTTCATATATGTGTGTATTATTTATTCAAATTAATATATTTTACAAATCAATGAATAAAGAGTATTTTGGCATTAACTGACCAGGCCAATATAATAGAAATGATGAATTGTGTGGTTCACAAGAAAAGGAAAATTGTCAAGAACATGATTTATTATCAATCCACCAAACTATATGAACAAACCAATACACAAACAACAATGAACATATCCTCTCATAGAATGCATTTAAGACAGTGGTTCTCAAAGTGTGATCCATGGACCACTAGCGGTCCACAAGGGTCTTGTAGGTGGGCCACAGACTACGGGCTCACCCTCACCATCAACAGCAGGAACCCTGTATTGGTGATTCAGCCCCATGACTCTCCGTCTTCCAGGAGGTTGGAGCATCAGCACTGGCTTCCCAGTGTGAGGGTGGAGGATTGAGCTTCCTGAGCCAGATCTGGCTTGCAGGGAAAGGAAGCAGTTCAATGCACTGCCGCTCCCCTACCCCTGGCTGGAGGAATGGCAGTGCAGGAAAATGCTTGCCTGGAAGCTTTCCCTGCTGTTTCCATTGGCTGGAATCACAGATAATGGGAGCAGCGAGGGATGATGCTTGGGAGCTGCACCTGGGAGCAGCGGGAGGCATGGAGCCAGGAGTACTCTGCACTCCCATCCTCCTTACACATACTCCTCCCTACTCCTACACCCTCCTTCTCACTCAGACCACCGACCCCTCAACCTGCTTCTGCACCCAACCTCCCTGCTAGATTTCCCACTCCCAACTTGCATTTGCACCTATTTTGTCATCATGGGTGGTTGGCTGGTGGTCTGTGGAAAGGTTTGCATTGAATGGGGTGGGTCATGGGCCCAAAAATGGAGAACATTGATTTAAGGGCATGTGGTATTTCTAGATCCCATCTTGGGCCAATAATTTTCCAGGCACCTGGGCTGTAGGCTTGGTTTGAATCAGAAAAATTTCCATGCACATGTCAGAGGATATAAAAAAGGAACTTGAGATATCTTCATTTTGTCTTCTCTGGACTGGATTGCATACAAGGACGCTCTAAGGGATTGATCACTGGAAGCTTAGGTAACTCCAGATACACTTTTGAAACAAGCAGTTTATTCCATTCCTGTTTCAAATCTAATATAAGGATTTTGCAACCATTTGTGTGTGTATATATATATATGATCTATTACCCATTTATAATGGTCTTCTTTTCTTTTAGTATTAAACATTTTACATTTAGTTACTAAAATATTGTGATTATTACATAAGAACTGAATGATATATTTATCTGGCACATTGTTGATCCTTTGGGATTAGAAGGAGCCTATATTTGATTAAAATGGTTTTCACTAATCACTCCTCATAAAATCTAGTATTTGGGTGATGAGCTAAGGGCTAGAATGCCTAAGGAGATTGTGGTTTTGATTTCTTGTCAACCAGTGTGGTTACACAATACCACACAGAAATTCACTTTTGCTACCAACTTGGTAAAATCTAATGATAATTTCCAATTTGGCTTCAGTTTGCCAGTCTGTCCTGAATCTGGCATCCTCAGCTATGACCCACTGAACCACGGTGACACTTTCTACATAGCTACTGGGTTCATTTTAATAAAGAAAAACGGTGTGATCCTGGCTCTGTTGAGATCAATGGAACATAAGAACATAAGAACAGCCATACTGGGTCAGACCAAAGGTCCAGCATCCAGTCTTCCAACAGTGGCCAATGCCAGATGTCCCAGAGAGTGAACAGAACAGTTCATCATCAAGTGATCCCTCTCCTGTCATCCATTTCCAGCCTCTGACAAACAGAGGCTAGGGACACCAATCCAACCCATCCTGGCTAATAGTCATTGATGGGCATAACTTCCATACATTTATCTAGTTCTTGCTTAAACCCTATTAAAGTCCTGATCTTCACAATATTTTATATCAAGGAGTTCCACAGATTGTCTGCTACCTATTAATTTCATTTGATGATCCCATGTTCTTATTTTATGGGAACAAATAAATAACTTTTCCTTAATCACTTTTTCCACACTAGTCATGATCTTCTAGATGTCTACTCTATCCCCCTTTCTTCTCCTCTTTTCTAAGCTGAAAAGTCCCAGTCTTTTTAATCTCTCTTCATATAGGACCCGTTCCAAACCTCTCATCATTTTTGTTGCCCTTTTCTGAACTTTTTCCAATGCTGATGTATATTTTTGGGATGAGGTGACCACAACTGTGCACAGTATTCAAGATGTGGTCATACCATGGTTTTAGATACAGGCAATAAGTTATTCTATGTCTTATTTGCTATCCCTTTTTGAATGATTCCTAACATTCTGGTTGCTTTTTTGATTGCTGCTGTAAGTTGAGTGGATGTTTTCAGAGAACTGTCCACAATGACTCCATGATCTCTCTCTTGAGTCGTAATACATAAATTAGTCTCCATAATTTTCTATGCATAGTTGGGATTATTTTTTCAGTGTGCATTACTTTATATTTAGCAGCATTAAATTTAATTTGCCATTTTGTTGCCCAATCACTTAGTTTGGAGAGATATTTTTTGAAGCTCTTCACAGTCTTCTTTGGTCTTAACTATCTTGAGCAGTTTAGTATCATCTGTAAATTTTGCCACCTCACTTTTACCCTTTTCTCCAGATCATTTATAAATAGATTGAATAAGATTGCTCCCAGTATGGAGACACCACTAGTTACCTCATTCCATTCTGAAAACTTTCCATTTATTCCTACCCTTTTGTTTCCTGTCAATGAGAGGACCTTCCCTCTTATCCCATGACAACTTACTTTACTTAAGAGCTTTCGGTGAGGGACCTTGTCAAAGGCTTACTGGAAATCAAAGTATACTATGTGCACTGGATCCCCCTTGTCCACATGTAGATTGGTAAGGCATGATTTCCCTTTACAATGTTGCCTTTTCCCCAACACATTATGTTCATCTATGTGTCTGAAAATTGTATTCTTTACTGTAATTTCAACTAATTTGCCCAGTACTGACGTTAGACTTACCTGTAATTGCCAGGATCACATCTAGAGCCCTTTAAAATATTGGCATCACATTAGCAATTTTCCAATCAGTAGGTACAGAAGCTGATTTAAAGGATAGGTTACAAACCACAGTTAAGGGTTCCTCAGTTTCACATTTGAGTTGTTTCAGAACTCTTGGGTGAATACCATCTGGTCCCGGTGACTTATTACTGTTTATCAATTTGTTCCAAAACCTCCTCTAATGACACCTCAATCTGGGAAAATTCCTCATATTTGTCACCCAAAAAGAATGGTTCAGGGTTGGGAATCTCCCTAACATCCTCAGCTGTGAAGACCAAAGCAAAGAATTCATTTAGTTTTTCCACAATAACCTCATCATCTTTGAGTATACATTTTGATTATCTTGTGGCCCCACTGATTGTTTAGCAAGCCACCTTCTTCTGATGTAATTACAAATATTATTCTATTACTCTTTGCATTTTTGTCTAGCTGTTCTTCAAACTCATTTTTGGCTTTTCTCATTACATTTTATACTTAATTTGACAGAGTTTAGTCTTCCTTTATGGAAAAATCTCTTTGACTTCAATGGAAACAGGATTTCACTCATTTTAGCTATTTATTTCCTTCTTGTTATTTCTGAGTAGTTATTATTAAAAGCTGGCTTATGTTGATAAATAATAGATTTTTTAAATTATTGTTCTTGAAGTCTTAATTTAATTATAAGTAAAGTAATAAACTGAGTTCAACAGTAGACAGAATTTGACATATTCTCACTTTTGTGCTGAGTTAACACAATTTAAAGAAATAATTTGTCATTTTCTTAAGCTGAATACCCATTTTTCTCATACTATATTCATATTTGTTACAAGTTGTCAGACCTGAAATAATACGGCCTTTCAAAGTTCAAAATTAATGTGTATTGCTTCAGAATGTTTCAATTCTTCACTTGATCAGCTCTACACACGTTTTCATTGTTGGGTTGTAACTTCCTTTATTAGTTTTAAATGCAGCAGTGAGATTTTTTTTTCCCCCAAAGAGTTATCAAATGATTGGAAACAACTTCTTTCAGTCTTCTGCTACAGACAATTCTATCTATTATATGACTTTACACATGAATAGTTAATGGCATAGTATCTCAGGAAAAATAATAGAAGAGTGAAACTTTCAAAATATCTAGTGCTAGCAGTGGAGATTGTAGGTGTATACCCTTCTGTGCACCAGCCAACATCTATTTTCAGAAATGTATGTGCATCTATGCCGTTGAAAGATAGTCAATAACTATGCATGGAGAAACTTTAGAGGACACAGATTTTAATTGTAAAATCCCACTTACCTTTCAATCACTGAATATTTAAGGGCCTGTTTCCATATAATGTATCTTTTCTTTCATTTTCCCAGATTTTCCCTCATTGCCTGACTAAACATCTCCTCTGGAGGCCCTATGTAAGCTATTTGATTTCCTTGTTGTGGTACCAATGGGTTCACTGAAGTTGATAGTGATTTGTGACTTCAGTGTCCATATCAGTGATGATAATTTCCCAGAACAGCTCACAATTTCATTGACCAGAAGAAAATGTATTCAGGTCAACAAGCTGCAGCTTTAATGTTTTGGATAGGAGCAGAAATGGAGAAACTGGATATTAAATCCATGTCAGGGCTGATAATTAAGTCCTTCGATATGAGGTAGACTGATTCTTTCTGTCAAGGCAATAGGCTTGTTTTCATTGGCTATGGGTCCTTTAAATTGCTGCTGGAGCACAATGCTGCATGCTCCAGTTGGCTCTGAGGGCTGGGGAAGGTGCACAATGGTCCAGGCAGTGCTGAAGGCTGTATGTGCAGGCTCCACCCCTTCTAAGAGTGCAGAGCTGCCTCCCCATACACCTAGCTCAGGGGACTGGCGAGGCTGTTGGCTTCCCTGATAGTGGTAGTAAAGTGCTCCATTTCTCCAATGGTGTTCATCTGTGAAATTGCACAGGGTTGCCCACAATGGTGTTCTATAGTCCAGAATAGCTTTAAAACTAAGTGCTGCGACTTCTCCATTCTTCACTATCCCAGAGGAGTTTAGTATTCCTATGCTTCTCTTGCTGGAGATTTTTTTCTGGGCCGCTTAGGTTGTTATATAGTGCCTTGAAACCACACATTTGGGATATGGGGGCAGAAAAGAGGCCAGAATCTTACCTGTGGAGTTTGTTTAAAACGCCAGTAGAGGTGTTTTATGCCTTTGCAACAATGAAGAAGAAGAGGGATTGGCCTAAAAACAGGCTGCTTCTGGGCATCCAGCAGATGAATATGTCATCTGTGTCAAGATCTTTTGCCTCCGGACTATCTTTTCTTCTCCCACTATCTCTGATGGAAAAAGAAACCCTTCAGGCATAGCTAGGCTTTGAATCCCACCTTTACATGCTGTTTGTAAAGGAAACAGAAAATTCCAATTCATCATCAATTTATACTACCTTGCTTATCCTGGAGGGGAAAAAATCGAGTAGAGTCTAAGCCAATCCAGTAGCCAGCCTCTACTCTTCCCTAATAAATCATGTTTCTCTCTGTGGACAGTTTATCTACTAGACCCTTCAAGAAGGAACTCCTACAGAGTGATGCCTGCTGCACAATTGACATTCATCCTTTTTAAGTTTTTTGGGCATAGGTCCAGAAGTGCAGAGTCTTCTGTGCCATGAACAGAATATTTGCCTGTAAGTGTTTGGAGGATGGCACTTCATCTTGGAAATTAATTATAGTGATTTTATCAGGCTTCATGGAAAAGACCTGTTCATATTCACTTGATATTATATACATTTTAATCATTTTAGTTTTCCACTCTCCTTATCCAAATGGTTCTCTTTCTATCACTCCACATTAGCCTAATAAGAAAAAAAATGACTATTTTGCACCCATTATCCTCTAATGACAGGCCAATGACGCTACAAGACTTTATTCTGACATACTCATTTTAATAGGCTAGTGACATATTTTCTTTTAATTATTTTTACAGTGTGTCCCTAGGACTAGAACTCTGTAGTTTTTGTTCTTCATTAAAATACAATATAATAGAAGAATAATCCAATTGTTTTTACTAAAAATACAGAGATGCGTAATCCAATTGTCATAATATTTAGTCCCTTCAAATGATTGCAAAGGGAAAGCATGCAAAATATACCATATGAGTTTGTACATGATAGACCTAATATTTTACCTGTTACTTCTAATGTAATGATGCCTTTGTACATTTTAATGCTGAGGCAGATTGTAACCAGATGTAAGTTTTCATGTTACCACAGAGCAACATGGACCAATAGAGCTAAATATGGATCTAGTCATTGAAGGTGTGGTTCTGTTGCTGCTCCATGGACAAATATTCATGCAATACAATAGTAGATATTGGACAGAATTTGCACAGAGGGATTTGAGATAGTGAAGACAAGTGACCCAGAGGAGGAATGAAAATCCATGTGGGCCTTACAGAACAATTATGTTGGGATTGTAATGGTACTTAGATGCTTCTAGTACTGGAAAAGCAGCATTGTTTGGTGGGACCACTTTGTCTTGGAAACTTGGGATAATAATCAGTGGTTGCAGGAATGCAGAATTTAATTCATTTGTCCAAGTTACTTACAACAGTCCTTCAGCACCAAATAACTTGAATTTGAAAACATACCAGTACAGAAGTCGGTGGCTATTGTTTTTTGGAAGCTGGCAACTCATGGGGTTGGGAAGTCAACTGTTGTTATATAGTATTGATAGCCTGATGTGATCTACCCAAAGATGGCTGATGTAACCCAGGTCTGTGGGCATTTCAGAGGATTGGATTTCCAAATTATGCAGTGGCCTGTTAACCCTGAACAGTGCACAATATGGACAGCATGACATCTATAGACCATGTATATCAAAATGGAGTTTGTGGACTGAGGGACAATTCAAGATGGAAACCTGGGAAGCTCTTGCCAGCAAAATCACTATCTGCATACAGCACATGGTTGTGCACACTGTACCATGGTGCTGCACACGGTACGAAAGTCTGCACCCGACTCTAGTTTTGCACCCAGCACCACACCCTGCTTTGCACTAGAGACCTTTAGAGTTTTCCCGCCTTGAACTCTATAAAATCTAGAATCCTGAGGAGATCGGGTCGGCAGTTTATCGCACCATCTTGGAGAAGGAGATGTCCTGTCACAAGAGAAGACCATGGTGAAAGCCCAGTCTAGCTGACAGATCTACCTGATTCCATTCCTGCCACCCTCAGGGTGCTTCGGCCCACACTGTGGCGATAGCCCAGCATCGTGAGCCTTAGCTACCTGATTGCTCTCTACATCATTAGGACCGAAACAGAGCCTCAAACATCGTTTGGCAGCTGCTGTGGTGAAGGCCCGCATGGTGCTTAGAACCGCTCTTTGATTATCACTCACAAACTGCGCGTCTGTCCGTTGTGCAAGCAGAGACTTACATCACTTAACATCAAACCGAGCGTCTCCCCACATTCTCAAGGATGCCTCAGTGTTCCTCCCCTGACAGCTACCTTAAGCTAAAGGGTAGAAGGTCCTGAACATCAAAGCTGCCTCTGACGGACTAAGTATAATATTCTGTTTCCAGTTATATCTCACCTCTCTTCTTTTGTTTCAGAGAGTGAGGGGCTGGGTTAGCAATTCAGTATTGTGTTGCTGTTACTTACTTGTTGTATTTTCAATATACCTTTTAAATTTGAATCTGACACGTGTCCGTGTTTATTTAATGGGACTGGAGGTAAATCCGCCGGTGACAGATACGGTAGTTTCCAGGTAGGCCCTCCTTCTGGGGACAAAGGCATTTTAACATCTAATAAGAACATGCCCCATTAAATTTCGTTTACTAGTGTGCCTTTGCTGGTAACAGGCCATTGATTGAAGTTTGCCCATCAAAAGCGTCCAGTAAGACCACCTGCAATTTAGTAGTTCTGTAAGTCTTAGTGGACCACAGGGGTCAGTTCATGATGTCAGAATGCTTAGTAAATCTGAGTTGTATAGCAGGGAGAAGATTGGACTTTATTTCCCCAAAACAATATAATTATATATAGTGATTGCATGCCAACATTTATTTTGAGAGACCCAATACACCTCCTCCGATGGTGGCTTTCGAAGCTGTAGCCTGTCATCCCTGAACCAAGAAAAAGGAAATTCAATTACAGACTGGGTAGCTGGTGCAGAATTGTGATGGAGGGCACCTGTGGATTCTCCGTAGCCCATTGGTGATGCCTGTAGAATTGTCTCATTGCTGTGACTACTGTGTCATTCTGTTCTCCACACAACATTTGTGAGACAAAAGAGGAATACTTCTACTGTGAGTGAGCTCAGGACACATCTGGTTTTTTCCACCCTATACAGTGCATCCAGATACTTCCTGAATGAACACAGAGGTCCTAGTTCCCAGTAAACTAGAGAAATTCATGGTTCTGTGTACTCAAAATTCATAGATGAGCAAGGAGCCAGAGGATGAATTAGGACTGTGCTGAGAGATACTATCGTTACAGTATGGTCCTTCTGGAAAAGCTCAATAGATCATTTGACATATACTCTTGTGCCACAACACGAAGTTAACCCCTTTGTCTGGTTTTGTACTAAGAAGTTTTGGGAATCATTAAGCAATGTTTTGTTAAATGTTAACTGCTCAGCTGCAGTTACTTTATGTGCAGCACCTATGGATATGTCTATATAGAGATCTTAGAGTGGCACAGCTATACTGATGAAGCTTTACTGCTCTAAGATCTCCCATGCAGCTCCTCTGTACTGACAGGAGAGACCTTTCCCATCCACACAATGAAGCTACACCCAATATGAGTCAGTAGCTACCTTGGTGAGAATTCTTCTTCCATTGACACACTGCTGTGCACACCAGTGGTTCCCTTGATATAACTTATGTCAGTTGGAAATGTATTTTTCATACCCTTAAGCAATACATGCTTTGCTGCCAAAAGTAATAATATTGCCATTGTTAAAGTACTTTACAAATTGTGCTGTAAAGTTTTGCGAGAGACTTTATATATTACTTCCACACCATATTTTTACATCATTTATTTATCAGTGCTGTACTTGATTACTCCAATGGCATAAGAAGAAATTGATTGTATTTTATGGCAACGCATGAAAGTTCCCATGAAAAAGGAGAAGAAACCCACTGACAAAGTATACTACCCATAAAACCTCCCCACATTGCCAGAAAATTAAGTCCTTGTGTCCAGCAAACAGCAATGAATAGGACAACAAAATGTATTTTTTTCCCCAAACATTTGGATTTAAAACTGCGAGACAGTTGCCATGACACTGGTAAGGGACATGAAATTGGAGTGGAGACTTCAGCCACCTCCTTTTCTCCTGGCTTCCAAAGAATGGCTCAGCATGGGGAGGAGACAGACACTCAGAACAGTACAAAACATTTGAAATGATTACTGGGAGAATGGACAGCTCTGACTTCTTTTGTACAACCAAAGGGTTTCCTTTCCCTTCCCATAGTAAGGCAGCCTCTCCCCTGCCCTTCCCTACAAGACACCAGTTGTTCCCATTCTGTGCAGCCTCCATTTGTTGGAGGAAACAAAATGAGGTTGGGAAAGCAAGGGTTGGGTCTTCATTCAAACTGTCATGAAACTTTTCTTTCACCACTTGTACTCTTATAAAACCCACCCCTTCCTTCCTCTTTTACTGTCTCCTGCCCCCACCCCCACCCAACTAAGTTTTTTCACTCCTAGGGACCACAACTCTCAGTACTGGCAGAGAAGTGCACAGGGGAGCAGTGACTGCACATTAAGAACCTGTTTTATATTCTGCTAAATATTTTGCAGTGGTTTGTGGGATTTCAATAAAATCATTGATTTCCATCTCTGTGTTGCTGTACAGCCATCTCAGGGTGTAAGGATGGGGTGGTTCAGTGTGTTGGGGGAATGTAGCACCAGCCAAAGAAGGGAGATTATCAGGAAGGATGGGGGTCTAATGTAAAACTTGCCAGCATTTGATTCTCATTTCAGCAGCAGCTTTGGGTTCCCTTAGCCAGCTTGCCAGGCATCTGATTTTTAGTCAAAGATTCTAAGTTTCAACTTGTGTGTTTATGTGCCATTTGACAAAACAGTATGTCTAAGTTTTGTTTTGTTTTGTTTTAAATATAAGGGGAAGAGAAGGGACAGAGCTTTGGGAGGAAGATGCAGAGAAGGCAATGCAGTCTTGGGGGACAAGGTAAAAAAGTATGTGGGCCATCAGATGTCCAGTTCTAGATATTAGAAAGGTGGCTAACAGTCTCATTGGGAAGGCTTCCTCAACTAGGACTACATGATAGAAGAGCAGGAAAATTCCCATCTCCTGAGGCTTTCTCTGATAATTCCTCTGAAGTCCTTGCTGCCTCTCATCAGTGACCCACCACATGATGATGCTTCGAGGGTTGAGGAGGGGATTGTATATTATTTTAGTCTTTTTGGGTGCTGTCCTCATTGAGGGCCTTGAACTAAATCTGGTATTGAATAGAGAGACAGAGTAGCATGTGAAGCACTTGAGTGATGCATTTTAGTCTTCTGCTATTGCTTAATAGTTGGATCTCTACATATTATACCAGCCCAGAACTTCCATTGGCCTTTCCTTTCAGAATCACAGGGTCATGTCCTGGTCTTAGTTCCTCCAGAATAAATCTGAAGCAATTCAACTAAAATGAATGGAGATACTCATAATTTACATGAGTCTGATGATAAACTGTCCCACCGAAATTAGGAGAGCTTAAATGGAATGAAACTAGGCCAGCAGGAACCTGTTTCTTATTTTATATAAGATGCTAAAGCATGTTGTAATGGAAGTTCCATCAGTTCCAATAGCTTAGATAAGATGGGGAAAAACAGGTCCCATTCCTTTTATGTGTTGTGAATGTTGGACAGAGCCTAAGGAGTGTGATTAAAATGGATGATCAATATTAAGCTGTTCCATGACTCAGTCGCCCAAATGAACATTTTAATTCTGCAAGCTGGATGCAGAGCTTCAAAGTATAAGAAACCTCCCAAATATGCACATTTGTTTTTAAGAATAAAACTCACCACTGTGCAGAGGATGAGGACAAAACTTATTTAAAGTCCCTTTTGAGGACTTAAGAAGGACCTAAGCTATGCATAGGCCTTGCACTCACCTCTAGGATGATTTTCATTACAGATAAGCAGCAAATAGTATTTTTATTAGAATTACCATTTAACGCTGAACATATTCTTCTTGTACATTTCAGGATAATATTGTAAGAACCAAAATCTTGGTGGAGAGTGGCTAATAAATCATTTGCAATTGAAATTGCGTGATTCCCTGCCGTCATCAGTTCTTCTAAAACTGTAATTTCTCTAATACTTTGAAAAACTGATTTTTCAAGGTCTCCTTTGTGAATCATAGTTTTCCACAACTTTTCAGATATCTTGCTGAAGGTTTCCTTGCTTTTTGAAAGTAAAAAGGGACAAATTCTAATCTCCAAAGAACTGGAGTAAACTTACAGTATCACCGTTGACTTAAATGGCACTCTTGGATGAGAACCCTAAAAAGGAGAGGAGTGGCAAATTTATAGGAAGGGGGATTGTGGTATCGCTACCCTTATTTCTGCACTCTGCTGTCAATGGCACTGTTGTGAGAGCTGGGCAGCCAGAAGGGTGGTGGCTGTTGGCCAGGAGCTCAGCTCCAAAGGCAATGTCACTCCCAGCAGCAAGGGAGATATAAGGGTGACATGGTATGGTATTGCCATTCTTACTTCTGCCATTCTTACTTCTGCACGGCTGCTGGCACAGAACTGGCTTCAGAGCTACTAGCCCAAATTCATGCTCTTGGATCACCTCATTCTGAAGGTAGCAGAGAGGTAAGGGTGGCAATACTGCCACCCTCTTAAAACAATTTTGAGATGCCCTCATGACCCTCTTTTGAGTTAGGCCCTTCCTTTTCCCCCTTCTCCTCCCCCGTTTGAGGAATGCTTGTCTGCCCCTGTGAAATCAGTACAGTATAAGGCAAAACAACCCTAAAGATAAGATTTCACAGGAGAGATCAGATTTCATAGGCTGACACACATTTTTCACAGCTGTGAATTTTCATAATTGCCCTAATGAGGGTGATGTTAAATATTTATGTTTCAAGTTGTTTGAAAGGAATTGTGAGTATTCCTCATTCCAGTGGATTCAGTCTGTCTTAGGGACTGAACTGCTCTTGATTTATCTTTCTAATTAACAGCAAAATTTTAGGGAGGCAACCCAAATTTTGTTTTGTTATTTTTTATTTTGGTTTATAACTAGAATCTTTCAATATTTCTTCCTTAACATCACAGATTTTAATTTCTTAGTTGGCACATTGAAGGCACAACATGTCACACAGGGATATATCAGTCACAGTGTGATATAAATGTGGTGTGACATAATGTGATACAGCAGATGTAAGGCTCTTTGGCATGCCAGACTGTAACATGGTTGTTAACAGTATATTAAATAAAGTAAATGTTACTTTATTTTTAAAAGACTAGCTATGTTCAGTTCCAAGACTGTTAAAATATTCTATATTACTACCAGAAACATTTATTCTATGGCTTTATACATAAAAATATAGGTTTGGGGACTCATAGGACTTAAATAATCTCATGGAATATAAATAATCTCTCCTGGCAATAAATCTGATTTTAAGGAATAATAATAATAATAATAATAATAAATAACAATATATTTGCTTTCTTGACTATAATGTTATAAGTAGGTGGCGTGCATGAATTTGGTGGGAATTAGTTGTATCCTTGTTGGTGGGACAATGGGTCTAGCAAGGAATTTTGTCCATTTTTTTTTTCTCCTGGCCTCTGATAAAAGTGAGTGACTCTTGTTATTGGCAAGATATTTTGATTCTTGAAGAGCTGTGCCTTTTAGGATGTAATGTCCCATTACACTCAGAATTAACCAAGATAAGCTATCTTTGTACAAATGTGGATGTTTCCCACTGTGTCTCTCTATGTCCTGTGTCTAAAGCGTATGGATCAGTTTAGTGTTCTTGAAAGTGAGGGCATGTCTAGACTATAGTCCTCTTTCAAAAGAGGAATGTAAATGAGGCAAATTGAAAGCGCAAATGAAGTGTAGATTTAAATATCCCATGCTTTATTTGCATATTCACATCTAACCGCTTTTTCGAAAAAGGGTTTTTTGAAAGTGAAAACAGTCTAGACTGGGTTCTTTCTGGGAAAAAAAAACCAACCTTTTTCGAAAGAACCCATACTCCTCATTTTTTCAGAAATACAGGTTCTTTCAAAAAAGGGTTTTTTTTTCTAAAGAACCATGTCCAGCCTGTGCTTTCACTTTCAAAAAATCCTTTTTCGAAAAAGCACTCAGATGCGAATATGCAAATGAAGCGTGGGATGTTTAAATCCACTCTTCATTTGCACTTTCGATTTGTCTCATTTACATTCCTCTTTCAAAAGAGGAATGTAGTTTAAACATGCCCTGAGAGACTTGCAGTTCTGTTCAGACTTGAGCAGTGTGTGGGCCAAATGCTAAGTAAGTTTTCAAGCACACATCATCAGTGTTCTTAAATCTTGACCCAAAATGCCTTGAAATTCCAGCTGCAGGCATCTTGACCAGAAACTGCCAATTGTGCTGAATTCTGTGATGCTTTTGCAGTGAAGTCAAATACTTATTGGGGCAATAAGACCACAAACACATTTTCACTTGCAACCAATCATTATTTCAATCTAGGTCTGCAAAGCTGAAAAGCTAGTACAGTAAATTACTGCACCACATACGCATGTTTTGCAGTGTAAGGGCTCAAAGTACTTGCCATCAGAGGAAATTGAATACAACTTTTCCAAAGGAAAGGTATGTAAATATTCACATTCTTTGATATTTCCTACCATTTCATGCATGAATTCAATGCACTGAATAGATCAGCAAGTTTAGTTTTCAATTCAGTAACTGAGATTTGTTATGAAAGTGGAAAGATACAGATGGCATGCAATTATTCATGCAGCATCAGAAAACTGCTATGAAGACACTATAAAAATGTGATTTTTGATTAGTACTCATCATGGTTTCTGGAAAAACAATCCGTTTAAATAAAATCCTTGGTTGTTTAGTGCTCAGTGATGCTTTCAACTAAAGAAAGGTTAAGATGTAGGTGCAATTAACTGTAAGATCAGATGACCTAGAAGGCTATTTTTCCCTCTAAAAGTTTGCTAGTTGTAATCCAGTCCTTTTCCTTCATCAGTGTTAAGGAGAGAATTTTTCAGCAGCCTTCACATTCTATAAAAAAGATTCAGGTGGGATTTTTTTTTCTGTTTTTTAACTCTTACTAAGCACTTTCTTGTGTCCTACTTGAATACGAATGTATCACACTTTTCTAGTACACAATCTATATGAGAGATGCTTTCCCAGCTATCTGTTTCTATTCGAATATAGTACTGATATTTATCCAGATTCATAGCAATAGGGGAGCTCATGGCTGGCTGCTGGGACTTGCAGGCTGGAGGCCCTAAGAAGAGGGTAAAGATGGTATTGCAGCCTCAGGGAGTTTGCCTAGGAAAGTGAAGCAACACTGATGGAGAAGTTAAGGAGAGGCAGCAGGAACCTGCCATTTGCAGAATCCCTGGGCTGGGTTTCCCCTTCTACACACTCACCACTGGTGAAGTGGCTGCACTAATTGGACTGAGATACTTCCAGCCTAAAAGGGAGAAACACGAAGACTGGCAATGCCAAAGGGCTGAGTTAGCACTTGGACTGAGGCAGACCTGCAAATGGTGATGATGACAGGTGAGACACTGCTAAAAGAGAGCATACTTGCTAGCAGTACTAATTTCTGAGACAGCCAGCACAAAGTGTCATTCTAGTGAGTAAACTACATCACACTCTATGCTTGAATATCCTGTACAATCCTTATAGACACAGTTCCCTGCAAAAAACCTTTTTGGGGGTAGAACTGCTTGGAGTGACATCATTCAATATTCTGGTTTCAGAGGCCTCCCAGAGTATACTAGCAGTTTCTGAATAAGGTTTTTACCAGTTTTAGTTGAGACACACAAAATATCAAAAGCTTCAGGGGATAACCAAGTTAGTACAGGATAAACTTCAAAAACAACAAATAGTCTAGTAGCACTACATGTTTTGTTATCTTTAAAGTGCTACCAGACTATCTGTTGTTCTTTAAGTTTACAAAATATCAAGTCATACTTAATATACTTTACATGAACTTAGCCCTTTTTTAATCTTAGAGGCTCCTAATACTTGACATCTATACACATAACACCATGTAAAACTTGTTTTGTCTGGAGCAAAAGGGCAGCACACTGCATTACGGTGACATGGGAGAGTTTGGGCCAGGCTCACTGGAGCAAACTCCTAATCACATGAATGACATTTTGAGATCTTGAATGTCCAGAGAAGGCACAGACCTTTCAGACAGGCAAGTGATTGATAGATAGATAGGTTACATTACTTTGTCACACAAACAACACTTCTCCAATTTTCTTTGTAAAGAAAGGATTATTGGGAAAATTAATCATAAATATTACAAATGTACAATATTTATTCAACAAAAAATCATTCTCCCTCCCCCAAAAATAACTGTTAAAAGACAGTGAGGACAGAGGAAAGAAATAAAAGCCAAAACATGAAAATTGATATATAGACATAAAAGGCTTTATAATGCTACAAATAATGAAAATCTGGTCCATTTCAAACCCTGCAAAATAAAAACAATGTAGAGAAATTTTGCAAAATAGTGATTGTTTGTTTGTTTTTCATTTTCTGGACCAGTTCTCCCTAAAGTTACTTTAGAATTATATGCCTTCTTTTCAAACCCTGTTAACAGGAATGTGGGTATCTATTACTGAAGCCTTCCTATTGGCATTGTCTATTGTGTTAGGTCATGGGTATGCATCCATAATTTGAGGAAAAGAATTGATATTCATCTTTGTCCTGGAGATAGCATAGCTCTTCATGAGATTATTTTTAAAAGAAAAACGAATTATATATTTGTACCATGCTGTGTTCTCAGAAACCACTTAAGGCCAGATCCAATGTTCACTGAAGTTAATTGAACTGAATCATTAGCACAATGAATTGCTGATTCCATTTTGTTTTAACTATAGGATTGTTCCCTCCCCTTAAGTTAACTGTGGATAAGTTTGCTGTACTTACAGCTAGTGAGATAACACCACCTCATCTTGCCATAGCTGAAAATGGGTTGCTAGAGGATTGTTTCAAGTGATACAAACTGCTTTAACTACTGAAGCTTTACTGATTGGAATTTCCTGTATGTATAATCTGAGGTATGAATTCATGGGGAGCTTTAGTACAGCATGAAAACTCCCCTGACAGTTCTGATATGCTATTTCATTTTATGCATTGATTTCCACATGGAGGATTTTCTTTTAAATGATGAGTTTCTGCTTTGAGACTTCCCTACATGTAGATTCACTCAAATATGAGCAATTGCAAGAATTCTCTTTGACCCTAGAATGTTTCAGAGAATCCTCATGCAAGCAAGATCAGTATTTTGTTTTGTTTTTATGTCTACTACCTAACATTTGTTCTGCCTTCTGTCTAAAGGAAAGTAATTCAATATGTAATAGTTGCCTCCAGAAGCTCTGATATCCAAATATGCAAATATCTGCTGATAAGCCATTATCACTGTAGCTGCACATCTGAGATATGGTTTTGATATATTTGGAATGCTGAGAATATATTTAAAAAAATAGTCCTAAAAACCAAATCAGATTTATTTTCCGTCTCTCGGTTAACACACCTGAATAGGAATATCACCACTAGGACAAAAGAAACTTGGTCAATGATAAAAATACATAGCTTCTAATAGACATTTCATCAGTAGATTTCAGAATGCTTAACAAAGAAGGTCAGTATTCATTTAGGCTATGTCTAGACAGCACGCATCTTCTGGAAGAAGCTTTTCCAGAAGAGATCTTCCAAAAAAACTTCTTCCGAAAGAGAGCGTCTACCCAGCAAAAGCGCATCGAAAAATAGATCTGAGTTTTCGAAAGGTAGCATCCAGACTGAATGGATGCTACTTTGCATTTAAGCTATGATTACTATGGACAGGAAGTTTTTGGAGAATGTTGGGGATAACTTCTTGGTACAAGTGCTGCAGGATCTGACCAGAGGCCATGTGCAGCTTGATCTTCTGCTCACAAACAGGGAGGAGCTAATAGGGGAAGTGGAGGTGGGTGGCAACCTGGGAAGCAGTGATCACGAGATGGTAGATTTCAGGATCCTGACCAAAGAAAGAAAAGAGAGTAGTAAAATACACACCTTGAATTTCAGAAAAGCAGACTTCAAGTCCCTCAGAGACCTGATGGGCAGAATCCCCTGGGATGCTAACATGAAGGGGAAAGGAGCCCAGGAGAGCTGGCAGTATTTTAATACAGAAAGAAACTATTCCTATGCGTAGCAAGAGCAGCAAATATGGTAGGAGACTGGATTGGCTCATCAGGGAAATCCTTAGTGAACTTAATCACAAAAAGGGAGCTTACAAAAAGTGGAAACTTGGACAGATGACTAGGGAAGGGTATAAATGTATAGTTCAAGAATGCAGGGGAGTTATTAGGAAGGCAAAAGCGCAATTGGAATTGCAACTCTCAAGGGATGTGAAGGATAACAAGAAAGGTTTCTACAGGCATGTTAGCAAGAAGAAGGTGATCACAGAGGGTGTGGGGCCCCTACTGGATGAGGGCAATAACCTAGTGACAGATGATGGGGGGAAAGTTGAAGTACTTAATGCTTTCTTTGCCTATGTATTCACGGACAAGGTCAGTTCCCAGACTAATGCACTAAGTGACACTATATGGGATGAAAGTGGACAGCCCTTGGTGGGGAAAGAACAGGTTAAAACCTATTTAGAAAAGCTAAACGTACATAAATCCATGGGTCTGGACTTAATACATCT
>JANRFK010001234.1:93477056-93502017 GCA_030068395.1 Apalone spinifera
ACAGTTTTTCGCAAAAAGGACTTTTGCCCGAATGGGAGCGTCAAAGCTTTTCCAGAAGAAGCACTGATTTCGGACAGTAAAACGTCAGTGCTTTTGAAGAAAATCAAGCGGCCAGTGTAGACAGCTGGCAAGTTTTTGCGCAAAAGCAGCCTCTTTTGTGGAAAAACTTGCCAGTCTAGATGCAGCCTACAAGATTTGCTGGAAGAGGCAGTGCTAATGAAGCACAGATTAGCATTTTCTCATACTTCATTTGCATAATCTTTTCAGATCTGTTTTTGCACGAGGGGTTTTTTGCGCAAAACTGTTCCTGTTTGCGCAAAAAGGAAATGTCCACACTAATTGTTTATATGAAAAAAAACAGAGATCATAGTGACATGCTCAAAAGGAAAGATCAAAAGACTATGCTGAAGCCTAAACATAGTAATCCATGCAGATCATGATAAATCACTTGCTAACTTTCATTTCTTTGTTTTTATCTTTTTAGTTTGCATTTCAAACTAGATGTCAGAAAAAACACAAACTGGAACATTTTGATAGAAAGTTGGAAATTTAATGTATTGATGCAAATCAGAAAACCAATAATCAATTTGGGGCAGCCAAAATTTAATATGGAACATTTAAGTATCATATAATTTGATGTAAATTAGATTAATAGGTTAAACATAATCCTTACCTACAATGCACTTAGGGTACAGAACAAAGTTGAATTAAGATACGCAACTTCAGCTATGTTAATTGCGTAGCTGAAGTCAAAGTAGCTTAACTTGGCTTTTGGCGCTGTCTACGCTGCAGGAAGTCAAAGGAAGATCACTCTTCCTTCAAAATCCCTTAGTCCTCATGAAAGCAGGGTTACCGGCATTGACTAGAGTGTTCCTTTCACTTCAAATTCTCTGTATTAACTAGACCGCTAATTTGAACCCTGGAAGATTGAGAGTGGCAGCTTTGATCTTTCTCTGCAGTGTAGACATACCCTTATTGATGCAGTGAGCTATCTCTTGGAGGTTACCAGTTGGTTGATGGTTTATGAGATAGAAAATCAGACAAGGTTGTGATTAAAACCAAATTCTTAGAATTTCTAATTATAGAATCCTAACAGCAGAGATAGGTAAAATTCATGTGTGCACTTCAAAATGAACATATTGAACTATTACTACGTTTCTATTGTGTTTATACCAAGAATCTCTGTGAGAAATAAAACATATTAACACCGTTTAAATTGAATTTTCAGAACTTTTACTGCATCTTAAGATAAAATTAGAATTTTTAATCACTGCTTTCAGTGAATTTGATATGTTCCTTGGCTTGATGTCTTTTAGAGAATTATCAGATGTTAAACCTCATTACATAACATTGCATCACCTTGCATAAGGTTACATGCTGATGACCCTTCAGGACTGAGAATTTTCAGAGGTTGTGGTTCACTGAAAACCAAAATAAAACCAGAGCAATTGATTTAGTTAATATTTACAGTGTCACAATATTTATATGTAAGTGCAAAAGGTACATGGAATAATCAGGAATATTTAACGTAGATGAATTGTACTATTTACTAGCATGCTGAGCCTCAGAGTTCAATTACCAGAAGTGCAGAGTGGAACTTATTTTAATAGCTGAGTTAAATGTATTAAGGACACCTGCACTACTTCAAGGACAAAAATTTAGGTTGGGCAAATTGGGCAAATTGATGGTCTTGTAGTATCATTCAAATAACTCAAGATATTACTCAAAGTCTTTATTACTGGCCAGTAATGTGACATGTGCAGGCTGATGTCTAACTGGAACCTGTGAGTAATCGCTAGAAATAATCTATGGCAGCGAACTAAACTAGTCTAATTTGCAAAAGAAGAAGTAGACAATCAGTTGCTCTCTGAGACAATGGTTTTCAAACTATGGGCCACAACCCAATACCAGGTCATGGAATGTCAGGCACCGGGTCTCATTGCTGCAGGGGAATCAGGTGACCACTGAGAGTGCTAAGACAAGCTACCTGCTTCTCCTGACACAGCTGACTGTGCAGCAGGCCTAGTTTCTAGGTCGAAGCATGGGGGAAGATCCATTCCCCCTGCTCTGCACTTCCTTTGGCTGGGTACATGCTGCTGACTGCTTCTGGGATGCAGCATAATGTGCAGTGCCAGGAAAGGCAGGAAGCCTGCCTTAGCACCCCTGCTGCACCACTGACTGGGAGCCATTCAAGGTAAGCCCCTATGGCCCCAGCCCTGACTGCCCTCCCGAAGCCAGAGCCCGTCTCATACACCAAAGCTCTCATCCTCAGCTCCACCCCAGAGTCCACACGCTAGTCAAATTATGTTGTGTCTCAGGCATCAACAATTTTCTTCAACTGGATCATGAGAAAAAAAAAGTTTGAAAACCACTGCTCTAACATCACACTGCTTGTCTGGTAAATTACTCCCCAAGTTTTGCTTCTCAAAGTCATATATGTATGTAGCAGAATGCTGACGCATTTGGTTGCTGCCAAGTTTCACCCATTGTTACATAAATGACATGTAATCAGGAGTTTGATCTCTGGCTTTTATGTCAGTTGAGTATACCCTGGCAGCTCAAGCTATGCCATACTGGAGGAGCCTTTGCTGCTTGGTAAACTTTTTTTTTCCTTTTTTAAAAGAGCCCATTTCCTTGTCCAGCATGTCAAAATGCCTTCTTCCTCCAGTGTAGGAATAGCAAAATAAGAGCTGCATTTACAGTGGAGAAGTGAGTGATGATCATGTTCTAAAAACTTACAAGACTGAATTGTTGCCAGTCAGGGTACATCTGGACTTCAGGCTTCTTGAAAGAGAGTGTCCACACTGCCAAAGCTCATCAAAAAAGTGATCTGCTTTTTTAAAAGATAGCACCCAGACTGAATGGACGCTATCTCGCGTGTAAGCTGTGATTACTATGGATGGAGTGGCCACCAGGGCACCTGTGCTTTTTCCTCTTTCCTCTTCTTTCAAAAAAACCCCTCCCTCTTTCATGTCCATGCATGCCTTTTTCTGAAAGTGCTCTTTCAGAAAAGGCATTCTTCTTCATAGAATGAGGTTTACCAATGTCAGAAAAACATCTGCGTTCTTTCGATTTTCTTTCGAAAGAACTCAATAGAAGTGTGAATGTAATGTAAATGAAGTTTTTTCGGAAAAACCTTACAGTCTAGGCATACCCTCAGTGGGCATCTTTTTGAAGTTGGAAAATTGACATTGTAATCCAAGTGTGTACATTTATTAAACATTTTATTCTACACAGGACTATGTCTCTCAATAATGTATGGAAATAGAGTATGGATATGAAGCAATAGGGTTCCAGCATTGTTATGGGATGATAGACAGAGCACACATCCCTTTATTTTCACCAGCCCATCTTGCCACTGAGTACATCAATGGAAATGGCTTCTTTTCTCTAGTTATAAAAGTGTTGGTAGACATGGGTGTGGGCTGGTCAGAGACTTTAATAACACAGGACTTTTCAAAAAGTTGCGACGACAGACTTTCATTCCAAACCAATAGAGTACCTATGGTGATACCGAAATGCCAACAGTGATTCTGGCAAACCTAGCCTTGCTTTTGTTCCCCTGGCTCATGAAACTATAAACCAGCCACTTTGACAGGGCCCAGGAAGGATTCATTTACCATCTCAGGAGGTGCAAAATGACAGCTGAATGTGCTTTTAATAGATTGATGGTATGATTGCATTGTTTACCCACTAGATTGACTCTCAATGAGAAAAAAACATCCCAAAGATGTATATACCTTCAAAGTAAAAGGTGAAAAGCAGCCACCAGGGTGAAGGAGCAAGTTAGATGTCTGTCTACTAAATTTAAATAGAAAGACCCAAGGATAATTAAAGAGGTAATGTGGAAATATATGGCTGAGGAGACTTTCAAAGAACATTTTAACAGACACCATGTTCTTGGTTGCTTTCATGAAATAATGCCCGTACAGTTCATTTCAATTATTTATTTATTGGTTGTTTGCCTGCTATTATGACTTCTGTAATGCATGTTTTTGTAGGGGTCAATTGCAGAAGAACTTTGTATGTGCTAGTTTAGGGGTGGTGAGGCCTGCATTCTGTCCCCCTTCCCGCCTTCCCTTTTCCCTTTTTCTGATGAGCCAGAAGCAAGTCTTTGGGAACATACGCCATTGAAGATAAGCATTGTTGCCAGTATAGCAAGAACAAGTATAAGATAAGGATAAAGGGCAAGAATGCATAAACAACACTGTTTACCCTAACGTACTGATCACGTAAACAGGGCCAAAGAACAAGTAGATCCAGAACAGAACCAGATAGATAACTAACAGCTAAGCCCTACATCAGCACGTAACGAATAATCTCTGGAAATTTCCAAGCTACCAAACAAGGCAGGAAAACTGTATTTAAGGCTGCCTCAAAGCACAGCAATATGAACCTTGCCGATGGGCTTTGGGTACCGGCGCCTCGGAAGCTGAGACAACCTCCCACTTCGTCCGCCGCCTACCCGGGGTTCCAGGCTTGCAGGAAGGGATGCAAGATATGCTGCATCTTTGTTATGTTGCTCTTCCAGTTAAGGGGCACAGCTGTTAGCTGTCAGGAAATAAACTACTTGTGTTTGACAAAATCCTGTGTGGCGTCCTTTGTGCTTTGAGAACCCAGTGTTGGACCTTAGACTTACTCTTGCCGATTACAGTTGTGCATTTATAAATATGGCTGGTGTCATTTTTCTGTACCCAATATGAACTGCCTAAAGAGCTTCCTTCTTAGGGAGTACACACTAGATGTGTTCATCACAATATCTTTTAATGCCCTGCTAGGTATGTCTGAGATTTAATAAGATAATGTATAAACAGCACCACATAGCATTCCTTTATGGCTGGATCTTTGCATCCTGCTATGTATTTTGCATGCTTTGTGTGAAATGGAAATGTAATGTTTGCAAAACAGCAGTTATCAAAATTAAAATGCAAACAGGCACATAGCAGATAAAAAAAATGTACCAACACTCTTAACAAAGTAAACACTAGTTAACAGTAAACATGGATGTCCATGTACGTCGGGGTGGGGAACCTAAGGCCCACGGGTCAGATGTGGTCACCAGCTTGCCTGGATCCAGCCCTTGAGGCTTGGTGCCCCCCCAATATTGGGGAGTCCACGCTTGTGCTCCAGCCCCTTTGTTACCTCCACAATGGGCAGGAGCACACAAAATCTACTAATCTATGGGTCAGCATCCCCAAAAAAGGTTTCCCACTGCTGAAATATGTTAACAGTAGTTTTAAAGAAGCTCATGGTGGATACATATACAGCAGCCTATGGTTTTCACAGGTCCGTATATGAGTAGCTATGATATCTTTGTTGTTCCTTGATGTGGAGTGGTAAGGTTAAGTATATGCCACAGTGCCACATGGTATGTTGGGGACTATAAGGAACAGTAACAAGGAAGCTCTCGAAGTTAAAACATTCAGTCTGGGATTTTTGGGCGTGTAGTTCAACCATACTGTGTGGCATTAGTGTTCATTGCCGAAACAAATCCATTATGTTCCAGTGTATTTCTGAATTGTTTCTCCATCCTTTTCCTCTCCTGCAGCAACCTTTCTTTCTTTTCTGTCTTTCTCTGTAGTTGCATACTGATGGTCCTCCAAGCTCTTTGATTATGGCAATCATGACTTAGAAGAGTCTCAACATACATTCTTCCTAGTCCTCTTCCTTTCCCATCTGATCAGGGCCAAACATTCAGCAGGCCTAGAGGGGGCACCACTAAAAGCCACCATACCAAAACTGGCTGGTAAAAAGCACTTGCAACCTCTCTCAGCTTGGTATCATGTGCAAACTAAATTGACTGTGAACTGTTAATAACTACACTTCTCTGAGAATGTTTATCCAGCCAGTTATGCACTCACCTCATAGTAGCCCCATCTAAGTTGTATTTGCCTAGTTTATTGATAAGCATATCATGCGAGACCGTATCAAATGCCTTACTAAAGTCTAGGTATACCATGTCCACTGCTTCTCTCCTATCCACAAGACTTGTTATCCTTTCAAAGAAAGCTATCGGATTGGTTTGACATGATTTGTTCTTTACAAATCCATGCTGGCTGTTACCAGCAACTTATTTCCTTCCAGATGTTTGCAGATGAATTCCTTAATTACCTGTTCCTTTATCTTTCCTGGCACGGAAGTTAAACTGATTGGTCTGTAGTTTCCTGGGTTTTTCTTATTTTCCTTTTTATAGATGGGTATTACATTTGCCGTTTTCCAGTCTTCTGGAATCTCTCCCTACTTCCACGATTTTTCAAAGAATATCCAGCTGCTACTGGTTTCCCAAAGCCACCTTGGCATCTATGCTATTAGGCAGCTTACTGTGATGGTGCTAGCCTAACCAATAGCAGAGTAGCATGGGAAAATCTTCTAATAAGGTGGAAAAGACAGTGTTGCCATCTCTAGAAGTTTTTGAAGAAGACTCCATGGAAGTTTTTTCAAGGATGCTCAAGAAGATAAATGAGACATTCCTATTCGGATAAACAGAGTCCTATACATGGTATCCTTGCCAAATCCAACAAGCCAAAGAAATGAAAGATGGATACCGAGTCTTCTTCTGTTGGTTCTATCTCTTCCTTAACAGAGGACACCAATCTGATGTGGCTTGTATAATCATACTTCTATAAAATCCATTTTCAGATGTTTTTCCTAACCTGTTATTTTTTAATATTATTCCAGTAAAGCAATGAAGATCTGATATATCTGTCTTACTTGGGCATGGGCACCATATTTAAATGTAGAACAAATGAAGTGGGCAAGGAGGGAAGGCTTAAGGAAAAGGAAAAGCATCCCCCAGAAAAATCCTGCATGTAAACACCTACCTGAGTTCCTTTCATCATCAGAGTCATCTGTCCTCACCTGGTGCAAGTAGCTAGACTCCTGTAGTGTTTCCAATAGTTCCTCAGTTTTGACATAATTTAAGTATTTTGCAGGAACCTTCTATCCTCTTTCTCTTCACTGTTCATGGCTCTGTGTTTCAGGCTTCTATAAGATGTCAGTAATCATCTGTGACGAGCTAGCGGAGTGACTGTCAAGTAGAGCATGCAGATCACTGTGAACATGTAAGGTCTTTGGGGTAGCACCAGATTACTTGTTGCTCTCCTTCACTCCTGGTGTGCCTAGTATAGTACTTTAACTTTCACATCATACTGCTGCTCCCCCCAGTCCTGTCATTTTTAATAGGGTGCATACATCAGCAGTGCATGTAGCATAGACACAGCCATAATTAGGTCAATGCAATTCATCTTTCACTGATCTAACTTTTTAGAGTAGATCAGGCCTGAGTCTACAAAGATTTTGGTGTTATTCATAAAGAAAGACCACTGGGTTGGTTCATTACTGAAGGCATTTGGTCTGGGTTATTGTTAATGAAACGTGGTACAAGTGCCCCAGGTATGTTATTACAGGTATGCTCATGACAATGGTCCCCACTCAGTCAGCGTACCAGGATGCTGACCTGTTGTCTTGCAAAAAGACACCCCTTCTATTTCTCCTTGGGCAATTCTGTGGGACCGCATGCCTGCAGAAAATGCCCTCTTGTACCTCCAAATTCCTGTGTTTCCCTGCAGAAAATGGCAGGGAAGCACAGGGAAGCCATGGGGGAGGGATGTATATAGGTACAGTTTTTGGAGAGAATCACCAAAGAGGCAAGGCATGGTGGGTCATGGGGATTATATGTCACTATCCCCCCACCTCCATTTCTGCTAGTGAAAGAGGTTACATTTCAACTCCACTGTCTGTGTAGCTGAACTCTGTCTTCTGGGTCCTGGAGCGAGCCAGTTGGGTTCCCTTTCTGTGAGATGGGAGCCTTCCTGTTTTCTGTGCAACAGTGAGTGCCTGTGGTGGGGCTATGTCAGAGTTCAGTATAGCCTCACTGTACAGGAATCAGTGGGAGCTTCAAAGTTATCTCCCATCCTAATGCAGCCAGTGTATTGTGCTTTCCGCTGCTATGCTGGAACCACATTTATTTATTGACAATGAAAATTTGCAGAATTTATAAATATTGTGCCCATATTTTTTGGCAGAATTCTCTCAGGGGCATTCTATGCTGCTTCTTTTATACACTGAGAAAAACAAGTGATATGTAACACTCAAGATGTTGTTAGTTACCACTATTATCCTAACCCATACTAGTTTGAACAAAATATCTTATCCATTATCTTATTATCCCCTCCTTATCTTTACTGGTAAGATATCTCCTTATCTTAACCAATCTTATATGTTCTTGCACCATCTCTTATGAATGTGAATATTTAGTTACTTGAGAGATCTATGTGGCTTTTGTATCATCCTCTCAAGACAGGAATGGTCTTACACGGTTAGCTGACATGTAGTGTGTTACTATTCTGCCAAGGCCAGGCCTAGCTTGGTTCACCCTGTCAGTTATGCTTAGGGATTCAGCAAAATCTACACCTGTGTGCATATCAGGATTACACCTCAGAAATGACCAAGATATGATAAAGCTATCATAAACAACCATCCCCTGCTGAAAGAATACATATCAGTAAACCATCTATTCAGTTAAAATAATAAAGGGGAGGGAATTGTGTTCTCCATGACATGTGTCGTTCCAGTTTTTGTTGGGGTAATAATTTATGTGCCCAGAGAGATAATGACCATAAATTGAGGGGAAAGAAGAGGGGGGTGGCTGCATTATACTAGATAGTAATTTTAATCTGATTTAGTATATTCCAAAGATATTTTATTATTTATAATGGAAAGATATAAACTAATCTCATGAAATCACTTGGGTTATATGATATATTCTCAAAAATATATTTACAGTTTAAAGATATCAGTTGACCTAAAGAGAACAGGGGTGAAAGCAAATGACATTCTAACTTGAATCATAAGTCAATTGTACAGTACACTGATAAATACAAAACACTACTGATCATAAATTATTATTTCACTATCTCCAGTTTGAGTTGTCATTGTAAATTAAAATGGATTAATATTTAATTACACATAAACTATCTGTTATAGTTGTTTGGTAGGTAATCTTATTTTCTTTTATCACTGCTTTGGTAGGATACATGTCCTGTTTGAAAAAAGACAAAATATTTTTTAATTTATTTTGAATTCATTAGCTGAATAACTGAATAAATTAGTTAGATTTCTTTGTTTAAAAAATTTCTCCTCCATACACTAATTTTAATTAATTAGCAAATGTTGCTGTGAATAAAGAGTACACAGAATTAATACTTCCAGACACAGACTTTCTTGTTTGCTTTAGATAATAATGTAAAATATTTCAAAAATTGTGTGTACATTTTTTCATTCTGTCATATCAATACACATTTTACTTGGAATGCAACAAAAAGCAGCATTGGTTCTTCTTAATTAGCTTCATTAGTTATTTTATTAGCCTGTGGAAGGACACACTACTCTAGCTCATGCAATTATGCTGTTATAGGTGAAAGAGAAGCCCACTGATAGCTCAGTTTTGTGAGAGATACCTATTAAAAAACTTCCCCAGGTTCTATTAAATGAGTGACTAAAATGCTCCTTTGGGACCCTTCTGACCTCACAAGCTTCCTTGGCAAACATAGTGCCTAAAGCCAGCCTTATTGATCATATTTTCCAATGTCTCTATTTTCATATCATCTTGTCTCTTTGAGCTCACAGTCAGTTTTACCTGGAGGGGCATTTTGCAGTTCATAGATCATGTCGGATAGTTTTAACATCCATCATATCTTTCTACCTGCTGCCATTTAGAAGGCATTTATTTTTCAAGAACACTTTCATAGTTTGAATTTGTATCAGGCTAGTTAGCATGACACAATCAAACTCCTTATGTGACTAATAGCATTAGGACTGTTAAGGAAATGTCTTCTTAGTTGTTGAAAGAAATTAAGTTAGGGCTAAAGAGTTTTAAGTTCAATTGCTTTCAGTGGCTGTGAAGTTCCTAGCCACCTTTGTTAATTTGCTCCTCAGTCACTGTGTACATTTTGTGCATTCTTATGATAGAAGGTGTTTTAGTTATGGATAGCCATCCTCTATCACCCTTAGGGTATTTTTTTAGAAATATATTACTCTATTAACATTGCCATTCAAATCTGTAGGGATTTGTCTACACAGCAGCGTTATTTCGGAATAACGGATGTTATTTTGAAATAACAAAATGCACATCTACACAGGAAGCCATTGTTTTGAAATAATGTCAAGATGGAAGACTTCTTACGCTGACCCCTGTAACCATCATTTCACAAGGAGTAAGGGAAGTCTAAGGAAGAGTGTTCTTCCTTCGACATCCTGCTGCGTAGACAGCTCCAAAAGCTGAATTAAGCTATGTCAACTTCAGCTACACAATTTACTTTGGTGAAGCTGCATATCTTAATTCAACTTTTGCCTTGCTGTGTAGACATGTCCTTGGAATACTTACATCAGATATTAGCTAATATGAGTATGGGTGACAGAATCACATCCATGGTTTCTAGCCATAGCTCTTTGAACAATTTCCCTCCCTCTGGAACTGTGATAGAATTGTATTATTTTTGTGTCAATACCAGATTTTACAGGAGGTCACCACTCTCATATATACTAGTAATTTAGGGTATGTCTATACTTGCACCCTAGTTCGAACTAGGGATGTAAATGTAGGCATTTGAAATAGTCAATGAAGCGGGGATTTAAATATCCCATGCTTCATTAGCATGATCTCGCTGGCACGTTACTCTGATCAACAGCTGTTTCGAAAGTGAAAGTGCATGCCGGGACGCGTTAGTTCGAACCAAACCCCTTGGTTCGAACTAACGTTACTCCTCATTTTTTGAGGAGGTTCCCTACCTCTGTTCTAGAGAAAGGCAGAGGCAGAGAGAGAGAGACTGAACAACAGGGGTCACAGTTATTTGAAGCCTGATCTGTAAAGTCTACAAGGTTATTTTAAACAGATTCTGTTCTTTTTTTGGTTGGTTGGTTTTTACTTTCTTGCAACTAAACATTTTTCAAGAGTGTCATCTTATTTATTTAACCAAATTTGACATAGAAATCACATTAAGGTAGGTTGCAGTGTTGCTTTGTAAATTTCAGCCTGCAGTAACTCTTGAGAACTGAGTTACAAACACTTAAAAATAAGACTATTTTTTATTTTTTTATGAAAGTGCCAATAGACCTTTAACTGCAGGAACATCAGGGAACATTGCAGAAATTAGTGCACAATGTACTTTCTTATAAAGAGTATATTCTTTTTTGCTTTCTGTAATGTATAAGGATTCTTATTTAGTTCACCACTGTCATGAGCTTACATAAACCTAAAAATATAAATGGCCTGTAGACGATACTTCTTTGTTAGCTAAGCTATGAAACAGATGTTGAGGTATATAGATTGTAGGTCTGTAAATAAAATACAGAGGGTATGTTCCTGCTCCCATTGAAGTAACTGGTTCATCTTTGGGCTGCCAGTAAAATGAGGCTACGAGTGGGAGGTATTCATAAAAGAAGAATAGTGTGTTCCCAACTAGTGGGATTATGAGTAATAGTTTGATGAACCTTGTAAACTCCTCATTGAATCATCTTTTCCTAGTAATGGTGTCTCTTAGTTGCTTTGAAAAGCATTCCGTCAGGCTGTCTGTAATGTGCAAGAACTTCTGAAGCACCTATACTGGTAATGTAGTCTCTTATGTACTCTTCATCTGTAAAATAATTAGCATTTGGCCCTGGGATGATAATAGATGCTTTACTTACTATTTATGATGCTTTATTCAAATGAATAGCAATGAGATTCACTTGCTTGCAAATTACAGTTTTGCTTACTGTAAACTTACTGTATGCTTATTTGTATTATAAATCATCTACTAGTTTAGTTTAAAGCAGCGTAGATGTGCTGATGATTTATGTCAATTGGAGTTTGTCCCATTAATGTTAATAGGATTTGCTTTGATAACTCCTCGCACAACACAAATTTATTGCAAATTCAGCTGTTGAAAGAATTGTCACGAAAAACCATGACATAGTCTTACATGTACCTATCTTCTAATCAGAGCTTTCTCAACCACTTCTGTGTATTATATCAATGACATACACATATCATCCATGCAGATAGCATGCTATTAACTGAAATCAGCTTCACCATGGAAACGTGTTGCAATATGGAATGGAAACCAGGTCTCTGTTACAATTAATAAGTCAATAGTGGAATTCATGGGCAAATAGCAGTTACATAAACAGCTCTCTCACACTGTTTAACTTTTGCTAAAGCCATGCAGAGTACTGGAATTTTCGACATCTCACAGTAACTTTCTTTGATGCTCAGTACTCTCTAACATTAGCTGAAACTAACGCACACAGTTTTGCACCATTGTTGGTCAACGCCCTCATTAGCATTTTGATTTTATCAGTATTTCAACATTCCCTTTTTGAAATCTTGTCTTTTTCCATGCCTTCTATAGTTTGGTAATACAAAACAAATAACTAAAATTAATGAATGATTTTGTTATACTTTCTTAGGGGGGAGGGATAGCTCAGTGGTTTGAACATTAGTCTATTAAACCCAAGGTTGTGAATTCAATCCTTGAAGGGACCATTTAGGGATCTGGGGCAAATCTATAAGGGATGGTACTTGGCCCTGCCATGAGGGCAGAGCACTGGACTCAATGAGCTCTCAAGGTCCTTTCCAGTTCTATAAGATAGGCATATCTTTTCAGACTAACTTTAAAGTCATCTTTTGATTCTCAACAGTCTTTCAGTTCAACAAATCTATTTTCAAGGGGATTCATTGAGGGTACGTCTACACAGCAGGGCAAAAGTGAATTAAGCTATACAACTTCAACTATGTCAATTGTGCGTAGCTGAAGTCGAAATAGCTTAATTTGGCTTTTGAAGCTGTCTACACAGCAGGAAGTTGACGGAAGTACACTCTTCCTTCGACTTCCCTTACTCCTTGTGAAATGAGGGTTACAGGAATCAGAGTAAGAAGTCCTCCAGCTTGAGAGTATTTTGAAATAATTGCTTGCTGTGACACACATTTTGTTATTCTGAAATAATACTGCTATGCAGACTTAGCCTGAGGCATTAGGGTATTATGTGTCCAGGTTAGATAGGAAATGGATCATTCCTTTTAATTTAGATTAATGGAAACTAAAGAGCAAACCACTTTTCACTTATTGTTCTTTTCTTTTTAATTTGTAAAGTGCTAAAATATACATTTATAGCACTTTACTGTCCCTCCTTGCAACTAAGCTAAAAGATCCATTTACTTTTATGGTAGTTCAAGTTTCCCTCTGCCCATGTGGGGAGAGGTGACTAGTGGAAAAAGAGACTGACAATTGTTTATGTCTAAGACAACATAATGCATCAACAGCAACTGATATGTTATCTTGGCATTTGTTGCTAGTATTATACTTCAAAGAGATATTAAAGGTATGACTTTATTTTGCTTGATTCTCAAAAAATGATGCTCTCAAAGACTTATACATTGTCTTTTTTTTTTAATTTGAACTACTGCCAGGGTTTAAATCAATACTGACAAAGATAAAGCAGGATATGTAATTTTATATACTCTCAAATTCTCATTATTTAGTTTAACAATCCATTTGAGAACCAACATTACTTAATATTATTCTCAGGGAAACGATGAGCTATAGTAATGCTTATTAGAAGCAGTTGTATGATTGGGCTGTAAATCACAACATGTGTAGCTTGAAATGTCCTGGATGTGTAACTTAGCCAAGGCAGAATTGGTCTTGGAGCCTTTCTTATGAATTTCCTACCTTTTAATGGCTTAACCATGCATCCTTTACATTCCATTATCATAGTTTTATGCACTTAATATAGTAAGAGATCCATCAAAATTCCTGCTATATACTGATTTAAAAAAAATCAGGTTCATGGGTTTGTAAAAATTCAATAATACTAAGAATTCTCAAGATAATAGAAAACAATTGCTTGTTTGAGGTGTAAATTACTGGGGAAAAGAAATTCTATAAAACAGATAACATTCAGAATTCTGTAACTGAAGACTGTTTTACAGAAGTTCATTGCAACAGCTTTGTACTAAATGTAAAAAATAATTAAATAAAAAAATCTTAAACTTTTTTTAATGTTTAAAAATCTTAAACATTAAAACAGTAAACATTAGTCACATATACTCATTTTGATTGGACCTCCACAGGTTTTCAGAGAGCTTCTAGATCATCATCATCTAAATTTGAATTAGGGGAGCTACTATTGAGAACCATCTGGTATCATCAGGATATCAATCCCACAAGAAAATACCATCTGAGAAGTCCAAATTGAGTATCTAGTTTGCACCTGTAAAATGGGGGTATGAATTAAAAGTGACGAAAATATTCCTATGAATTTCTTTAGAATTAAACCACTCAATGTCAGGGCTTCAGTGAATACAGATAAACCTCAGCATTATGAGCATAATGAGTTAAATTGCAGAAAATGTGAGTTAAAACACCATTTTTAGAACAAAGCTCTCATATATGACAGTCGATTTATTTTAATCTACATACTCAAAATGCCTTGAATTTAATTTTAAATGTTCAGAAAGTATTTGGTTTTTAAATACTTTTCAATAGTAGGCTATGGTTTGATTTTCCCTTAGGAAAATTAATCTAAACAAAAGTTCTCAGTCTGCTTTTATATATGTTGGTTAATTATATTGGTAAATTGTTAATATTAATATCAGTGAGCAGATAAATTTGAACTAAATGTACACTGTTTGCAGAATTAATGCCAGGTGTGATTAAGCACTTTAGTATCTATGGCCTTGAGCCTGCAAATATTTGTACAAACTTAATTTCATGACTACAAGTAGCCTGTATGAAGCCATTGGGCTTACTCCTATGTTTAACTTAAAGCATGAAAAGAAGTGTTTGCAGGATAGGGAGCTAAATCCCCATGTTTATATATAGTAACAAAATTATGCTGCCCAGAATTATTTGCATCTAAAAATTGCTGGCATAAAATAGAGACCAGTACTTGAGACTGGAGATAGAAAGTGAGTCTTTAAAAGATTTTGAAATTCATTAGCAAACACAGGGGAGCCGACAGCTTTGCTTGGTCATTGGGCAACGTGGGAGATGACTCCGTGATCCTGAAAGGGGCATGGCCTTAGGTGGAAGGGGCAGGACTGGGGTAAATGGCTCTCAGCGCCACCCAGATCATGGTCTGCCCTCCATCTCAGCCCTAAGCGCTGCCTGAAGTGCTGTGTGCAGCACACCAACCCACGTAGCCCTAAGAGCTGCTTGAAGTGCAACACATGGCACTCAAGTGGGAATTTAAAGAGCTCAGGGAAATTGCTCCCTTTGTCTCTCCCTTCGGCAAACATATCACAAATCTATTTTGCTGAGTGAGATGAATTAACTACAGTAGACTGCATATTTATATCATTTATATAGGTGATAAGATGATGTAATTCTCTTCTAATTATGTCTGATTCAAAGAAGAGTGTACTGCAATCAATATATTGGAACATGGAATACACAAATATTGTCTCAGAGCTATCCAACTTCTTTACTTAAAAGAAATGTGAAACAGTTGTGATATTTACAAGGCTTCAGACAAGAGCCATTTGAAGGGGGACTAGTCATTGATTTGTTCAAATTTTTGATATAGTTGATTGTTTTCTTTTAAGAAACATAAAATCTTGGTTTAATTTTTTATACATATTAAGTCTGGTGAGGCCACATCTAGAATATTGTGTCCAGTTCTGCACACCCCCCCCCCACCACTACAGAAAGGATGTGGACGTATTGGAGAGGGTCCAGTGGAGGGTGACCAAAATGATTAGGGGGCTAGAGCACATGACCTATGAGGAGAGACTGAAGGATTTGGATTTGTTTAATCTGCAGAAGAGAAGAATGAGGGGGGATTTGATAGCAGCCTTCAACTTCCTGAAGGGAGGTTCCAAAGAGGATGGAGAAGGGCTGTTCACAGTAGTGACGGATGGCAGAACAAGGAGCAATGGTCTCAAGTTACAGTGGGAAAGGTCTAGGTTGGCTATTAGGAAAAACTATTTCACTGGGAGGGTGGTGAAGCACTGGAATGGGTTACCTAGGGAGGTGGTGGAATCTCCATCCCTAGAGATTTTTAAGTCTCAGCTTGACAAAGCCCTGGATAGGTTGATTTAGTTGGGATTGGTCCTGCCTTGGGCAGGGGGCTGGACTTGATGACCTCCTGAGGTCTCTATGAATCAAAATGGTTTAACTTGATTTTGTCCTAAAGTGAAGATACTTCTTAACCTCCTAATCTCCTGACTAGTGCATAAAATATTTGGCTACTGTTTAAACCATCCTAGTGCAAATATGAATTTGATCATAAATGAACATTAACAGGGCTTGTAAAAAAAGAGGCATGATAGCTGATTAAAAGCATTGTACTTTCTTAGGACCCTCCTATGTTGGGAGAATCCCCAGCAGGAGTTTTACAGCTGGTTTCAGCTAAATTTGCAATACTTTAGCGATAAAAAGATGTGAAAGAAGGCAAGAAATCTCCCTCATGTTATTGAATATGTGACTTGTTGATCTTTTTGAAAAAAATATTTGTAGAGTGTTGGATAAAAGTTGTATATCACTGCCAAATATGTACCACTAAAATGAACAGAAAAAAATCAGGTTTGAGAACAGATAACTCACCATGACAAGTATTTTATTTGGCCACCCAACAAATAAACAGAACAAATAGTCCAGGTTGTACCCCATCCATCTGTTATTTTAAAATATGTGTACACAGCAATGAAAAACCCATATATGGCCCATGCTAGCTGACTGGGGATCCTGGAGCTCAGGAGTGTTCATTGCTGTGTAGATTTCTGGGTTTGGGCTTGAGCCCAAGCTCAGGGATTCTCCAATCCCAGAGCCTAATGCCCAGACTGCAGCCAGAGCCTTTAAGTCTATACAGCAATGAAACTTCCCTGCAAGCCCATCAGCTGGTATGGGCCAGCCTCAGGTATTTCTTTGTTGTGTAGACATACCCTAATCTCAACATATATAATTCTCATGTCACTCACATAAAACTAGATGTTGATTTCAGTTGATTTCCTAATTTACTTGTGTAACAAGCACAGAAGAATGATGACTTCCAACTAAAACATCATTGGGGAAAACAGATTTATAGACAGGTTCTTTATTTTTCAATGTGCAGATAAGATAAAGATTTGGAAAAGGATTGTGAATCAGTAAGTGCTGCCATAAAAAGTGATCTTTTCAGATAGTCTTTCTCAGAAACTATTTTTGCATGACTTTAGTGACTATTTCTCAGTTCACCATGTGGTGTTAAATTAAGCCTATTTCTTCTTGTCTGTCTTTTTTGACTTTTTGACTTTCTTTCTCTTTGACTGGATGCAATGTTTTGACCCAAAGTACTTACACATTTGCATACTTCTTTCAATGACATATACTGTAGATTTTTAGCATTTTTGTTAAAGAATGATTTTCCCCTTTGACCTCATGAGCGGTACTGAATTTATTAAATAGCCAAAAGAAATATAAAATGAGCAGATGGATTTTGTTTTATTACTTTTAGGTTAAGTAGATAAGGTTTGATACAGTGTTAATTTACATTAATGGGAAAGGTCGTATGGTTTTCATTTAGGCAGGATATGGCTCATTGACTTGCATATTTATTTATACTTTTCAAGAGGTTACTATTGACATTTGCAGAGAACCAAAGAGATATTCAGGAACATCTTACGAAGCATCTTTATATGATCAACACATTTCCATTTTTTCTATTATGCACAATTTCTAATTCAACCCTTAAATCTCTTAAAGGTGTCAATGTCATCAAAATTATATAAATGTCTTATTAATTTCAGACAATAAATGATAGACATAAAAGCTAAAACTAATCAAACTAACTTACTTTGTAGAAGAAAACATGCCCCAATTCATTCTTTCTTTAAAAAAGACAGTTAATATTTAATTTTAGATTGTCAAGGAATCCATGGTACTTCTGAAATAATTTGACATGTTTATTAATTCCACGCTGCGTGAAATCTTACAAAAATCAAGAAAAACTAATTTAGAGATGAGATATAATTTAAACAAAAAATAATCCAGCTGGAGATGAACCTCAAAATGTAAGGTAGTTTGGATCTTAAATGTAGTAGGCATGTTCCCTGTCTGATGGGCAAACATACCCATCCACACCCCTAACCTTTGAGGAATTGTAATGGGTTGTTTCTTCCCTAGAAAGCTGGATACGAGTCAGTTTGAGGGACATATGCCCAAAAGAAACCTTTCTATCATCCAGGCAAGTACCTGAAGAATGGCTATGTAGCGTCAGTGATCACCCCACCACTTTGTACAACTGAAAATAGGAAAAGAGATAGTAGTATTCTCTAATTCAGATATTAATGGTTCTGGAGACAAATTAGTGATCAACATTACCCAAAAGAACCACAGTAGTGTGATTTTTTTTTATTTACGATAGTGTATATTCATATTTAATCAATATAACAAGGGAACAATTTAGTTTTTACTGGTTAATAATTTAGTGCAAATTAATAACTTAATTGGTGAATAACACAGTAAAAGCATCCTGACTGGATAATTAAATTGGTGTTTTAATATCATATGCTACAAAGAGCTACAGGAGACACATTAAAGAGCCATTTGTGGATCGCAAGCCACAGTCTGAGTTTCACTGTTCTAACTGGAATATACTCTTCAAGACAGAAATGTAATCTTCTAGACAGAAATGCTCCCAGTGTCTGTTGTGAGCACAGTGATGGAGCCTCTCTGAAACATATATATACACTGTTAGGTGAGAGGGAGGAGGTGAGCTACTTATGTTCGACTTCAAGGTAAGTTCAAGTGGAGGACATTTTCCCTGTATCTGTGTTTCCCTGTATCTGCTAGCCCAGCAATAATTGCAAACTGTTGTTTGCAGACATAAAGCATCGATTTTTAGCACAAGGTGTAGACCTTTTTATGCAAAAAAGAGGGCATCAAGTCTGATTCCTACTGGCACCTATAGGTATACAGACATCAGGGTGCTATACTCAAGATTTCTTAGTTTTAAGCCTGTTGGAACACCCTCAGAACCATTGAGGCAAATGTTGATGGTGCACAGGCACAATGGGATACTTTCCATGAACTTCAATTGACATTGGTTTCAGGCTTTTGAGGTTTCCAATATGCAGTAGACAGGAAACTCCTCTAAGAGTTTTTCTCTAGCAAATGTGAGACTTCCTCACCATAAAAGGTTTTGGTATGGGTTTCTTCCCCCTTTCATAGAAAAGCTAACCTAGCTCCAAGTGGTTAGATCAGCCACGGAGATAGTATCTATTACCTTGTGTGGCTTACATAACAATTGGAGCTGTCAAGACTGTTCCCCATTCTGGCATTCCAAGTGCAGAAGGTGGGGGCCTGCAAGAGATCTTAAAATACCTTGTTTCTGTAGCCTTCTACTTAAAAATACTCCCCAAGGCCTTGGGAAATAGGTTGCCCACCATCAAGTAAAAACCCCCTTCTTCTTTGACCCAGGAAGAAAGCACTTGATCTTCTTCCAGAGGGGTAACACCAACCTCTTTTACCACAAGAGCTTGGAAAAAAAAGAGAGAAAACAATCTGCAGTCTCTGATAGCTGACCTCTCACTCTTAGGCATGCATACACAGACCTTCCAGGACACAAGAATCAAATCATTCTCTCTAAAAAAAGGTGATTTTATTAACAAAACTAAAAGAGATACTTGGTAAAACATACTATGTTGTTAGGTGTTATAAAGCAACTGAGAAAAGAACAGATTAAAACACAGAGAATTGTATCTCTGGGATTCAGCTTAATACAGTGTATGAGTGAGGGGCAGTGGCACATGGACTCAGCACAGAGAAGTTTAACCAAACAACAAAACAAAGAAAATAACCTGATCATATCTAAATAGATATTTCATTTCCTAACTATTTACAGATTTGTGCTTAAATGTCCAGTCCATTTCCATGTTCAGTATTCCTTACAGGCATGGCAGTTTTGCCTGGTTCAATTCATCTTGTTTCCCCAACTCCTGGCTCAAAACTTACTTACTTACTTACACACACACAGAGCAGGAAGTATATCTTCCAATTCAAATTTCAACACCTTTTTCATTGGCTCTCTTGGCTCCCTGCCAATACCCTTAGCTACCTGAGTTTAATTTAATCACTGAATGCTGGCCAGCACCCTTGTATCCATCACAATCACACACTATCAGACACACACCATACTTGCCATTGAACTTGAAACCTTAGACCTTTAGAACCAAAACAACATGATTCTACTACTTTGAGTTAAAGGAGAAGTCTATTAGTGATGAGATAATAGTAAAATCATTGGCCTCCAGAGATCAAGGGAAATCATATTACATGCACTAAAGCATGACTATGGAAGACAACAAATGCTTTTTGTTGGACTGAGATATATGTAATTTAACAGATCAGGACATTACTATTGTTTTGACATTACAATTGTGTTTTTAATTAGCTCTGAAATCAGTCAAACAGAATTGTAGCATAATTCTGTGGTTTTCACTTCTTTAATTTGATTATGCCAGTTGTTACACATTATAGGATTTCTCGCGTAACAAGCAGTAGGAAGCTGTTAAGCATGCTGAACTATAGGAAGAAAATCATTAAAATATACAGAATATTAGAAATCAGAAGTATGCTGCACAAGAGAATTAGGTTAATGGGACCTAACTGCTGAAGGGCAGAGATTGTGCTATCGGAAAGAAAAATATTGGAAACTGTATAAAGTGGAGCTGAAAATTCTGAGTAAAAGCAGGGAGCTCCAAGTTAGATTGGATAACAAAAATATATTCTAGGCACTTTATTTAATTTATCTTGAGGAATAAAAACAATTTCTACAATAAGTTCTCTGACTGAATAGGCACTATTAGGAAACAAACCATATTTAATGAATGACTGCAGGTTCAAAGGGCTAAGGCAGATTGCCAGATGCTACATATTGCAAATGAGTTGCAAAACAAATGGGACCAGTCCTAGCTCCAATTATTAATTTATTTCTTGACTTGTTTATATGACAGATACCATTAGCTTCATGAGAGATATTAGTACTCAAGAGATTTCTATTCTGTTAGATTGAGACTATAAATTTCTAAACATGTACCATAGAAAAGATGTGAAATTAAATGCTGAGTTCCACATTGGTGAATTTATATTTCAACTTAAATGGTAAAACCCACTGAGAACTAGTGTAGAAATAATTAATGTTAAATTACTATTATTTAATTTTAAAAATAATTAGTACAAGCTTCAAAAATATGACATATATATGTATGTATATATATTACTTTTTATTGAATTCAGCAAATGTAGCAGCAACAAAGATATATATTATATAAAAGAAAGATGACACTGTCCAATAATTATTGTAATAATCTTTAAAGTCCCTATTCAACAAGGTACTTAAGCATGTATTTGCCTTTATACATGAGTAGTTCAATTTAATTCAATTAGGTGATTTTCTTGCTTAAAGTTATGCACATGCTAAAGTATCTTGTAATATCGGTACCTGAATATTTTTTATGACTTGTAAATACTTTACTGAGAAACAGAAATAGACTAGTAATTTCAGATAACAAGCTATCAGTCGAGTAAAACACTAGGCTATACTGAATATAATGAATTCAACATTAATGGCAGTGGGAAATATGCCATGGAATAAGGTGTGCAGATAAGAAGTTGAAAGTGCCTTTAAGATCAGATTCAACTATATATATTCAGAATATACCCCTGAGAAGAAAATTTTGAGATCAAAACAATGACACTTCAAATATCTATGCCATTAGCTGAAGCAGAAGTAAAAAAACACCCAAACTGATAGCTTTAGTATAATAAAGCCCAGTCCTATCAAGTAGCATACTGGTGAAGATGCCAGACTTCTGGGATGCTGTATCACCAAACATCCTGAATACTTCTTTTCAAATGCCTGTCTGTATTATACTTCCAACTATGTATTATACTTCCAACTATATGGCCTCAGAATAAAGGTACTATTACCACTGAGCATGCTAATGAAGCCCTATAGAAAGTAGGTTTGTGTCTGGAGTAAAAAAAACCCAAAACCTTTTATTATAAAACCAAAGCAATAAAAGAACACATTGCTAATTCCTGAACTCCTGAAGGAGGAACAGACCATAAAAAAACTAATAGAACAAATGCAGTGCCTAGAATTAAAATGAATAGATGATGTTCAGAACAAATAGCAGGATATTTTTTCAAAATTCATAACTGACTCTGAAATCACTACCACCGTTTTAGATTCCTCCTTTAAGCATCAAGTTTCAGCTGTTCTAAAAACAATGAATGTAATCAATCAGGCTGCATACAAAGTTAAATCTAGGCAATCATATTCTAGTAATGAATATGAAAGAATATTGATAGAAAGCAACCAATTTTTTTCTTTCATTATTAATATGTTGCCACTGATTTTCTTTATTTAATTACATGATCTGGGTTTTCACTGCTGTACAGTTGATACTCAGATTTATTCATCTCCATAATTAAATATTCCTGCATTTTTTGGCTCTTACCAACTATCTATATGATACCAAATTGGAAATGCAACATCTTTAAATAAAATAAGCTGCAATATTTCAGCAAGTGCTTAGAATCATATTAACTGATCCTAAGCACTTGCTGAAAATGTGTTCTCCTCTGCTGATTTCATTTTATTGAGCTATCATTAGAGACCATTTAGAATTGGTTTGTTATATTATCATCTAGTTTATATATTTATAAACTTCTTTAGTTTGTTATTAGAACATTTTATTCCATAATAAATATTATCAGGTTGAGGCCCTTGCTCAGTATGAACAACTTGAAAATGCCAGTAAATAAATTTGCTATTTCAAGAGTGAGTTATCTATCATCAGGTACAAGACATAATAGCTCAAAGTATTTATCTGCTTCAGCATATTAATCCATAGGTACACCATACATTAAATGAAAGAGACAGAAAAATCAGTGCTTCTGGTTGCACCTGGACTAAATGAAGATGAAGCCCAGCTCCCATTTAGAGCTGCGTGGTGAGTAAAGGAAGGAAGTCTAGGTAAGTGAGTCTTCAAAAATGGAAGGGGGAAAAATATGCTGTAGTTTCTCTGTGTTCTAGTGAGTGGGGACAAAAAGCAGGGAAGACATATAGTAAGCCTCTTGGAAATGATCTAAAGGATAGCAATGGTGGGAAGAAGTCTATGAAAGCAGCAAGGAGCGAGAGGGAGTAGACCTTGGCAGCTTATCACAGAATTCCTGCACTGAAAGCCAGAATTGAGAGAGGGTCTGGGTTCCTCCCCTGGTCCATTGGAAAAGCTAGTGTGGAAACACTCTGATATAAAAGGGAGAAGGATTACTGAGTTTAGAAGCAGGTCTCTGAGAGGTGGCTCTGCACACAAGTGGTAGGGTAACCCTGCAGAGCCAAGTGTTAGAAAATCTGGGTAGGGGTGAGGAATTATATTTACTGCAGTTGAATTTATTAAACTTTTTCTACACCTGGAAAAGGTGATGCTAAATGTTGAGTTGCCAGGGGGCTCCGTTGTGAAAAGAAAGATACCAGGTTGGGGATGGAGCAGCTTTCAGCAGTGAGGAAGAAAACAAGGAGTACCTGCTTTGCCACATCCTCTTGAGCGAAGGATAGCCCAGCAGTGAGTCAGCTCTTCTGTGTTTCAATTTTAAAATGTTTCTGTTGGTTTCCTATGTTGCTTTTATTTGTGTGTGTGTGTGTGTGTATAAATGTGTGATTAGTTAATAGTCCTAGCACTTATTATAATTCTAGTATCATGCCTTCCTACTATTTCAGTGATGTGCAAATCCATTAGCTATCAAAGTGTTTTCCATTTATAATCTCATGATTGTAGAAATGTAGAGCCTTTAACATTGCTTCTTAGCTCCCTCTCAATGGTCATAGCTCTCAATCTGCTCATATATTAAAATATCACTAAAGATATGTTTTACTAAACTTTTAACTGTTCTTAAGTGCTTGGTAGTTTCTTAATAAGTGCTTAGCGTACTCTGGGTTTGTTTCATTCTTCTCAAAAATTCCTAATCTCAAACTTCCATGATTGGTTTTAGATGTTCAGGAAGGGCATCTATATGACTAGGATTGTGGTGTGAGGGCTTTTCTCACACCAGTGAGCTTAGGCTGATATTTTTTTTATTTTATTTTTTTAAGCTGTGCTTCAGGTAGGCATTTTGCCAATTTTAGTTGGAAAAATTTCCCTTTAACTTTGCTGTCATATGTGGTTTGAATTCGTATCAATATCAGCTGAAGTCTTGTGGCAGGTCCATCCCATTGTTGAAATGACAACACAGCAAACAGAGAAATGAAATTTAAAAATTCATGAGGCATTAATATTCGGCACTGAATTGTAGCAACATTGCATATGCGAGATAGTATATTAAGACTGCATTATTTAGTATTTGTATTTTCTATCTCTTTTCATGAAATGTTAATTAAAAATATACTCCACTGAGGAAACGTGAGACTCCTCTACAATTTTAACAATTAATTAACTTCTGTATGTCCTCAGGTAAGTCCAAGTCCCTTGCCTTGCTGATATACCTGAGCAGTGCTCGGTAGATGCATATCACTTTTGGTATGCAGTGGCCACCTCACAGAAGAAGCTGCTTGGTTTTGTTTGTTTTTTTACACCCTCACTCCCCATTGCCAAAGCAACTTTTCTGGCAATATCACATTGATGACATTTCTAAAAATCAAGGTGGACAGAGTCTGCAGTTGGTAGAATCCAAGAGTTACAACATAAAAATTACTCCTATTCAGAGCAATACACTCATGCATTTGGGTTGGGTTGGTGAGAGTGTGGTTGGATGTATTTTCTACCCCTGATTTGCATGTGTCCAGTTTTATCATTGAATTAATATTGATTTAGTTTGTACATCAGGTAAAGATAATATTGTGCACTAACAAACCAAAAATCTCTCAGTGCTACAGTGAGAGCAAGCAAAACCTTCCATAAAAAATGACTCTCACAGGAGACATATAGGCTACGTCTACACAG
>JANRFK010001234.1:93506628-93518858 GCA_030068395.1 Apalone spinifera
ACCCTTCACTAACATGTGTGATCCAATGAAAAGTTGTAACTTGACAAACTATTTTGTACGCCTTAGCAGGTAGAATTTGGCTTCCAAGTGATTACACACAATCTGCTGCACTAATTGTTGAGGCTTTTTATTTACTTTGCACACATTTTACAGTAATTGTCTGGTAGGCATGTGCAGTCAATTGAGATGACTACATTACCAAGCTTGCAGATGGGTGGTGGTGAGGAAACTATCCTAGGGCCCAGCAATTCAAAAGGCCCAGGACTCTGGTTGCTACTACAGCAACAGATGGAGCCAGGCCCTTTAAATCTCCACTGGAGCATTACATGGCATGCTCTAGGCAGTTTTGAGGGCTTCCTGTGGGTCGCTGCCTGCCTGCTCTGGGCAGCACTGAGGGCTTGCTGCCCCCAGTCCCACACCTTTTGCCCCCCAAAGCTTCCCTCCTTCTGGAAGGCCAGATCCACTTGCCCAAGGGCACAGCAATTCTGTCGGCCCCCCGTAACACTATGAAACCACTCCAATATCCATATCTATCAGTGATTTAAGCCTTGAGTGTGATTTGCTGCTGTCCAATGTCTATCAAAAATTCTCTGAAACACCTCCCCTTTCTATTATTGAAATAAACTAATTGAACCTGGAAAGGGAGGAATTCCCTGTACAATGTCCCCTCCAAAGGCAGCTGCACAGGTACAGAGATAGGAAGCAAGTTGGGAGAAGAAGGTGCAGAAATATCTACAGCCAGAGGAGAGAATCCTGTAGGGAAATAAGATTTTTGTCATGCTGCAGCCCTGCCCAGATGACTGGGATTCCCCACCAAGGGGCTACTAGCCAAACAACACAGGGAAGATCTGATCCAATTACATCCTCCAGCTGCAGAAACCAGAGAGCATCCTGCAGCAGGGGGAGGTGCTCAGAGGTGGATCTGGTCTCCCCACCCAGAGCAGCATGCATGAGAGTCATAAGTCCTGTCTCTCTCCTTCCCAGTGTGAGGTTGCCTAGGAACTAGAAAACATCAGATTTTTTTTTTTCAGGGAAGGGCCTATTTCTTGGTCCATGAGGCATTTTTTTTTTCACAGCCATGAAATTGGTTGGGACCTAGCTAGAAGTATGAGTACTTGTGATTTCCTTCCCCCCACTGAAACTGACTTTATACATTGTTTCCTTTATTTCCCACATTTTCCCAGTGCTTATCACAAAAGATTTACAAAGATGTCTGAGGACTGCAGCTCATGAAGATAAAATGCGGCAAAATTACTCTTTGGGGAAACAGATGAAATAAATTTAGAATTTAAAACTCATTTTAACAGGAAGCAAAGGCAAAGCTTAGTACTTCTCCCACACAAGGAGCTGAGAAGAATAGAGTTTCAGATAGTATTGTTGCTGAGTGCTCTTCATGCCAAAATAAATGGTGAACAAAACATAGGAGTAACTGCATAAATCCAATCTTAGGGTCAGGCAGCCACACAAATCAAGAGAGTCTCAGCACTTTACCTGGGAGTCCTGAGCCCCATATTTATAAATTTCAGAAATGGAGACAGAAAATCTTAACAATGAAGTTCTTGAAGAGAGACACTCATTCAAAAATTACATAGAGGCTACAGCTGGCTGAAACATCAAATCTTATTCCTAATAAATAGCACCATACAATTGAGAACTCAGCAAGGAATGGGTCCAAACAAAATAAACTTAGTTTAAACTTTATCCATTTCTTGCCTTCTCCTCTCAATTTTATATTCATGCTTTTTATTATAGGTCCTGTCGAATGCTCTTTGAACATTTCTCAGTCAAATCAGCAGTAGCCTCTGTTCACAACACCTCAAAAAATCAGAGCATTTTTATTTAGGAAGCTAACTATGTGCTATGGGACCTTATTTTGGGCATTCTAGTTAGACGCTAGCCTGTGATACAATCAGCTAGAGATTCTGTCAGTGTTCCAGTGAATCATCTCTTGATCACTTAAAATTCATTGAGTTAAAAATAAGAAAAGATACTTGGGCCTTCCTGGTTATCCAGGAGTGCCAAAGTTCTCATTTGGGGTGTTATATGATGTAATATTATCCTGGTGTAATATTGAACCAGGATATCAGAGACAAGGTGGCCGAGGTATAATCTTTTACTGGTGTAACTTCAGTTCCTTAAAGACAGGATTTCAAGCCACATAAAGATCTGCAGGCAGTTAATGATTCAGTGCTTCTGAAAGAGTAAATGTAGATGTTTCTAGACTCTTAGTACCAATATAGTACCTAAGTATGCTCCTCACAAGCTGAAGTTTAATGTAGGTATGTGAACAAGTACATGATTAACTGAGAAGCCTAGGTTTATCAGTTAATCTCACATTTTCCCTCCCCTCTACTCTCGCTGCCTCTGATTCAGAGGTAGAAAGGGGAGGAAGCAGGATCCGATGCTCCTGATCCCTCCCACCCCCATGAGACTGGGCCTACCGCAGGCTGATGCAGCAGCCCCTGTTCATGGGGTGGGGGTCCAAACACTTCAACTTATGCATTTTTTGGGCCAAGATGTGAAAATTGAGGTGGTTTTGTATTTTTAATTAGATTTGATTTCATACGCATCCATCCCAGGTTCTGGATGCTTTCATAATGTTTTGTGATATATATTTAAAATCGGACAACCTTGGTGGAAAGTTGTAATGTAACATTTATTTTTAGATTTCAGAATAACACAGAAGACCCTAAAATAGAGTCAAAGCAGTCTGCTCCCTATACGAGTCATAACTCATTCTGGGCTGTCTGCTGACTGTTTGCTCTTGCACTTTCCTACAGTGTTCTCTAGGCTCCAGGAGAACACAATCTACCGAGGACTAAGTAATCACTTTAAAATTTTAATGCAGTTTTCCATAAACCAAAGCCTTTTCATAACACATTCTGTAGTCTAAGGAATTGCATAATAAAACCAAATAGTTCAATAACAGACCTTGTCAACATTTTTCTAATTTCCATGCTGATGCATTGCTCTGGAACCCCATAAACTTTTAAAAAGAACTATGTTTGACCAAGGCAGACTCTGGCTGGTATTGCTAGAAACAAATGGTGACTATTGATGGAATTTTTAAATGAAGATGAATTAAGGAAGTGCTTATAAAATTCTGCAGGATGTTTACTATTCTTTTTCACCTTCTTGAAGCAATCCTTCCTAACCACGGCTATCTAGCCACTGATAGCAGGCATCAGTTATTCCTAGAGGAAGGGCAAGGAGGTTCACCTTACATAAGGGACAATGTGGTAAAAGCGTATAGGTACTTAAATAAGAGACTGGAGTCGCTGGTGGCGCAAAAAGAGGTTCAGTGCAATATTATGATTGAATACGAGATACAAGAGGCAGAGCACAGCTCTAATAAGATGAAAGTAAGGAACTTGTTTCAAATAGTGAAGAGACTGCTAGGTGGATGGCAAATGTGTTGTAGGCAGTGTAACAGTCAAGAAAAATGTATGGAAAAGTAAAAATAAGTTATAGCTAGGAGGCTGACATATAGAATAGGAAAATAAAGTAGGGGTCTAAATGAGGTTGTCTCCCTTGTTTTAAAAGGATAACTTTCTTGGATATAAATTGCCAATAAAAATGTTTTAAATGACACTGCAAACTTTTAGGATGCATTTTTGTAACATGCAGCCACTTGCTGGTACCTCATGGATAGAAAACAGGATTTCCCAATTGTTTATTTCTAGTACATGCTCTAGTCTCTCGTTCCAGAAAGACTTCAACCATGATAAATGAAGCACAATTGTAAAGGCAATCCTGATTTAACTGAAAGAACTCCCATTGTGCAGGTCTATCAGTTATATAGTCACTTGTATTTTCCCTGCTTAGACACTACAGCATTATTAAAAAACCAGAAAGCAAGACCAATTTATAGCACACTTAATATATTGAAGATGAGTCTAAACAAGTGGTGGCATTCAAGTAATCCAGTTTTTATGTACATTCCTTCCTTTTATGTGACTGATAATTCATATTAGATTTAATTATTAGATTTAAATACCTAGGGGGACTCCTTAGGTTAGGCTTCGTCTGCTCTCACTGCATTTGATAATATGCTCTAAATTAGCTCTTAAGTATACAGGATCCTTGTTTTCATTTTTGCTCGTACATTTGAAAGATCACCAGCCTTCTTTATAAACACTGGGGCTGTGTCTAGATTGTCATTATTTCCCGGAAATGCTTCTAACGGAAAAGTTTTCCGTTAAAAGCATTTTCAGAACAGAGCGTCTAGATTGGCATGGACACTTTTCCGCAAAAGCACTTTTTGCGGAAAAGCATCCGTGCCAATCTAGATGCGCTTTTCCGCAAAAAAAGCCCCGATCGCCATTTTCGTGATTGAGGCTTTTTTGCGGAAAACAAATCTGAGCTGTCTACACTGGCCCTCTTGCGCAAAAGCTTTGCGCAAAAGGGACTTTTGCCCGAACAGGAGCAGAATAGTATTTCTGCAAGAAACACTGATTTCTTACAGTAGGAAGCCAGTGCTTTTGCAGAAATTCAAGCAGCCAGTGTAGACAGCTGGCAAGTTTTTCCGGAAAAGCGGTTGATTTTCCAGAAAAATTGGCCAGTCTAGACACAGCCTGGGAGTTATGAGTAAGAGGACAGTCAGGCAAAGAATGACAAGTTGGCAAATACATACCCCCAGACTGTCTCCTCCTACATTAAAAGTTCCGAGAGAGGACATTTTTGTGAGGGGAATCTCCATGCAGATTTTCTCACTGAGATTTTCCCATATCACTGTACAAGACATGGGTGTGCATACCAGAGAGAAGCCTCCCCCAGTGCTGATCCATGAGGAGCCAGATATACCTGCAGAGGTTCTGCCCCAACCATGGCTCTGGTGGTGCTCCATTCCCAGGCAGTGTGACTCCACTGAGTCCCCAGCTGTATTTACTTGGGAGTTTTGTGCACATAAAATGGGACAATGTTTGTTCTACCCCCTCTATCTCTCTACTGCCTACCATGACAATTCGTGTGGCTCTCAGAGAAGGCAATTGGATGTGTAGAGTAAAAGCTAGTTTGACAATAACATACACTTCATCTACTTACTGTTCTCTATGCTTAGAGAGGGAGGTGGATAGGTATTGTTATCCACATTTTTAAGATGGAGAACTCGAGGCAGTGTAGTTTAAAGAATGTATTCAGACATAGAGAGTCAATGTCTCAAGTTGCAATGAGGGAGGTCTAGATTGGATATTAGGAAACACAATTTTACTAGGAGGGTGGTGAACCACTGGAATGGGTTACCTAAGGAAGTGGTGGAATTTCCATCCCTAGAAGTTTTTGAGCTTGACAGAGCCCTGGCTGGGATGATTTAGTTGGGATTGGCCCTGCTTTGGGTGGGAGGTTGGACTCTATGACCTCCTGAGATCTCGTTCAACCCTATGATTCTAGTGTTAAAATCTGTAATACAGGGCAAGACTTTGACTCTGAGGTTAGTGCTCATTCTGTTCCACCATGCTGCTCTGTTAGAGTGGATAACTGAGTATTCGCTGTGTCTGAAGTGTTGTTTCAAATACTAGTACAATGTTAAATTGTAAATGAATTGTTTAAAATTGTCCAACTGAAATCATAAATCTGATGGATTTTCATCAAAGCAAAATGTGACATTGTGATTTGGCCATGAAGTATGTAATATACCTTTTTTTTTTTTTTTTTTTTTTAAACAATCCAGTAGATGTATCTCAACAGAGCAAAGATATGGAGCAATGTCAGACATGTAACAGGCAGTATCATTTTCTAAAGTCCTTTAGAATAAAATGAGTTGAAAATCCACTCTTCGGTTTGGAAATCACCTGAGGAAGATGCTGCAGATCCTTAGTTTGGAATGAAGCCTCTGATCTAGAAATACATAGTAATTAAGGAAGTCTGGTACAGGGAGTATAGAAACTTGTAACTAACTACTCTAATGAAAAGTTTGTAAGAAATGCAATTATCCATTAAGAGCAACTTTTTCCACATTCAGACCAACTTTATTTTTCTGAAGGGGTTGGGAAGGGGGAAAAAAAAACCCAAAGCGGTTGACACTTCATATTTATACCAAAACACTCTTTGCTGTCACAATTCATCTGTCTTAATATATTCATACTCTAGTCTTTAAACTTAGACTATTTCAACACAATAGTAACCCCCATCTTCAAAAGCCTGCATGCCTCTTTGACTTTTTTCATACAACCTTACTGGAAAGAAGCAGTGATGTTTAACAAGTTCCCTGGAATGAAAAAAACAGAATAATAGATAAGCAGCCACACACAACAATGATGTTATTCTGTCATGGGGTCTGACACAAATCATTAGCACTTTGTTTCGCAAGGGTGCGTGTTTTTATTTCTTTCTAATATATATAAAATTCAAATAACCACAAGTAAAAATAAGGCCTTTCTTCACAGTTCCAGTGCTACTTATTTCCAGAACTCTTCACAAGTTCAACTCCTGCTTAACAGTTTACATTCATTTCCCTCTTAGAAGTTAAGAATGTCACATAGAAAGTTTTCAATAATGAAATCTGGTGGATTGAGTGAGTGGGAATTGGATGACATGTTCCATTCTGCCATTTACCTACCATTCAGTATCATCACCTCTACACTTCTGCTTCCCCCTCCCATCCTCTGTCTTACCTACTTAGGCTGTAAGATGTTTGGAACAGGGACTGTTTTTGTCTATGTGTATACACCACACCAACCAAGCTGATTAGTACCTCTTCTAGGACAATCACCACAATGTAATTTAAAACTTCTACTGTGTACTTTTTTTTTTTAACATGAAGGCAAATGTTTTTTCCACTGTTCATATTTTTTTTTCAATTTTTTTTATTTCCTCCCCTTTTCTAAAGTGTTCGTGGCTGTTTGTGAATGTTTACACTTAACCAGTAAAACTGACTAGCTTTCCTTGTGCTGGCCAATGAATCATGGATGGGACCTTTTTTCCAACTAATTGATATTGCACAATAGGTACAAAAGATCTAATATCTAATTCCTAATAGATAATTGATATTATGACGTCATCGAAGGTTGCTGCAGGCTGAATTAGCTAGCTAGTTTACGACTTAGAGCTGAGTAAATTTCAAATAAAGCCCAAGGTTTCCTAGAACTATTTGAATTTCTAAATATTTTGAACATACCACATACTTCTTCAGAGGCCTTGTGTGATAAACCTCTTATTTTCAATATGCCGCAGATGTTTTCTTGTGATCCCAAGAAGCCATCTACCTTTGAAGATCATGAAATTCCAGCACTGTTGCAATCATCTAATTAAATATCACCAAATTTAGGAAGTTCTATCAGTCTGGGTTAACAATAATCCTGAATTCCCAATCTCTGTACTTTGGGAAAGTGGACACAATTCTCCACGAGTCACAATAAAAAATGTATGCACATTCCCTTGTTTGTTCATTTGGTCACCCACTCTGGTTCAGTGTAAGTACAAAGAGATCTTGAGTTTCATAAGTACAGAGAACTAGTATTGTAGATACAAATCACTTGGGTTTCTCCACAAATAATTTTGGTTAACATACATAATATTAAACCCTTTACAGTTCTGTTTAACTAATACAGTCTCGTAGAGATGCTATTTCTCTGCATATATTCATACCATAATAACAATATTGATAGCTGCCATCAAGCCATAGGTGTGGTTCTATTGAACTTAATGTCATACATTGATTTTTCACCAGCTGAGGATCTGGCCTACTGCTTCTAGAGGCTCCAGTTTCTAGACACTAGGCAAATGTACACTGAGAGATGATCACTTCTCCAAAAGAGCTTGCAATCTAAACTGATATGATTGCCAAAGGATGAGAGGTGAAAGAAGCAGGCAGAGGTGAAGAACTTGTTCACGGTCAGGCAGAACACTAGAAATAGAGTAGGGAACACCACATGACAAAGCAATGTGCACTTAATGGCTATTTTTGCTTCTAAAATATAACTTATCATAACTCTGTCTTCAACTTATGCTGCCAACTGCTTTCAAAGTACATTGAACTTCCTCTTTTGAGAGGTATTGAGATCTTCTCAGTGAGATTCTATAAAATGCTGTGATCATCTTCATTCAGCCTAGGGTATTTCAAAGTTCTATTCCCAGATAGCGAGTCTACTTAAGACAGCTAACTCGAACTGAGGGGAGGCACTCTGGTCGATGCTGGTGGTCTTGCTTTCATGAGGAGTAAGGGAAGTCAAAGGGAGAGTGTTCTCCCTTCAACTTTCTGTGGTGTAGACAGTGCCAAAAGCCAAGTTAAGTTACTTCAACTTCAGCTATCCAATTAACGTAGCTCAAGTTGTGTATCTTAATTCAACTTTGTCTTCTTGTGTAGATGTACCCAGAAAACATTACTAACGTTGTTGAAAAAATGACTGATGAGGTGGATAGCAACAAAGAAAAGGATGGTGGGGGCGAGTGGGAAAAATCATTCTTCTCCATAGACTGTTTTTCTCCTTTTTTGCTGTTTAAAAGAAATAACTCTAATATCAAGTACCAATACATGCACTTATAAATACAAAGTACACATGTTCAGCATAATCATATTATCATGATAATTAAAATACCAACTTATTAAAATAGATTTCTATCAGAAACATGGCTACAAAAGCTTTAGTTAAAAATTACGATCGACATGATTCCATATTTTAGACATGTAGCAGTTTTTTAGGCTCAACTAAATAGGCAGAATAAAGATTTTAAAATATTTCTTACTTTCTTAAGACAGGGGTGACTGTTATCTATGTCTTATTGTAATTATTTAGAAGTTTTCATCTCCTATTATCGCTACCTCCACCAGAAATAATGCCTTGAGGTTTACCACAGGCCAGAATGACATTATGTTTATGCTGTGCTAAAAAGGAAGATAGTGTGCAGCACCAATGTGGTTTAAAAATGAGATTTCCTTGGAGTTCACATGCCCTTGAAGCTAAACTGTGGTTTGATGTCTCATGGTCACCTCATGTACTGGGGATTAAGTTAATTAAAAGAGCTGACTTTCCCTATTAAGGCTCCCTGTAGACTAATTATTAAAGTGCTGTGGACCATTACAAACCTACAGCAATAGAGAGACACAAAAGAGGTTGCTTATATTATGAGCACTACAGTACCCAGAAGATTATCTTCTTCATTAAAGAACATGCACAGTGAGAAGTAGATTGCCTTCACTACCATTATTATGCCATCCAAGGAGAAAAAAGCAGGAAATATACATATTCATTAAGCAACTTGTACACAATTCTGCATATATTACCCTTAATAAAATTTCTTATAGGTGCAAAAGGTCTTATTCCAAACTTGTGTATTTTTTTTCTTTTTCTAAACTTGAATCAGTGTTATACAGAAAGAGACCACAGCCTTATATTCAATTTACTAAAATATAAATATTCTACAAGTATCAACAAAGGAAACATACCCTCTTTCCCTCCCCCCACCCCGCCCTCCCCAGGCTCTCAGTAACAGATTTTAAAAGTAGCTATCTTTTTACACCCTCTGCCATCCCTTCGCTCCCCCCACTCCTCCCACACACTCAAAATGAGACTACAAAGAGAAATAGCAGAGCTGCAAATTCATTTGCAAATTTAACATGATCAATTTGATTGAATAAGAACCTCTCTCTCTCACTTGACAATGAGTAGGACATCTACTTGTCACCCTCCTATATGTGGATCCATAGATGGCTGACCAGCCCGACTCTTAAAATGGTTATCACCAAAAAGGTAACTTCCCCTCTCTTGGTATTCACACCTCCCTGTCAGCTGCTGAGACTGAGCCCCATCCACCCTAATTCAATTCGCTTCATTAACACTGGTCTTATACTTGATAAGTTGCTCCTTTCTTTTGATATTTTGTACATATGCCCCATCTCTGACTTCCATTCCATACCATACATATGATAGGCTTTTTACCTATGAAAGCTTATACCCAAATAAATCTATTATTTTTCAACGTGCCACAGGATGACTCCTAATATTTATATTTTACAGAAAGAGTCTCTGTTGTATAGAAAGGCTGAATAGACCTATTGGGCCATGTCATCTATTGCCCTATAACTTCAGGATTGTCCCCTACAGTACAGTCCTGTCTTCTAAGTGGTTAGAACAGATTTGAATTCCAAGTGCCCAATTCCAAGATCCCACTCCAATTCCACATTAGTATAATACCACCAGCTTCAGTGAAATTCATCCTGATTTATATGAGTATTACTGACAACTAAATAAGGTTGTATTGGCATCAGGCAACTAAGTAAGGTGTATTGGCATCAGGCCTCCCAGACTTTCTCTCCTAATCTATTCTTATATGTACATATTTCTTGTTGCTTTGAACAAAGAATTTTTAAAGTCCATTTAAAAAAAGTCCTCTTCCTAGACCCAAGTGACATGCTATACATTCACTCCCAGGTAACTGAATATGTTTACTCAAAGTGATTTGTCTCGATTATCTATACTCCTCTGTGAGTTTCATGGTAGACTTTAATGGGAGCAGTTAGGCAAATGATGAATGTTTTTGAAAATTCTACCTAGACATTTTTCCCTTATGTTTTTCTGCCAATGAGCTAATGTATATTTAAAAAGGGCTGTGAAAGTGATGAGGACACCTTTTCTTCTGAAACTTAACAGGTGTACTGCATATTTGTTTCTAGTACACTGACACTTTTGAAAAGGTCTCACCTAATGTTGACCTATTGCTCTGTTCTTTGTATGTTGTACTGTGTAATTCCATGAGCCCATTTTGTTTAACTGGTTTATGTACAGTATTCTATCCTGTACTGTCAGGATGTACACAGTCACACTTTCTGATCACAAAGAAAGTAAAAAAAATAAATAATTACATCTATTTTCTAGGTCTGACAACTTAATTGGCAACACAAAAGGAAACTTATGTATTTAAAATACAAATTACTGTACTAAACTTACCTACTATAACAGCTCATCATTTAATTATTAATAGTCTTTGTAAATCATTAATTATGCATTAGAAATTATGCTTTTATAGTTTTAAATAGATACAATATCTGATTTGATGAAAATAACCTTATAGTTAATTGTAGATTTGCATAAACTTGAAGCAGTGAGATTTCACAATGATTCATTAATCAATGGTGGTGACAGGAGAAGCAGCAACAGATCTCAATGACATGAGAGTAAGTTCAGTGAAATACAGCCCTCTTTATCTGCAAAGATATGTCATCATGGGGGAAAAAAAAGTCAGTCTTGGATTGTTGAAAGACTCACCAGCACCTACTTCATGCAGTGGAAGCTGAATCACAGGAGACCAAAAAAGTGACTCTAATAGAAAACAGAATGTTCCTATCTTTGGACCAATTGTATATGATGTTAAATACCTGCTTTGGATAAGATCACCTTCACTTTCCAGCATCCTGGGAGTTCAGCTGTTCATCTTTTCATAGGAACAGGACTTTATTGAGCCAAGGACAAATATCAGCCATTCTGGACTGATGTCTTGATTTCCATACATTTCTTTTCTATGTTGATACTTTATTAACAGCATTTTGGTTACTGAGAATATAGTGTTAGTTTGCAAAATGAAGTGCCCAACTGGAAGTAAACTCCCATTTACTCTGGGAGTTTAATAGAGAATATCTTAAGTTTCGTACTTCAAAGAAAAATCCAAAATGTTGGCCACTTATCAAAAACCTCTCTAATGCTTCTATTTCTGCTGGGCTTCCAGAGTCCACTCCATGGAGCAGAATAGCAAGTAGACCTAATTTGATTCCTGTATCTTAATTATAGTCAAAACCCCAAAGAAAATAATGCCTTCGGAGGAAGCTTTGCTCTTCTCCTTTGGCATCTGATAACATTATCCCAAATTTCACCCTGTTAGGTATGTTCTAAAATTCTTAGTACTTGGAGGTTTGTTATATCTCTCCAATCAGCTGTCCAGGGTAGAATTTCAGCAAACTTGCTACTAACTCTGCAGCTTCAGTCTTATTCAAACAAAACACTACGATGACTGGCTTAGTTTTATTTGTTATGTTGGTGCAGAAAGGTAGTTGTGTGTAATTTCTGTTGAGAAAATTGTGATAAAATAAATTTTAAAGAACCAGGGAGCTACTTTCCTGTAATATGGAACAAAAAAATCCATAGAAAAGAATATTAGTAGGATTCTCTCTCTCTTCGCTCTGCTCTCCCCCCTCCCTCCCAGAAGCTTCAGCCTGGCTTCTTTCTACAGATGTAGAGAAAGAATACTCATAAACTAAACTGCAAAAGTGGCGAGGAGTCCTGTGGCACCTTATAGACTAA
>JANRFK010001234.1:93536190-93551434 GCA_030068395.1 Apalone spinifera
GGGGCCAGAGCAAGCACATGGCCACCCCTGACTCCATGGAAGAAAAAACAAGGGAGATGAAAAAAAAACCAAGCAAAGGCACTAAGTGACAGAAGGCAGTGGTGTCCTAAAAGGCAAAGGGCAACCACCAAAACTGCTACAGCTGACAGTCCCTACAAGAGATCCTATAGCACGCAGCAGGAGAGAAACGGCTGTCCAGGGAGATCCCTTTAAGCACGTGTCTCAAAGGAGCTCCAGCCCCCGCTCCCAGAAAAAGCTGGTGCCCTTTTGCCCTCTTCAAAATGGTTCCAGGCGTCTGCTTTTGTGCAAAAGCGTCCCGCCAATGTAGATGCGCTTTTGCGCAAAAGCGCATCGTTATAATGATAAGTCCGGAACCAATCTAGACGTGCTTTTGCACAAATACTTGCAACGGAAAAACTTTTCCGTTAAAAGTATTTGTGCAAAAAATCATGCCAATCTAGACGCAGCCTTTATGTTTCTAGCTAAACTGAGCTCACTTTGTGCCTTTGCCTTCCTAATTTTGACCCTCCATACTTGTGTTATTTGTTTACATTAATCCTTTTTTCTTTGACCTAGTTTCCACTTTTTATAGGAATCCTTTTTCATTTTTAGTTCATTTAAGATCTCCTGCTTAAGCCAGGGTAGTCTCTTGCCATACTACCTATCCTTTCTACACAGTGGAATAATGTGTTCTTGTGCCCTTAAAACATGTCCCTTTCAAAAGCTGCCAGCAGTCCTCAATTGTTTTTCCTCTTCGTTTTGCTTCCCATTGGACCTTACCTACCAGCTCTCTGAGTTTACTAAAGTCTACCTTCTTGAAATCTATTGCCTTTATTTTGCTGTTCTCCCTTTTACCATTCCTTAGAATCATGAGCTCATCATTTCATGATCACTTTCACCCAACCTGACTTCCACTTTCAAATTCTCAGCAGTGCCCCCACATTTGTTAAAATTAAATCTAACAGATTTCCCCCCACTTAGTAGCTTTCTCCAGCTTCTTAAATAATAATGAAAAAATTATCTCCAATACATTTCAATAACTTGATGTATAATCTGTGCCCTGCTGTTATTTTCCCAACCGACATCTGGATAGTTGAAGTCCCCCATCACCACCAAGTTACGTACTTTGGATGATTTTTTAGTTGTTTTAAAAAATGTTGCATCCATCTCTTCTTCCTGGTTAGGTGGTCTGTAATAAACTCCTACTATGACATAAGACTTGGTTTTTTTTTATTCCCTTTTAATCTTACCCCGAGATGCTCAACAAGTCTGTCTACTATGTCCACCCCAGCTCTGTGCAAGTATATACCTTTAATTTATAAGGCAACACCTCCTCCCTTTTTTCCTTGTCTATCCTTCCTGAGTGATGTTTACCATTCTACACTAATATTCCAATCATGTGTATTATCCCACCAAGTCTCTGTGGCTATGTCTAGCTACATTCCTCTGTCGAAAGAGGAATGTAAATGAGGCAAATCGAAAGAGCAAATGAAGCGTGGATTTAAATATCCTGCGCTTCATTTGCATATTTGCGTCCGAGCGCTTTTTCGAAAAAGAGTTTTTCGAAAGGGAAAGCACAGTCTAGACAGGGTTCTTTTGGGGGGAAAAAAACTTTTTTGAAAGCACCTGTACTCCTGAAAAAATGTCGAGTATTGGTTCTTTTAAAAAAAATTTTTCGAAAGAATCTCGTCTAGACTGCACTTTTACTTTAGAAAAACCCTTTTTCAAAAAAGCGCTCAGACATGAATATGCAAATAAAGCGTGGATATTTAAATCTGTGCTTCATTTTCACTTTCGATTTGCCTCATTTACATTCCTCTTTCGACAGAGGAATGTAGTTTAAACATGCCATGAGAGACCAACTATGTCACATTGTGTTTATTTACTAGCATTTCAAGTTCTTCCTGCTTATTCCCCATACTTCTTGCATTTGTATATAGACAATTAAGATACTGATTTTTACCCCCCCCCCAGTTCTTTCTTGTGTTTCTTTTTTATCCCTACTATTATAGACCATGATAGATCAGAAATTGGGGTCATCTCCCAAGTTTCCATGTTTTTCACTCTACCTGTGGGCTTTGGTCACCTGCTCCCCATTGAAACCAGTTTGTTTTGTCTCCAGAAGAGAAGACAAAGCAGGGATATCATAACAGTTTTTTTCAAGTACATAAAAGATTGTTAAATGGAGAGAGAGAAAATGGTCATTATTCTGAGAACAGAGCAAGAAAGCAGTGGTCTTAAATTACAGCATGCGCAGTTTAGGTTGGAAAATAGACAAAACTACCTGTCAGGGTGGTAAAGCAATGGAATAAATTGCCTAGGGATGTCATAAAATCTCCATCATTGGAGATTTTTAAGAGCAAACATCTTTCATGAATAGTCTATAATACTGCTCTGAGTGCAGGGGATTCCATGAGATGACCTCTCAAGGTCCCTTCAAGTCCCATGATTCAATGAAAGTGCAAATGCAAATATGGCATCTAAAATAAGATATCCATTTCTTCCCCTCTCATTTAGACCTCTCAAATACTGTGGTGAAGTTTTACTGTTTCCTTTATCCCGCTGTTTCCTGAGTTACTGCTACAGGAAGAGCAAATGAATGCTCATAGGCAAAAAAGCAAAGAGGAATAGCTGAAAGGGATGAGTGTAACAATATTATTGCTGACACTACAAACTAAGAGCCTGAGCTTAGCTCAGGAAACTTGACTAACAATGGGAAGGCCTACTTGTATTTATCAGTCTTCAACCTTACAAACTAAATACAGATGAAAAGTATTATACTGGTCATTTCTCCCAACTGAAGATCCAGAAACTGTTGAGCATGTAACAAGATCCTATGGGCTAAGAGCAGTCTAATAAAGATCAGGTAGGCTAAATCTCCAGTATACTTTCAGTTGTTCCCCTCACAAACTTTAAAATTGCCTCACACTTGTCCAAATAAGTTTGAAAGATATCCCTGTTCCAAACTCAAATATCTATTCGACATTGGTGTCCAAATCCTCAATAGTATTTAAGAACCCACTACTCCATGATTTCAATGGGAAGTAGGCACCCAGATATATTGGGGGCAGAGGGATTTTGCTCTGCCCATAGACTCTATGACAGAAACAGTCACTGTCAGCATTCCAACTACTTTTTTCCTTCTTTTTCTTTTTTCCAGCCCAGCAATATACTGTGTTAATCTGAGAGGATGAAGCCAGCACTTGCTCTTATGGTTTTTGTTGTTTTTTTTAGAGCACTCTGGGTAAATAATATAATGGCCCTGCTTCTCCAATCAGTCACATCAGCTTTACACCAGGTGGATGCATTAACTTCAGTGAAGTACCCAAATTTATAGGAGTCATATTTTTTTCTGCAGGCCTTTTTTAAAAACAGCACATTTTACAATACTAAAAACTCTACAGAGGCAAGATCCCCAGCTGGTGTAAACTGATGTAGTTTTATTTTCTTCAATGGAGCTATGGTGATTTATACTACTACACCTAAATGGTTATTGCTTTGAAGTAAATAAAATTTAGTAGGTACTTTAAATGTTATTTAAATTACTACCGCTCCAAACTGCAGCTAGTAAACTCTGTAGTTCTACATTCCTAAAATGAGCTTCTAACTATAAACCCAAAGAGATGATTTTGCCTCTTCTGCTGTTTTATGTCATCATGTTTGATGATGGTACATGCTTTAGTAGAACTACATTAACGTTAACCATGCCAGCAGACGTTTTCACAAGTTTTTAATAGATGTACTTTTAAGTCCCTCATAAATAATGATTGTATATTTAATTAAAATGGATTAATTAATTGAATTAATATTTAAATCAGAGTAGTTACAGAATTCAAAGAGGACAACAGGACGGCTTTTCCGAAAGATCCCTTATCCCTTATTTCAAAGAGGGATAAGGGATCTTTTGGAAAAAGCTTTATTTTCCACAAGAGCAGCGTCTAGACTGGTGCTCTTTTCCGGCAAAGCTCCATGCGGAAAAAAAGCGGCAGCCATTTTTATGCTAATGAAGCGGGGGAGATTTAAATCCCCGCTTCATTAGCAATTGCGATACGTCTAATTTACATCCCTTTTACGAAAAAGGGATGTAGTCTAAATGTAGCCAACTAGTCTTGCCATAGTGATTCAATTACTAAGCTACAATTTCTCACTGTAGTGATGCAATATTTGTCTCAATAATAGATTAATTATGTGACATGTTCTTGTCTCTTTTTTTAGTAGTAAAATTCAGGCAGGGGAATGTAATGCTTGTCTGTTCACATGGTTAAATGTTTTGTTTTGATAGGGATTTTTGTATATTCTTGTTTTATATATGGACTGCCCATTCTTTTCCTTTGCCATTTGCTAACTCAGAACTTTAAAGGAAGAAGAGCACACAGTACAGAAATAAGAGTGAGGGATAATGTGCCATGCCATAATAACACATAATAATGTTGAAGTCTAATGCACAAAGTAGATTAGACATAAAAATTTAATATCTTATGGTGGCAAAGATAAGAGAGAAACATTTTAATGAAACAGATCCATTTCCACCATAAATATGAAGAAGTACCGGAAATCAGAAATAAACAGACAAATAAAGGGTATGAAACATTTTCAATATATTTTTCCTTTGTGATATTTTATTAATATGACTATTTATGGAATAGGCTGTGTGAAATGTGATTAGTTTTGACTTTTGCCAGTATTTCCATCTTGAAGCCATGAATTAATTAAACCTTACATTCATTTTTAAGAAATGGACAGATTTTGCTTTGTTTTCCTGCATCGTTAGAGAAGTATTGTATTGTCAATTTAATATTGTAGAAGGTCTCTGGGTAGGGGAACTGACGTGGTTCCACTGTGCAATTAGAGTAACAGGATTTGTGGGGACTGAGCAGGGGCTACTTACAGAGAGCATGAAGGGAGGGGTGAGGTCAGAAAAATGTGAAGGACAAGAGTAGCACATCATCATACACTGTTCCCTAATCCATAGGCTTGCAGTCAAAGGAGGGCAGCTGTCCCAGGCCCAGAGACTTAAAAGGGCCCATGTCTCCTGATCACCATGTCCTCTTCAACAGTCGGACCCCTAGGATCTTCAAATTTCCGATGGACCTCTGGGCAGTGCACACCAGGCTACACACCTTCCGAAGACCCTGTAACTTTTGGGGGGTCTGGAGCTCCCCCTGGCCCAGGGCCCAGCAAAGTCTGTTGTCTAACCCTCTCCTCTACAGTGGTGGGGTATATTAGGCTAGTGCATCCTTCCTAGCCTGTACCTGCTCTACTGGTAGGTGGAGATAGGGATTCATTTCCAGTAATCTCTCCGATAGAGCTGCCCAGCATAGTTAGGTTCCATATGAGAGGATTTGTGCTTCAGAGAACTCTTTTTTCTATTATTTAAAGTACAATTGTTAAATTTGTCCTTTCCACTATTGTGAAGCATTGTGCATCTATCTATTCCCTTGGAAGAAAGTCAAGCTGCAGCCCTATCACCACTGGCCTCTGGCCCAGAGACCCGAGAGATGTCCGACCAAAATTGTTCTGCAGAATATTGTTGGTACTATAGATAGGAGGTGGGTGAAGAGTGGAATGGCCATACATTGTAGCTATTCTACTGGTAGTTAATGATTTTTTTTTTAAATCTCTGGTATTTTCCAGTGTGCTTTCTGTATATGTTGCTGGGACACTCTGTAACATGGTGGGTTACTGTTCAGAATAGAGGCAGGAGGCTTGCATTCTTTTAGGGGTTATTTATATTCACAAAGGACTTTCATCAGAGAGCTGTTCTCTGTGTTTAGTGTTCATGTGAGTGCAACAGCAACTGAAAGTTCAGGAGAGTGAGAGAGAGAGGAGAAAAACGTTATTTCCTCCAAGCTAGATTGACTGAATTTGCTATCTAATCAGGCCATTTTGGGTTGCTTGCAACTGAAGAATTGAATGGGAATCTGGTAGAATTCATTTAAGTGAAATTTCACTGTGCTACAATGGTAGTAATTTAAACATGTAATTTGGCCTTTCTGTGGGTCTTTTGACTTTATAGTCATATCTCTAGAAGAAAATAGTTAAGTTTTCTTTGAGCTGTTATGGGATTCAGTTTCTCTTTGGCAGGGAGCAGAGTTAGTAATACATATTCCCTGATAGAGAAAATGAAAAATATATATTTTATATCCTATTACACCTATATCAGTATAAACAATGAGAAGTCCTGAGGCACCTTATAGACTAACAGATTTATTGGAGCATAAGGTTTTGTGGGTAAAGACCCACTTCATCAGATGCATGTAGGGAAAATTCCAGAGGCAGGTATAAATATATAGGCACATGGAAAAAAAAGTACCAATCAAGAGGAAGGCCAGAGATAATGAGGTCAGTTCAGTCAGGAAAGATGTGGCCCACTTCTAGCAGCTGATGTGGTGGTGTGAACACCAACAGAAGAGAAACTGCCTTTGTAGTTGGCTAGCCAATCATAGTCTTTAGGATTAAACAAATTGATAGTCAAATTTGCAAATGAATTGTAGCTCTTCAGTATCTCTTTGAAGTCTGTTTTTGAAGTTTTTTTGTTGTAGGATGGCTACTTTTAAATCTGCTACTGTGTGTCCAGGGAGACTGAAGTGTTCTCCCACAGGTTTTTGTATGTTACCATTCCTGATATCTCATGTGTCTGTTTATTCTTTTACATAGGGACTGTCCAGTTTGGCCAATGTATATGGCAGAGGGGCGTTGCTGGCACATGATGGCGTATATTACATTGGTAGATGTGCAGGTGAATGAGCCCGTGATGGTATGGCTGATGTGGTTAGGTCCTGTGAGGTGTCACTGGTGTAGATATGTGGGCAGAGTTAGCACCGAGGTTTATTGCAGGGATTGGTTAATGAGTTAGAGTTACTGTGGTGTGGTATATAATTGCTGGTGAGAATTTGCTTCAGGTTGGTGGGCTGTCTGTAGGCGAGGACTAGCCTGCCTCCCAAGGTCTGTGAGTGAGAGATCATTTTCCAGGGTGGCTTGTAGATCACTGATGATGCGTTGGAGAGGTTTTAGCTGGGGGCTGTAGGTGATGGCCAGTGGTCTGTTATTTTCTTTGTTGGGCCTGTCTTGTAGCAGGAGGCTTCTGGGTACACATCTGGCTCTGTCAATCTGTTTCCTCACTTCCATGGGACTTCTCATTGTTTATGCAGATCCAGAGTAACATGGCTACCCCTCTGATTCTGATCTATATCAGTGATTCTCAAAGTGGTCTGTGGATTCACTCTGAGAGAGCTGCTAATTGGCTGCTCCCGTTTGTTTACCAGCTTCTCAGCCACCAAGCCTTTTGGCTTCCTTTGGCTGTGGTGCACTATTTGCAGCCAAGGGGAGCTGCAGGAAGTGGCGTGGACCAAGCTGCTGTTTCCCGCGGCTTCCATTGGTTGCGAACGATGAACCACAGCAAATGGGAACCATGAGGCTCCATGGCTGCAGAGCTGGTAAATAAACAAACAGGAGTGGCCTGGTAATAGCTTTCTCAGAGTGGATCCATCGACCACATTGAGAAGCACTTATTATATTCCAACTAATAAATACGAGGAGGGTTTTTTTTCTTTCTTTTAATATAAGCACTGGGTGGGATTCTCATATTCAGCTTAGCTCATCCCTGATCCTGGTGCCAGTTAGGCCACTTCACAAATTAGAGCAGTTTCAGGGCTTCTCTATCTTGCAAGTGGCAGCCTTGTAACAGTTGGAGATTTTTCAGAGTTCAGGTCATGCATCTTTTTTCTCAGCCACATCTTATATGCTGGGGACTAGGATGTATAGCATCCCATTTGGTATACTAGCGCTATACCCTGTAGGCATTTGCCCTACACTTAGGGAATCCCCAGGAGAAGAATTCAGCCAGTATTATGGACCCTTTGTGCCATCAGAGAACTGGAAATAGGCCATGGCAGGACTGATGATCAGGCCCCTTTTTTATAAATAGAAAAGGAAACAGAAATTTTGAACCTCCGTTTGAATGTTTACTTGTTAAGAGGGAACCATAATAGGTCCCAGAATGCATTACAGGTTGGACCTCCCTGGTCCAGCACCCTCGGGACCAGACCATTCCCGAACAAAGGGATTGACTGGATTAGGAGATGTTCCTGCCACTGGCCTAATAGTCCACCTGCCCTCATGGCCTGTGCTGCCCTGCTGCCCCCACTGCTGCCAGCCTCCGGCACCACCACACCTCCTCGCCCCCCCCCCCCCCCCCCCCCCCCCCCCCCCCCCCCCCCCCCGCCACTGGCCTGGACAGGACTCCCCAGAGTCAGTACTCCCCACCTCGCCGACCACCTCTTCTGACATGGGGCTCCTGGCTGAGTTGCCAGTCCCCCCTGCTGCATTTCTGGCCCTGCCACCAGACCTCCCTGTTCCTGGACCATGGAGCCCAGGAATATCCATGGTCCTGATGGTTCCTGGCTGTTGCTGGATCAGAGAATCCCAGTTTAGGGAGGTACAATCTGTATTTCATATGCTACTGGTTTTGCTTTGGATTTGAGTCTTCTGAGTACTCAATCTCTTGGACCTGATATATCCAGATACAAACATGATTGGGTAAATGATAGACAGTGTGGAAACAGCTGTCAAATGGTAATATGGTGAAAAATCAGCATGTGGAAGCAGTTCAGCCATAATTATTGTAACTAGGTCAGAACAAGAGAGTACAAAATGGTTCTATTAACGTAGTTTATGTGAAGTCTTGAGGACCCTGGGGCATGATTTAGCAACTTTTTTACAACCTGAATTGTCCATTAGCTTTCACTCTGTAGAAATGTGTGTGTTTTCAAAGCATATTCTACTAGCTGTTAAATCTGGGGCTGATAGCACTGCCCACTATTAAGGTTGTTCAACAATTCCCATTATAAAACCCTGTTTTCAGTTGGTTAAACTTCAGCAAAGTTAAAAAAAAAATTGGGCTGAAATTATCCATGGCTGGTGAAAATTTCAGCCAAAATGTATCACCCATTTCCAAGAGCAAGATTAATGGGAAAATGCTTTTGTCCATGTTTAAAAAACAAACAAAAATCTCCAACTCTATTTTGAATAACTCTAGTGAATTCATGCTTTCAAGCAGGGACTTGATATTTGGCAGAAGTGTGGGTGTTTTGCCATCCCCATGAAAATACACTCACGTTTGGTCCTGAGATAGGCCTTTGGAAAATCAGTTTTTTTCCAAACTTTTAGAGTTTAAAATCTTTGAAGGTTCCATTCACACTAATCATGCTCTGGCCCAGCACTAATAAGGTTCCATTCACAATGAGCATACATCAGCCCAGAACTAATCAAAATTGTTAGCTGCCATTGGACAGGCTGAGCCAGCTCAGGGCACCTAAACTGATAGGAGCCCCTCCTCCTTTAGCATCCTATGACCTCCTACTGGGGGTGTGAAGGAGGCAACTGTGTGATTTGAATGCAGATGGAACACAAACCAGATTGGGAGAAGGTAACCTAGGATGTAGGGAGGTGAGCCTGGGACTAGAAGCTGGCAGGAAGAGGGTAAACTATCAGGGAGTTGAGATGAGGAGAAGACTGGAAATGGTTAAACAAGAAGATGGGATTGCGAGCACGGGGCAGAGATCAGACTGGCTGAGCAAGGAAATGGGAGCATGGAAGCAGGAGTTGAGAAGTTTCAGAGAGGTAACCGTGTTAATCTGTAATTTAAAAAATAATGAATAGTCTTGCAGGCACCTTAGAGATTAACTAAAAATGTAAAGGATATCATGGGCTTTCATGGACACACCCCACTTGTGCCCACAAAATAAGTGGATACAAATGGGGTGTGCCCACAAAAGTGCATTAAACAAAAAAATGTAGATGGTATGTCTTTAAGGTGCTGCAAGACTATTCATTATTTTTAAAGGTTTTTTTTTCAGGGGGAGAGAGTGAGAGCTGAAGTATGAGGGGGAAGGATGACAACTTGCTGGACAAGATGACAGTCCTTCCCGTGTTTTAACCATTAGCCCATCCTTTCTTGTCCAGCAACACTCTGCCTTGCTTACTACATGCTTTCCAACATCTGTAACAAATAAGACAATCTTATGAGTAGGTCTCCTTCATTGCACATCTCTGATGCATTCCCAAAGCAGATCTAACCTGCACACTGAATGACACAAGGAATGACACAATGTGCATCATGTATATGCACAAGGGAGCTGAACTAACGTTGCACAAGCAACCTTAATTCTGGCATGTCCTAACTTTTTAATTGAAACCTTAATAACTTTACTGTGTGTGTGTGTGTGTGTGTGTGTGTGTGTGTGTGTGTGTGTGTAATATAGCATAATGGTGGACATGGACCTAAAAAAATCATGTTTTATAGTAAATGTGAACATATTTACAGAAATGCATGTTGCTACTTTTCATGAGAAATAAATATTAGCAAAGACTTTGAGATAACAGTAACTTGCTTTTCAGACATGAGATGTCTGTTTTTCTGGGGCTATTGTATATGGATCCTTAATTCAAGCATGAGGCTTTCCAAGTTATGATAACTGTTTGCCAAGAAATTATTTTCTGCATAATTAATCTGAACATAGAAAAGAACCACTTGCCACACAGAAATTCCTCTTGAATGACAGAGTAACTTACCTACAGAACTGGATAACATTTTAACATGTTTCTAACAAACAGTGAGATTACACTCTGCTCACTTTTCATGTCTACATTATTATCCCCTTTTGCACACTGAGGGCACTTCATTCCATGAGTAGTCTTACTGATTTATATGATATCACTTATGGTGCCACTGCTCCTTAAGGAATGAAAATGTGATTCTCTAGAGCAGTTTCCTTTTCTTGATTTTTTTTAAAGTGTGCTATTGTCCTATTTTAGGTCTATATTCAACTGTGTTAGTAGATGACCTATGTTAATTAGGCAAACTATCATTTAGAATAGGACAAGGAATTGCAAAGGGAGTTGGTGTGACAGGAAGGGAGAATACATTTTGCATCCTCAAAGGAGGTGAGACAATCCAAAGCTGCTGCAGTCTCAAGGACTCCTAATATTTAAGAGCACTGTTCTAAAAGGAAAGGAAATTCTCTGACTGCATGCAGTGATAGGAGTAGGCTTAGGTAAGCTCTACTAATAAAAAGGGGAAATCTTAATAAAAAGAGGAATTGGTTTGTTAATAAAATAGTAACCAGTTAAATAATAGCAGAGAGAAAAATACTATTTTGCCAACCAAAAATTAGATATCAGGTTAATAACATAAATATAAATAGGGTTGCATAGGGAGAAAAACAGGATACAAAACAAGCAATCTCATGTTGCATCTCTAGGGCCCAATCCTTAATGCCATAACTAATCCTTAATCACTCAAGCAGATCTTTTGAATAGAGTGGACCGTGTTTGAATAAGAGATTCAAAATGAAGACCTCCTTCATATCTTATTAAAAATCCATAAACCTCCTATCCCATTTTTAATTATTATAGAAGTATGGTACCATTATTTAGTTATTTTTTTCCTCCAAAAGTGGCCTCCATTAGGCCAGATTTTCAAATGGGGTTTATTGATGATCCTCCACCATCTTCAGTGGACATACTCAGATGTGCATTCATTGAGGAACTGAGCCACTGATTTAAATGGAATAAAATGTTGTTCACTGTTAATAAGGGTATCAGAATTTAGCCCTACATAAATAACAGTAATGAATTTGAGAAATGTATAATCATGTTCCCTAATACTATGCTGTTAAGGCTTCTACTGATTTATTCCATGCAGTGTTTTGTGTTTAGCAGACCTTAGTTGACATACAGCCTTTATGTTATTTCATGTGTTTTCTATATTCAGACAACATAAGAACGACCGTACTGGGTCAGACCAAAGATCCATCCAGCCCAGTAGCCTGTCTGCTGACAGTGGCCAAACAAATGTTAATGAACAGAATAGGGGGAAGATAGAATCCTTCTCTCTTCACAACACATTGGCCAACAGCAAAGAATCTCATTCTAATTCTTTACTGTGACAAAGAACTGCAAAGAGCTTCCAGCACTAGGCTAAAAACAGCTAAAATGGACATGCCATATACTACTGAATCAAACATCAAAGGAAATATAAATGACAAAGGTCCACCAAGCCCAGTATCCTGTCTTCTGAGGTGGCGAATGCCAGTGCCCTGGAGGGGATAATCAGAACAGGTAAGCATCAAGTGAGCCATTCCCTGTTGCTCATTCCCACCTTCTGGCAAACAGAGGTTAGAGATGCCATCCCTGCCCATGCTGGCTGATAGCCATTGATTGACCACAGATTTATCTATCTGGGTTTTTTTTAAATCTTCTTGGCCTTCATAACTTCCTTCACAAGGAATTCCCCAGGTTGACTATGTGTGTTGCTTGAAGAAATACTTCCTTTGGTTTGTGTTAAACTGCTGCCTATTCCTAGTTCTTGTGTTATGAGGAGTACAAAAAATTTCTTTATATACTTTTTCTACATCAGTCATGCCTATATATGCCTCAATCATATCCTCGTTACTGGTCTCTCTTCCAAGCTAAAAAATTCTAGCCTTTGGATGGAAAGCCAGATGAATTAATCTCTCCTTACATGGAAGCCATTTTATACTTCTCCACATTGGTATGGATATTCCCTTAGCTGTTAAAAGATAGCAAGTTGTGTCCAACTATATATGTGAAACAGGAGCAAATTCTTTCTTGGTAACAGCAGAGGATTCCCTGATGTTAGAACTGGATTAGTTCCCCAGCACAGGATTTATAGAACTACACTGCCCTACACAGAAGCACACCAAGGTGCAGGGATTGGGTCAGCTATGGGATGAATAGAACCCAAGGATCTTATGTTTTAAGGATCTTCCAGCTCTTCACACTCTACCAAAGGTACAAAGGACTGCTTCAGATAGTATATTAACATAAGCCAGGGGTGGACAATAATTTTTTGGTAAGCATCAAGTGATGCTTTTTGAAGTATTTGAAGTTGCCCCAGGCCACACCAGAAGGGATGGGGTGAGATACTTCCCTGCTACCCTACCCACAGGGTGGGGAGGGGAAGGTGGAAACTTTGTGCGCTTCCCTCCACCCCCAGGCCCTAATTGGCCTGAGGGTGGGGGAGTGGCAAGGCCTCCGCGGGCCAGATCAACCTGCTTGGCGGTTCAGATCTGGCCTGCAGAGGCCTTTTTGCTTACACCTGAGAGGCTCTGAAGAGTATCTAGGCAAGTGTCCTGATGCCTAAGGGGATCACTGTACATCTGCCCCATGCCTGATCCAGCTACTTCGCGTGGGTGTTGTCACAGGGATTCCGATTAATTTTTTTTAGTGCCATGGTAAGAGAGACCATGTTGTCTTCAAGCTGCAAAGCAAAATAAATCTGTTCCCCCTGCCTAAGCTCAGGACTACTATCGTCTACATGACCAGTGGACCACACTTTGCACAGGGGTTTAACCCATAGATCCTTTTGTTCACTAGCTGTGCCTGCTCTAACCTTCCCTGTCACTCTTTTCTGTGGACTCCCTATGTCCTTCTAGGGTGGTCCTATCTATTGGCAAATATATGCTCTGAGAAGTTTGTGCTGGATTTGACCCTCACTAATTTTATGCTTAAATAGGGCAGTCATGTAGGCTAAATATTTGCATCATATGAAAATATTTGATGGTTAATAGAAATATGTATGCCAGAAAAGAAATATTCAGTGTATTGAAGATAGAATCACATTAAGTCGACAGACACAAAATAATATAATGGCTCCAATTTTTCTTCTCTAGTCACTGCCAACATTGATTGAGTTTAGAACTAAAAAAGTACAGTACAAGGACAGAAGACTTAGTGATAACTGATGACAGCTTAGCACTCTGGAGAATCAAATGAAAAATCCTGAATTGCTAACACCATCAGAAAAAAATTCATGGATAAGCAAAACTATATAAAGATATCTAAAACTCTGTCCGGCACTTCCTGAACATGTAGAACTCTGAGTCTAAGGGCTATGTAATGATGCAGTTGATATCATTTAAATTTAATTACTTTTTTTGATGGAAGCATTTCTAATGGTTGCTGAGCCTTCTATAATAAGGAAGCAGCACCCACAAATATAAGTTTAACAAATGCAAAATAGTTTAACAAATGCAAAATACAATATTATACAAAATATTGTATAATTACAATAGTTTTGTAATTATAATTATGAATAATTTTTAAATGTATAACTTCCATATACGAGGGTTTGTTGTGTGTATGGTTAGTATTTTTTTTACAGGCAGTTTTTCGCTGTTTAATTTACCCAGAGATTATACAATAACTATGCAGCTGTGAGTCAGAATTTAGGAAGCACACTAACAGATTGTGTTAGTTATGAAAAGTCAATGCATGTCTTATAATTCACTTGCACCGTAGTTCAATAAGTAACCACTATTTTGGCTAAGTAACTGGAAAGAATATTACTAATGCACTTTTCAAATAATAAATGATGAAACATGGGTAGATCACCCAAATTGCAATGACAGTTTTTCTTCATATTCTTCATTAAACCTTAAGTACAGTCAACAGTTATACAGCTATCTTTTTTAAAGAAATGTATTAATATTTATGTACTTTCGCTACTGCCAAAAAGCAAGCATCTTCTCAATGGTCAGATAAGGTTGTTTGCAAATTGTAGAGCTACAGCATTTGTTCATTTATTATTAATACAACTCATAAATACTTACACAATCCAAAATAGCCTTAAACAATTTCACTTGAACATGCCCTGAATCCTCTTCTTCCCCAGGGAGTGCTGGGGTTTGGGGGCTGTAATTACATGTCATCAATTTTGATGGAAAGGATTCTATCCCACCCTGTTTCTCTCAATAAATGACAGATTTTACAGCCTAAGGCTACCTAAACATTTTACTAAATAAGACCCACTGGAAAAAGGGGAGAAAAAACCAAGCAATACGGAAAGATTATTATTTTTAACAAAAATGTACTAAAAAAACAGCTCCAATTAAACTTTTTCTAATCTTTTTCACCAAGGTATCATAATAAAGTCCAGCATAATTCCATTTCAAATATTTTACCATGACCCTAAAAGATATCTGATAACGTTAAGTAACTTGTGTTTCATCTTAAAAGCTTTTGTCCTATATTTAAATTGTCATTCTTCCCATCAAGAGAAATTGGTCAAGACATTTATTTTGGGATAAATGCCTGCCTGGTGCGAAGGTTGCGGATCTCTCGAGGCATCTAGACAGATTTATGTGTAGTGCTGGGGAGGAGCCGGAGATTGTGGTACATGTAGGTACCAATGACGTAGGGAAGGGTAGGAGAGATGTCCTGG
>JANRFK010001234.1:93551534-93564009 GCA_030068395.1 Apalone spinifera
GGAAGGTCACCAATGCATTCTAGTTTTCTCAGGAAATCAGTAGTGTCACGGAGTGAAGCAGTAGTGTCTACAGCTTCTCCTCTCTTGGAATTCACACCTCCAGATCAGCTACTAGAAGTGGGCCTCATCCTCCCTGATTGGACCCACCTATCATCTCCAGCCTGATTCTGGCCTGCATATTTATACCTGCCTCTAGAAATTTCCACTACATGCATCTGACGAAGTGGGTCTTTGCCCACGAAAGCTTATGCTCCAAACACTTTGGTTAGTCTATAAGGTGCCACAGGACTCCTCGCCGCTTTTGCAGATTCAGACTAACACGGCTACCCCTCTGATACTTAAGAAGAATTATACATTGAAATAGTCGCTGAACTAGTGATTAAAGAAATGAGTGGGAGAGCAATTATGCTGTCAAGAGGAACCTTGACTTAATCCTGTCCATACAGATTCAAATAAAACAGTGAATGGATAAATACGGGAATCAAAAAGACAAGTGAGAAGCACAATGGAAAAAATGCCTATTGAATGTCTCAATTTGTATTACTGCCAAGTTTTCATTGAATCCTGTAGACATCCAATCCAGTTCAATAGGACTACTCACATGCATAACCCTTCCTTACATTTAGAAAAGGAGAAAAAGACTGGAAACATCCCCAAGGGATAGTTCTCCAGATAGGAAGTGAAGTAAGTGCACTTAAGGACAGATTCAACCTCGCTTGCAAAGCAAAAAAAAGAAAAAATGGAGCAGATCTGGGAAAAAGAAATTAGTCTCAGTGAGAATGGGGAGCAGAGTCTGCCCCTCAATGTTCAAAGAAACATTTCTTTTGTCTTTGGGAAGAGGGAAAGGAGAAAGGAAGAGAAATTACTTGTAGAGAGATGTACCTGTCATTGATTAAGAATGCTAGAACACCTCGGAAATGAAAATAAATGTACAGCTTCAGTCAGGGAGATTAAAAAAGGAGACATTTCAGATAGTCCCTTTACAATTTGTGAAATCCTTTGAGCAACTATAATTGTTATTGTATTTCTCTTGTTAATGGGTACTCAGTAGCAGAAACTTTAATTAAGAGAATCAATGATACTTTTATCTGCTTTTTTTTCCTTTTGGAAGGATAAGATCTTAGAACCAAAACATAAGATCTCAGGAGAACTTGAATTAAACTTTAAATTAAACTTACAACTCTGTCCATCTGTTGTGTCCTAATGAAATTCTGCTTCAGACTAATATTAGGAGTAACATAATAGAATACAACCACTAAAAGAGAGTTAGGAGAGAGTGGTTAAAAGTATGGAGGTCCGGAAAATTTAATATTAGAACACAAGAACAACCATACTAGATCAGATCAAAGGTACATCTAGCCCCATATTCTATCTTCCAACAGTGGCCAATGACAGGTGCCCCAGAGGTAATGAACAGAACAAGCAATCATCAAGTGGAACATCCTGTTACCCATTCCTAGCTTCTGGCAAACAGAGGACAGGGATGCCACTCCTGCCCATCCTAACTAATAGCAATGGATCGACCTTCCCTCCATGATTGTATCTATTTCTTGTTTGAATCCTGTATTAGTCTTGGACTTCATAACATGCTGTAGCAAAGAGTTCCACAGGTTGACTGTGCATTAAAACAAATATTGTGAATTTTAACTTGTTCTGCAAAGCATTGTGGAACTGGAACATTACAAAATCTACCCCAAAGCAAGCAATTTGGGTTAGGCTTAGGATATAGTTGAAACCATGATTTATTGTAATTACTGTAATGAAAAGATTTGTAGAAATACCTTACTAAAGCATAGCGGGCATAGAGTGAAGTATTGTTTCAAACTGCTCCTTTGGGTTTTCTAACCTACACAGACCTTGAAATATTAACTTATGCATTCTGGAGTTTTTACAAAATGCCCTCCTATTCTCAAAAAGAATAATTAGCACTTATAGAGCATGACAATGAAGCCTGAACAAGTCCCTGAAGCAAAATCCTACCTTCAGATTCCCTTGGAGTTAAACTTATTCAGGGCTCTGCTCTGACATAATTAAGCCCTTGCCATCTGTATCTCTAATTTTTTTAATGTTCCAATATGAGAACTAGTTTTAAAAATCAAAGAATATAGCACGGTGAGAGGGGATTTTTGTTTTTTATGGTCAGAACTCATATTTGGTACCTAACAATACTGTAATATGAGGAGGACTATTAAAATGCATTCAGTCATGTGAACAATAACCAGTTAACATTGTACACCCCACTGATCAGGAAATAGTAAAATAGCAGCCCAACCTCTCTTCCATTTGAATTCCAATACAATAGAATAACATACCTTTTTTTTCTCATTTTGCAGTGCTGGGGTGGAACTCTAAACAAAACATATTTATGATAATTGATTTTAAAAGAAAAAAATAGGTGTCTACTTCTAAGGAATATGCAACTGCTACTGAGACAGCATGAAAAGTAGCATATCAAAAACAGTTGTTAATAGTTAGTAATATGTAATCAAATCACCATAAAACACATTACAAGCACGGAGCTGTAACGAAGCTTTGACATTTGTCTTGGTAGGTATGATAGGTAGAACTTTCATTTGATTAATCTGCACTGAATACGTAAGTCAACAGGAATTTTATCATTGGCTTTTATAAAAGCAGTGTTTGGGCTTCACTGAATGCTTTTGACAATCCTACTTGATTGTAAGGAGTGCAACTTCTTAGCATGATAGGGTGATTTTTAAAATGGAGTACTAAATAAAATTATATCAAACCCTAAAACAGAAAAGTATTTCCAAATAGAAAAAGTGGCTGATTATTTTGGACTTAATTTTAAGGCAAATAATGAATTTTCTTTCCATTACTCGAAATCTTAGCTGCTTATTCACCATTTTGGTTAAAAAAATCATGGTAAAAATGCTCTGGCATCAGGCATGCTTTTGATATTTTCAGAATACAAGTTGTACCTCGCTTGTCCGGCACCCACGGGACTGACTGGTCCCGAACAAGGGGATTTGACAAATGAGGGGAGGTCATTGCTACCCCTAGCTAAGACGCTAGCCAAGCCTCACTGCTGCCTCCCCAGACATGGCCACCCAGGCTAAAGCTCCAGGACTACTGGAGCCCTGGAGCTGCTGTGACTTCTGGGGCTGATGCGTCTTGGGGCTGCTGGGACTCTATGGCCGCTGCCAGCCCCCCACTACTGCTCGGCAGCAGGGGCTAGAACTCCCTACTGTGTCCCCCCCCAACACGGGACTCCTGGCTAAGTTATGCCCCTCCTCCCCCACTCCTCCCTGTGGCCTGACTTCTTATACTTGGACTCCATGGCCCTACTGAGCCATGGATGTTGCCAGACCACAGAGACTCAGTTAAGGCAGATACAACCTGTATCATGATAGCTATTTTCAAGTATCTAAAAGGGTGTTACAAGGCGGAGGGAGAAAAATTGTTCTTCTGGGGATAGGACAAGGACAATGGACTTAAATTGCAGCAAGGGAGGTTTAGGTTGAACATGAGGAAAAACTTTCTGTCAGGTTGGTTAAACACTTGAATAAATTGCCTAGGGAGGTTGTGGAATCTCCACCACCTGAGAATTTAAGAGCAGATTGGATAGACATCTATCAGGGATGATAGATTCTAGATGGTGCTTGGTTCTGCCATGAGGACAGGAGAATGGATTTAATGACCTATCGAGGTCTCTTCCAGTTCTAGCAATCTGTCATTGTATGAGTTTATGAATTCTAGCTTTCTATAGTATAGTAATATTTGTACTATAGAAATACTGATTTTTCTTAATATTCTGCTTTCTTAATATTCTGTAACTTCCATTTTAAGTCTATCTGAAACTAGGAAACACAGAAGAATGTTGTTGTTTTTAAAAGACTCAATTCTGACAAATTGGAACTTTGGACAAATTGGAAGTCATTGCCACTGTCAAGATATTAAAGGAACAGAGAGCCTGGACAAATTTTTTAAAGAATTAGACATTTATAAAATTATGCCATCCATTTTGAAAAGGAAGCAAAGTCTTGAAATAGAAACAGTAGAAGAAATCATGCTCTATTAAGCAGGCCCCTAGTTTAAGCCAAAGAAGACTGATTAAGAGACTTGAAAATCTTAGAACACACTTTGATCTGATCAAGCAAGGTCTTTCTCAACTGGTAGTGCTGCCAGGAATCATATGTGTATCACATGCTGTATTTATATCCACAGCTGCTTTTTCCCCTCTATAGACTTTCCATTATAGATTACCTAAAAATCCACTCTTTATAAACCAAATTCAGAAGTGACACACAGTTTTCCATTCTGGTTGCAGAATATAATGTTAAAACCATAATGGTGAGTTCTTTTTAGATGACTCATGTTTATTTAAATTTCACATAGCTATTTTTCCCTAACTCTCCATCTCTGTCTTGAAGATCTTTATCATACTTCGCTTAAATATTCTCCCTCTTGACTTTTAGCCAGTACTTATGTTGAATCAGTTCAACTACTCGAGGGGGTAAGTGCCATTTATTGTGCATGAGGGTTGTAAGATTGGGCCTTATGTTAGCCTGGGTAACTTGCCAACTACCTGCTGAATAGAAAGCAGTTCTGTAATAGGAATTACATAGCTTTAACTATAAAATTCACTCGCAAGTTTTGTCCTAGATTAAGTACTTGGCCTTTTTCCTCAGATTACCAAAAGCAGAACCAAATACTAGTATCTAGTAAGAAGAATATCTCCAGCCTTTGTTTCCAGTTCAAGACTGCTAGGTCTTCAGTAACCCTTCACAATAAGGTGCCCAAATATCCAGACAAATATTGTGAAATAACTTTCACTAAAATCAAATTTTCTGTGACTAATTTCATGCCCGTTAGCTCTCAAATTCTATGAGCCTCATAAGAATAGTTATACTGGGTGAGACTAGTTGTCCATCTAGCCCAATATCCTGCTGTTTCCAGGGAACACAATGGGGCACTGTATCAAGTGATATATACCCCCTCGTCATCAAGATTGAACAAAAGTTAATTTGAGGGTCAGCAACAACTAGAGCATGGGGCTGCATCCCTGGACATTATGGCTAAGAAACATGGATGGACCTAACTCCCATGGACTAACCTAATTAGTTTTTTGAACCCAGTTATTTTTACCCTGTTCACCTCTGTCAGTGAGTTCCACAGGTTGACTGTGTGTATGAAGAAATGTTGTCTTAATTTGTTTTTAAACCTGTTGCCTAATTTCTTTTGTTTCATTGGGTAACCTCTGGTTCATGTTATGTAGAGGGGTAAATACCATTGTTCTATTAATTGTATCCACACCATTCATGATTTTATAGACCTTCAGCATATCTCTCCTTAGTCATCTTTTTTCCAAGCTCAGCCATTAATTTTTATAATGTTATGATGGTATATTTGGTATTCTACACTTGACTTGGCTTCTTTAGTATTCCCCCATCCAAAATATATTACATGTAACTACATTATTGTCTTTAAGATTGCGTGGTTCATCTATATTCTCCTCTTAATTCTAAGTGGTGTTCAGGATCTAATCCAAATCAGGAATTGTCTGTTTCTTCTTGTGGCTTCCAGGACTAACTGATCTTTAATGATGATTAGAAGTTTTATGTCTTCATCCCATCCATTCTGGCATGCTCCCTACTAATAGTGGTACATATGAAATTCTCCATTATTGGGTTTCCTGTGTTTGTAGCTTCTGTAATCTCCCTGAGCATTTCACAATCACCATCACCATCCAAGTTTTATTATTATTCAAACATACCAGGGAATTTAAGAGAACAAATAGTCATAGAAAGTATATTTTAAACTCATGTATTTGAATAGTCCTTGAATAGAAATTTTAAATTTACTATTTATGGAAATCTGCATTCTCCATTTTTTGAATTCTCCACTAAGCCTGATTCATAAAGGATATCAGTCTTCTATCATTTTCAACTAGCCTGTTAGCTCAATCTGTTTCAAAACATGCTCTTAGATCGGGAGACCCTTCTTTTGACCCCAGGTGACTCCTGGGGAAGTGGCTGTTACTAATATCAAATATCTAACAGAAAATATAGAGAATTATGATTTAGATGGGAAAACTACAACTGACTTCCCACTTCTCACAAAAAGCGGGGATGCTTTGAGATTTATAATGTGCTGCCATATCTAGAATAAATATTTTAGAGAGCTTGTACATCTGTCTACTTGTCCATAAGTCGGTCCATCCATCCATGAGTCTGTTTGTTCAAGAACTCCTCCTAATTAGTAAGATCTAGGACCATCAAATTTGGCATGCAGCTTCCTCGTATCCTAAGGTAAAGCAAGATCTTTGGTTGTGCCAGGAAAATGGGATGTACCAGAACCTGATTGTTTCCATAATACAGACATAGAGGGGTCTGATAGCAGGGATAGCTATGTTTCACATGACCTTTGGGGGTAGCGAGCACCAGAGACAGTTTTATACTACAGTGCATTGGGGTTGGCCACACCAGGAAAAGAGTGACCATCTGGGGCCAGAGCTCTCCACATTGCTGGCCATCAGCTCTGGGTAAGTGGTCCCCCTGCCCCAAACCATTCCCCAACCCTTGGTCACAGTGCTGGATGTCAGGGAGTCCTGCCAGCCAATGGCCACCCTGGGAGCCCTGCCTCTCAGGACCTGATGGGGCTGGGCCATGCAGCATTGCTCCAGTGCCCCCAAGAACCTGCTGGGCCAGGGCTGTGCTGCATAGCCCCATCGTCCCCCGTAGGAGGAGCCCGGGGGCAGCAGCTGCAGTGCAATCTTTGCTGCTGTGGGCAGTCCCGGTGAGCCTGGCCTGAGTTTCCCTCCTTCTGTTTTGTATCCTAAGCATCCCCTGCTCTGTGCCCCCATACCTTCCAGCTCACTGCATTGAATCCTGCACTCCCCCACCCCATTTCCTGATCCCCTTCACACCTCCCAGCCTCGTTCTTTGATTCCTGCACCCCTAAACTCACCCTGAGCCCACCTAAACCCCTGCCCTGACTCCTACACCCTCCCACACCAGCAGAACCCTGTCCTGAAGGACCAAAGCAATGTTAAGTTAAGCCTTTTATTACAGGCTGGAGCTCCCTAATCCAAAACCCTCGGGAGTTTTAGTGGACTGGGGAAGTCATATCTGGCCCCCCTGATACTAACTTACCCTCTTAATTTCCCTGGAATATCTTCAAGCAGGGAATTCTAGGAAAAGTAAATTTCCTATAATTTACTTGTTGTTCAATACCTTGACCTTTTTTCAAGTTTATTTTTTATTCAACAGATTTACTGTAGGAGGAAAAAATAGAACAAGGTTTTCAATAATATTCTCTCAATCTGAGTTGCTGATTGGTTTATATGATACACAATGTTTCTCTTCTTTGATTGAATTACTCATATCTAAGATTCTTGAATAATCAAAGATTATGTAGTTTATGGATAGGTAGCAGATAAACAGGGTTGAGAAATTTCAACACATTTCAGTCCTTCTCCATTCTTGTTCTAAAAGCTTTCAAATAAGATTTATTGACTAAGAACATGGTTTACATTTAATTTCTCTTGTCACATTACCACATAATAATTAATTGTATTTTGATGCATTGTACTAGTAGTAAACTGTATGGTCAGATGCTTGTTTGGCTCATTTAATTGCATCTGTGCCAAGACTATGGCAAGAGGTTTTGGAAACCCTATTTCTCTACAGTATTTAAACAATATCTCAACCCTGACAAAATGTATAATTTTTGCTGTGACTCTTCCTTGTGAATAAAGTCTCTAAGCACTAATGGAAATCAAATACAAAACAGTCGAAACTATTGCTCAAGTACATTTCTTTAAAAATATAAGCAGAATTCTTACAGTATTCACTCAGCTCAGCTCTATTATTAAAGAAAGGAAACATTTTCATATTCCTTTTCACAGATAATTCTAATTCATATAATACTTAATTATGATCAGTTTTTAATAGCAGTACCTCCAGGCAAACATCATCCTCTCTGTAATAGAAAATGTACCAGATTTAGTTTTTGGCTCAAAGTTTGGAATAAACTTAATTTATCATTTGGAAAACAGCTAAAACAGCTTCTGAGGTCCATCAATGATCCAGATGATTAATCATCACTATACAATCCAAGCAAAACAGGTCCATGACAACTTGACTATGGATACTTGGCACCAGCTCTATAGGAATAATATTAATAATAAAAGGAAAGCAAAAACTATCTTGCTCTTATTGGACATTGGAACAATGCTCTCCTTTTTCCTCACCTCCTGATGGAATTGGATAATCAGCTGATTATGTTTCAGTAATATGAAAATTATTACTGTGTTTTTCAACAATAACATTCTAATGTGAATGCAAGATTGATGTTTAAACTTGCCATTTAATTACCCCCGGGGTAAATATTTTCAATAAATTAACTAAAGTATAAAATGAGAAGATATGTTTAAAATATTGACCTGAGCTCTTTTATATCAAGCTTCCATTAATTTGGTGATAATAGTAATTCTTTGAATCCTGCTGAAAAGACAAGGATTGTAAGCAAAGGAACTTTAAATCCATTAGCTATTTGCTGTCCAGATTGAATCCAGCTCATAGTCATAAAAAGCAAAGCCAAAAATAAGTCATATCCTTACTACTCAGCCTCTCAAAGTGTCTGATTAATGATTGAGCCTACTAAAATGACAGCTATTTTCAAGGGATTGCCTCAAGAATAGATTAGTTTAATCCATTATCTTTTCACTTCAATTTACCTCAGATTCAAGTTGTGAGTACAGTGAAAGATGTTTGGTGTCCTCATGTCAATGTAAGCAGCTGGAGGTGAATGTCAGAAAAAGGGCACTACCTTGGCTCCTTCTTGCAGATTCGCCATACTATTTGCCTATTAAACTATGCAGGCAACTTTAGCAGTGAATTCTTGTGACAGGAGAGAGAGTTGTAAGCATTGTGTCAGCGTCTAAACCACACACATGCAAGGATAAAATAAAAAAAACACAGGTGTCTATTTTTTTTATCTAAAGGAGTCACGTCAATAGCTGTAGTAATTTTGAAAACACAAATTTAGAAAACTTCTATGCGAATGCATAGATGTGTGCCTTTGTACTCAGTAATACATATATGGCTAAGACTGAAAAATATTTATTTCTTGATCACAAACTCTAAGTGGAAGTGAGGGCACAGAAGTCTACTGCTGGTGGTACACTGCGTATCAGATGCATAGGTGCTTTTTTATTTATCCTGGTTGCGAATGTCAGCAATATCGTTAAACTGGATTTCATTTACTTTGTGAAAAAGATTAACTTTTAAAAGAATGGCTAACTCTGTTTATCCAAATCCTAATCACAATGACCCTCATGAGATTTGAATAGGGGGTTCATATGGTACCAAGAATGTGTTGATTATAATTATTATTTATATGGATTGCAGTAGACACTTATCAGAGTCTGGAATCCCATTGTGCAGTTCTAAGACAATTTGGGTTCCTCTCTCAAACAGCTTTTTATTTGAACTATAAGATGACACAACATGTGAATGCAACAGACAGATGGGGGATCACAAGATAATCAGGAGAAAACTTTAAGTTCAATAAGCAGTGATCACATTGTACCAGCTGCCTAACTATGTCAATGTGAGAGAGGCTTCATAGAGTACAGTTTTTATAAAGGAGAGAGATGGAGGAAGAGAAGTTAGTGCCTTTGTGGAATATGTCATCATTTTGAATATGTCAATCATGAGCTTCTCTGAAGTAATAGTTATACAAATACTGTGCTAAGTTACTTCCTATGTAAATCTAGTGAAGTCAGAGGAGTTACACAGCGTGTAAGCCTGAGCACAAAGTGGCTCAAAGATTTTATCAGGTCCATCTTCGATTAGTGAAATATTTTTCTTTAATTTTTTACTATATCTAGTCCCATGTGATTTCAGTCAAAGCTATTATACATAGTGCAGAACAACACAGCTAAGAATGTGTCATTTAGTTAGATGTGATCCAAGCAGTGTTTCCCAAAGTATTTACTGGTATTTTTCTACTTGAATACCCTTGAATTTTGTTAACTTTATTTATATGTTCGTCGTGTGATTATGATTATGGTGGTGTTTGTTTCAGGATATGAGACACAAGGTGGGTGAAGTATCTTTCACTGAACCATCTTCTGTCGTGAAAGAGACAAGCTTTTAAGCTACAGACAGCTTTTCTTCAGTTCCTGAATAAGTTGCACATTCACTGACTCAATACCCCTTCATTTTCTAAAGAAGTGTTCTGTGTAGCTCCACCATAGAAGTTCATTCAATAAATCATATTACCTCACCGATCTTCTCTGTTTAGAGTTATTATAGTTATGACAATGGAAAATTGTATGTTCATTACAAGCGTATGAGCCATAAACTAAGCTCTTTGGAGCAAGGACCATATTTGGGGGATTTTTTTGTACATTATTTAGTAAAATGGGGAGTCCTGTTTGAGTCAAGATTTGGACAGTATGGAAATATGAATAATTAATAATCATCAATGTCTTAGTTTATAACTAAACTGATCACAAGTACATCATCAATTACCAACTCATCAATATATCTTTAGCTGTGTTAGGTGTGCTTCATTTAATACTCTGAATTCAAACAAGTACAATTTTGCTCTCTATAAAGACAATTGGAGTTTTGCCATTGGCATCATTGATATCAGGATTTTACCCCAGAGGGTAGAAAATGTTGTTCTACGTGACCTTTAATATGTTGATCTATGTGGGGAAATGCCTTATATTAATTTAAAGAATTGGAGGATATATAGAATGTTATATTCACATGATGCAGTTTTCCTTTACTAAATAGTAACGGAGTTCAGGATCATAATTTACAAGCTGAAGAGATCCAGTTTCCTAATAATGATTGTCTTTTATGTTGTCTGCCAGAAGGATAAGCAAGTTAAACCATTATATTTCATTTTACATTCCCTTCATGCAGTTGAGCATCTGAGGTAGTTACCCTGAGGACAATGCAACTCTATTACAGAAAGTCTGGTAACATTAGAGACTCTGTGAAAGCTTCATTAAGTAACCTCATAAATGTATTGAAAACCATAATGAAAGTTTTCACTTTTTCAATGTGTTTATTAACTAACTAAGAAAACATATATACTGTTGATCTGAAAATCTTTGGATACTGTAAATGCTTTTAAAGTAATTAAAAGAAGAGTTTATGTCTCCTCAGGGCAATTGCAATAGATTTATTTATTCACTTGCAATTTAACTTCAATTATCCAGATGGCCTTAATGTACAATATTTCTGAACTGCTTTAATTTTCAGTATCTCAAACCATACCTTAGCCTAGTCTATCTTTTTTGTTTTAAAATTATAGGTCACATCATAAAAAATTATGGCTAGATCATATTTGTACATTTCCTTAAATAAATGATATTGTCTGGATGCCACTTGGACTGTACACTTTTGCACTTGGAAACAATTTGCAACATTAAAGAAGCAACTTATGTCCCCTGGGCAACCAGCTAACACCCAGGAGATCCTTATGTCTGCGTTCAAGCAAGGTCACATTTAACTATAATTATTGTTCATGTTTCCTGGACACTGCTGGGAATAAGATACAGACAGAGCTTCAGTTTCTCACCTGGTGTAAACTAGAATAGCTGTAGTGACTTTCTTGGGACTAAGTCAGTGTATGCCACTTGAGGCACTGCTCAGTGAATATGGCAAAAGTGATGTTTGCAGAAGTTTACTAATTAATCATGTACTGTAAGAAAACAGGTTAATAAGCAATCAATGGGGCAATAAAATGGTTCTGATCAGTACAATTGTCTGATAAGGGACCTTATCAGGCCTTATCAGAGGTTTATCCTTAGTGAACCTCTATTCTTCCCAAAAATTAAGCTAAAGACCTTTATTTCTTTTCTTATATTTGTAGCCTTACCTGCCCTCGGAGAAGTATTATCTCTGAAAAACAGTCTGAGTGGGTGCATGGGGGATGTGTGTGTATCTCTGTGTGTGAATACAACATGCTGTTATGCTCTTGAGAAAAGACAAACATGAATATAAATAGCAGAGCAGAGTTGCATACATTATGTGTAATTGGTTCTTTGTGTGGAACACTTTTGCAAAGTTCAATAAGAGTTTGTAGGGATGAAATGCATCAACGATCCTAATGTGTACACGGGGAAAGGATTTTATTGAGTACATATGAGTATTTTTCGGGATGCTTAAAACTGTATGTACATTTTAATTCTGTAAGGATTCCCTTGGGATCTGTGGTAAGGAGGAGAGTGTGACCAGCTGAATCACAGAGATCCCTTTGGGTATGTCTACACTACAGTGTTAATTCGAGTTAACTAAATTTGAAACAGTTAATTTGAATTAAGCTAATTCCAATTAATGCAACTACACACAAAACCTATTTCGAAATAGCGTTTTGCTATTTCAAAATGGCACGCCCACACTGAGTGGACCCTGAACCGAAGTTAAAGCTGGCCGGAACCGGCAGGGCATCAGGTTAGGACTTAGTGTGTGGGGCTGCTGCCTGAGGC
>JANRFK010001234.1:93564109-93575926 GCA_030068395.1 Apalone spinifera
TTCAGTTTAGAAAAGAGGAGACTGAGAGGGGATATGATAGAGGTATATAAAATCCTAAGTGGTGTGGCGAGAGCGGATAAAGAAAAGTTATTTATTAGTTCCCTAAATAGAAGAACTAGAGGACACCAAATGAAATTAATGGGTAGCAGGTTTAAAACTAATAAAAGAAAGTTCTTCTTCACACAGCGTGTAGTCAACCTGTGGAACTCCTTGCCAGAGGAGGCTGTGAAGGCTAGGACTATAATAGAGTTTAAAGAGAAGCTAGATAATTTCAGGGAGGTTAGGTCCATAAAAGGCTATTAGCCAGGGGATGAAATGGTGTCCTTGGCCTCTGTTTGTCAGAGGCTGGAGAGGGATAGCAGGAGACAAATCGCTTGATAATTGTCTTCAGTCCACCCCCTCTGGGGCACCTGGTGCTGGCCACTGTCGGCAGACATGATACGGGGCTAGATGGACCTTTGGTCTGACCTGGTATGGCTGATCTTATGTTTTTATGTTTTCCCCAGGAATTGAAATTAGGGGAGTGTTCAAATTTATGGGGGAGGAGTGTCGGGGCTGATGAGGGATGAGACTGTGAGGGTGAAGGTAGGCTGTATGCCACCACAGTAAAAACTGAAAATGTTTTATGACCATTTTTTAGATTTAACTCATGTTTTAAAATCACAGAAATTTAAAGTTGGCTACTCAAGCCTTCTATGAAGCACTATGTCTACATCCTTCATGGTTTCTTGTTACAATTTTGCACAACTCTGTTAATGAACTTCTCGAAGCAATGCATTCATCTTCGGTGGCTTTTCGTGTGTCCGGTATTTCTATTCCTTCAATTGATATGCTCATTAGTTCATTCACATGATCAGGCAGAAGGCGACTTCTTTCAGAACACAAAATTCTATTCAGTGGTGAAAAAGAACACTCAACTGTAGCTGTTGTGACTGGGAGTAGCAAAAGATGAATTCCTACTTCTACATAGCACAAAGATCTGTTCGAGCCACTAGTGATGATAAAAAATAAGTTAAGTCAAATCTTCATTCATTCGTCGTATGATATTCCACTCTGTGTTCAAATTCTCTATTCTGTCCTGAGCACATGGCAGCCACATTGCTGGTAGTGCCTCACTCCACTCAACTGTCACTGTTTTATAGGACAGGCATCTGTAAAAGCTACATAGAGGTTGAGTAGAATCTAGAAGTCGCTGTTATAGATTTAAGAATAAAGTCTGTGTACTTTTTCAGTTGTTTTAAACACTTCTTGTCCTCTTCACTTAAGGATTCAATATAAATGCCTTCATTAGTCAACTTCTGGACTGAAATCTTTGCTTCTTCCACTACTTTTTCAATGGATAGCTCTTTGATTGAGCCAAATATAGCTTCTATTGCTGGACAAAGCTCTACTATTATTGTAGCAGATGCCTGCTTAATGGCACAAGTGGTTTCAACAGTAGATTTACAAGTGGTTTCAACAGTAGATTTACAAGAGCGAGAATGGCAATAGTCTTCTCTGAACGTAGTAGCAAAAGTAATCCACCAGCCTCACTACTTAGATCCATCCCATCTTGATAGATACTTTCCAAAGCCATTAATAATGACTGGAGTAAATTTTAGACAACAGCCAAGGATCACTCATGAGAAAGCCAGCATGTTTTCCCAGTTGGACTAATTTGAAATTCAGTCCCAGTGTACCTTCTATATTTTCCAAGATATTCAGTCTTTTTGGACTCTTGCTGAAAAAGGACTATAATTATGACATTACATTTATAGCTTTTTAAATGTCTTTGGAGGATTTTGCAGCTCGTACTAGTGCTAGTTGGAGTACATGGCCTCTGCAGTGTGTATAGGAGAGATGAGGGTTACACTTTTCTCTGAGCAAAGCTTTTATTCCATCGTGTCTTCCAGAGAAGTTTGCAGCTCCATCAAATGCACAAGCAACCATCTGTTTGGGGTCCAATTGACAAGCATTTAACTCTTCTAAGATGTGGGTTGTCACAGATGCAGCCAATGTGTTTCCTATAACTTGAACATCTAGAAATACATCTACTGGCCTACCACTGATATCAAGATAACATATACAATGACTTAATACTTGATGCTCATTTGCATCAGTGCATTCATTGGCCATGTACGCAAATTTTTTGAATGTGGTGAGAGAGTTCTTCACTTTTTCAACTGTTGAGTCTTTCACTGTTGTACCGCATGCTTCTAGCCAGTCAGTTGAATTTCTTGCAGAAAGATAGTGAGCATTTGCTGGTCTTGTTCAGAACCAGTGTTCAACTTCAGGATGAACAAGTGACAATGCACTTAACATTGGCCTCCAGTTTGTAGTGTGTGGTATCTCTTGCTTAAATAGGAAGTATGATGCCACAGCCATGTTTGTTGGCATGAACTGTGTTGTGTCTCCAGCATTCTTAAAAGCCTCATTAAAATTGACTTTGAAAGTGGGCTTATAAGGCTTTCTGCATGTTGATGCATTCCAGAGGCCTGGTGTTTTGCTGCCTTTTCACTTACTTTGTCAGCATTGGCTTTGCTGATCAGTCTGACAAACCTAGCTCCTCCACTTTTAACAGTAATAGCATTGGAAAGCTCTTCTTCTTCGTAAGCCTTTTTGCAAGAGGTACACCAGTAGCCATCTTTTGTAACTTCAATAAATGGGAACATTCTGGCAACAAGCTAGGGACACACAGAAGCTGGGAATGGGCAACAGGGGATGGATCACTTTTTTGTTCTGTTCTGTTCATTCCCTCTGAAGCACGTGGCCTTGACCACTGTCAGAAGACAGGATACCGGGCTATATGGACCACTGGTCTGACCCAGTATGACCATTCTTATGTAAGATAACAACCTTGGCAAATAATGCATTTTAAAAATCTTAGCCTACTAGGAAACACATTTATATAAGTTTCCATTCCCAGTCACAAATCTAGTATTCTGGAGCAAAGTCACTAAAATATAGTCCAACAAACAAATGTTTATTTAACATGCCCCTCATTTTTTCCCTCCACCTCACCCCACTCACTGGTGTTGTCCTTGGTCAGTGGAGACTCAGAGTTCAGAGGTGCTTTCACGTGAGTACACCTCCCAAGTCGGTGGCAAGGCGGCACCTTGCTTATTCCTCCATCTGCTCACTGTTCGCACTGGCCACTGTTGTTCATTGTGCCACCGTTCACTCCATCGCTCTGTTGCCAATGGCCCTGCACTGTCACCTTCTGCTGCCACCTGCCACTGTGACCTCCGCGATCTGGTCTCTTGAGGTTCCACCCAGCTCTCAGTGATTTCAGCTGAGCTCTCAGTGGGGGAACCTCATTGCTAGTGCAGTCTGGGCTGTCTCACACAAAAACACTGTCCCCACAGCAGGACAAAGCACTTAGACCTGATTACCAGTGATTTCAGCTGTAGTGGTCACTTAACAAAACAGACTATATATGGAGCCTAATCAGCTCTGTCTTTAAACAGTGGAGAGGGGCAGGTCAAATAGTACTTTTTGTGACTCAGACAGACCATCAAGCAAAACACCTGTCCCCACCCTCTCTCTTGATGCCCTCAATAAGTACAGGTTAAGTACAGTTTTACTATCCTTTAATCATATAATAAGAACAACAACATTTCATTCCTCACCCCCACCCACCCCCCACATTCAAGTGATTTGTAACCCAACCCCAGCCAAAATCTATCACTTGGGCAACACAGCTCTGTTTGCTGGATATCTAGGTAGATTAGGTGTGTATGTAAATACAATCTGGTACCAAAGCCTTTTCCCCCCAGTCCACAGTTCATCACTAGCTGTCAGGGAGAGCTGTCAGGGAGAGCTCATTTTGACTGTGCTTACAAAACATAATTTGAAATTATTAGGTAGGCAGGATAGCTGCCAGCCTGGCCACCAAAGGCCACATGCGAACCCAGGAACAGGTTTGCATGAAAATCAAGTTGGTCCAGCGAGACCCCCACCCCTGAGCCCTGAACTTCCCCTCCCCCTTCTTCCCCTTGCTTCTCCCTTCCAGCTCCCTCCTCCCAGTTTTCCCCCTCCCCTCTCCCACCTTCTCTTCTCCCCTCTCCCACCTCCTTTCCCTAGTCTCACCAGAGTTTCATCCTGCACCCCAGTTTTGTTAAATAAAAGAGAGTTTGTGTTCATGAAAATACATGTATTTTATTTGACATCAGGAAGGGGGATTAGGGAGGGGTAAATGGAAGGACGTGAGGGAGGAATGAGGCACAAGCCCCCAGTGGGGCATACCAGGGAGGCTCTTAGTGCTCCTCAGGGTGGAAGCTCTCCCGCAGGGCCTCCTGGATACTGACAGCCCCCCCGATGGACCTCCCAGATGGCAGCCTGCAGAAAGTGCAACTAGGCTCACAGCAACATGTCCACGAGAAGCACCAGCGTGCCCAGGGGCAGCTCTGGCTCCATGTTGCAAAGTGCTGTGGTGTCCTGAGTGAGGGCAACCAGAGCACACAGAGACTAAATGCTTTGCTGTCCCTCATCGAGGCAGACAAGCAAGCAGGGGAAACCTGAGAACTGGCTGTCCGGTGGGAGGGGGGGTCCCTTTAAGCACAGGCCTCAGATAGCCTCAGGCAGCAGCCATACAAAGTAACTCCTGACCTGATGCCCTGCTGAACCTGGTTCCGGCCGGCCTTAAATGTGATTCAGCGTCCACTCAGTGTGGATGTGCTATTTCGAAACAGCCAAATGCTATTTCAAAATGCATTTTGTGTGTAGACGCGTTATTTCAAAATAAGCTATTTTGAAATAACTATTTCGAAATAATGATGTAGTGTAGGCATACCCTTAGTGGCTAACACAAATACATAGCAGCATCCTCCATGCAGGTCACAATCCAAGCTTAGAGGGAAAAAAAACAGACCATTTACAGATCATTGCCTTGACCACTGGAGTATTAAGTTCTTTAAGTGCTACTAATGACTTTCATTAGAAGACCTATATTAAGAAGCAAATATATACTTCATATTTCTAACTTCACATAGAAGAAAGATACATGCACACAAATAGAATATACATATTCAGGGGAGTACATGTTCTTGAATGATAGATTACTCGTCCCATTTTGCCTAAGCATATTTGTATTCAAAACATATTTCTATAAAAATATGGAGGCACACTGTCACAGTATTCCTTTCTGCTGTTTAATTTCATTTGCTGCTGCAATTTATGGCAAAGATGCTGAGAGTCTCATGAATGAATGTATTTTCTTTATTCAAATAATGCACTTCTTTTCCAAGGTTTATCAGAAAAGGGTAAGTTTTAGAAAGATGCATATGAGTCTCCAGTCCATCCATTGATAGGCCAAATAGTTTTCTTGTTTCAGCATCAGTCTAACTTTTGCATTGGTTTCTTATTTTCTTTATAAAATGCGGTGGTGGTGTTTTATTGTACTTGTGCCTAGAATATACAATGGCACTTTAATAAAGCTTCTAAAAACAAATCTCAGTACATTCATTGTAAAAATGGAACGTTAATCATCTCAATATAGTCTGAAAGTAGTATTCCCCCACCACCAAAAAAGTTCTTTGGGTTTAAAGCACTGTATGTGGCTTACCATCTTGTGCAGGATCAGGAGTCTATAGAGAAAAGTATTTTCCCGTTTGAAGATTTCAAAGAACCATTCTTAGAGGAAAAGGAGGAGGCATCTGATGCTCTTTCATGTTTTAAGAAGACTAAAGGAAAGTTCCTCTTTCATCGGCCTAAGTGAGAAAACAAATGACTTTCCTAAATTTAAATATTTAAAGAAGCCATTATCAAACTAAAAAAAAAAAAAAGTTTGAGCTGTTTCTTTGTGGATCTAAACTCTAAGAGTAAGGAAGAAATACAGTGATATTTATGTCTTACAATATTTTTACTTTTTCTATAATATACAAAGATGATGTGAATTCTTATAGGTCTTTCCGTATCTCACCTTTACATACAGCCAGAGTATATTCTACATGATTCCAGCATGAACTGAGTTCTAAGGTCAAAGCTCTTTCTTTACTTCTGCTTCCTGTACTCATTGTTTATCACTTTAAAAATGGATCTAGAAAGCCCCTGAGCTAGTTTCATCATGCCTCTCTACCAATATACATCAATGCTGATCTGGAATGCCCCTCTTTATTCTGCTAATGGGCCCCTCATGAGCTGAGATCACACATCATGCTGAACCACACAAGGATTCTTCTGATGTATCCAAGAGTTCTCTGAAATAGCTGAGCTCAATTCATTTGTGATCTAAACCGTGTTTGAACTCAAATCTATGCAGGTGAAAAGTAAGTGTGTTATCTCAGTGCTCCATCAAGCTATCTTCCTTTTTATTGATCCTGTGAACACAATTGCACCTAGTGAACCTTTTTGTGGTTAAGTAAAGCAAGTAATTCTGCAAACATTTACTTGTTATAAAGGAAAGCAGTATGTTAAAGGAAATAATATCCTCATCATCTCTTGCTTGTTTATATAACATTATTTACTTGTTTGCAATAGTACCCAAAGGATCCAGTTAGGATTTGGTCCCTGTTGCACTAAAGATTATACCAACACATGGGAGGACACGAGCATATGTACCAGTACATATGCTAGCTGATAGCAGCCCCATCTTTCAGGGAGATGTGGCTATCAACTCTGTCGGTGGCATGCATACTCACTTTTAGCAAGCTGTGAAGCTTTAGGCTGCTCAGCTGGTACAGCTGAAAAAGGGAAGACAATGCCATGTTTTTCTTCCCCAGAGTTTAGGATTAGCTAGTCAAGGGCTAGTCAAATCTCTGCTACAATTTTACAACAGCCTGGCAGCCAACAGTTTCAAAAGGCCATTCTGGCAGCTTGAGACTTGCCAGAGTCTTAAGACCCTTCTCCTTTCCTTCAGAAACAGCTCTGATTCCGGGCTTCAAAATGAGCAAGCCCCAGCTTTCTAGTTTCTTTGGCAGCTGGAGTGGCACAAAACTGCCAGAGCAAAACAATCTTCCCCTTAATGTTGCAACATGATTTATGTTTATAATTGTAATGAAAGAGAGCAGCCTTTGATCAGTAAGAATGATTAATACTAAATATTGATTCACCCAGAAGTAGACTTTCTTTCCCAAATAAAAACTGTTTCATTTGTGTTCCCAAATCCCACTGTTTCATTTGTGATTATTGGTAAAATTGAAATGATATTCTTTTGCTGGATACTAGAAAACAATAACATGAACAAAAATCTTGTATAATAATTACAAGACCATTTCATTTCTAGTGCTTATTTTAAAGTTGTGGCAGTCCTGTATTAGTTTACTAAATAAATAGTAATTTTATAAAAATCAATAAAACTTGAAAGTCCTCAGCATCTTCCACAAGATTCTCAGCATCTTCCAGGATAAGACCCATTTTTGTACACGTGTAGAGATTAAGGCCAGATGGGACCATTAGAACATCAAATATGACCAATCTATACACCACAGGCCATTAAATGTCACCTGTTTACTCCTGTTTTGAGCCCTAACACTTGACTAAAACATATCTTCTAGAAAGGAATCTAGTCATGGCCTGAAGCTGTCATGAGATGGAGAATCCATGACTTTTCATGGGAGTTTATTCCAATGGTTAATCACCCTCACTGTTTAAAAAAAAAAGTGTGTTTAATTTCTAAATTGAATTTGTCTTCATCTTCCAACCATTAGTTTTTTATACCTTTCTCCACTAGATTCGAGAGTCCTTTAATACCTGATATTTTCTCCCTTTGGGATACTTATGCATTATTACTAAGCCACCTCTCAAATTTCTTTGTGACAATATAAACAGATTACGCTCTTTATGTCTCTCATTGGAAGCCATTTCCTTCTGCCCTTGAATCATTTTGGGGGTTTTTCCTGCATACTCGCTAACTATTCAATATTCATCTTATAAATGCCATGTAAATCTTTCAAAAGTTCTGTGTGTTCATGGAAGGAGGCAGGAGAGTAAATTCAAAGACTTCATTCATATTAAGGCCTTGGTCCAGCAAATGTTTAACAATAAAACTACTTCTCTGCTCCACTCTTTCTATCTCTAAGCATTGCATTAGTGCACCCTTCCCTTTTTGGTCACAGAGTCTCACTGGGATATCATGTTCACTATGATGTCTTGAATTCTTTTCAGAGACACTTCTTTCTAGGACACAGTATTCATTCTGTAGGTGTGTGCCTCACATTCCTTGTTCCTGTACTAAAAATGTATTTCGTTTGAATGGGCCCAACTTGGGAAATGAGCCACATTGCTATATATGACTGTCCTGTCCTCGTCATTCCTCCATTCTACAATCTTTGCATCATGCACAAATTTCATCAGCAATGATTTTATATTTATTTTCAGATCATCTATGAAAATGTTGAATCTCATTGTTCCTATACTGATGAGTTAGAACCCCACTACACACCCTCATTCTGTAGTGAGTCCTGATTGGCAAGCCTGATTGAAACCTTATTCTGATTATGTTACTTGTAAAATCAAGTACTAGGTATATGCTCATGCATCTTATTAGAATTGGGCACTTGCTGTCAGATTTTCAAAGATATTTAAGTGCCTTAAGATTCAGATAGTACTTATGCTTATTTTCAAAGACATCTAAGCAGGTTACTTCCATTGAAACCTGACTCCTAGGTCCCAGCATTGGAATACTTCCAGTGAAGTGTGGCTTTCCAGCCTCAATCCTGCAAACATATATGTTCTGAAGTCACCCACTGAAGTCAATGAGACTACTCATAAGCTTTTAAGTTATACATGTGCATAACTGTTCACATGATCTAGCCCTTGTAGATAGGTGCTGAAACTAGGAGTGCTAGTGGGATACTGCTGTCCCTGGTTGAAATTATTTCTGTCTTTCCCAGTCTTTCATTATGATTTCCTTAGGAAATTGGAGTTATTGTGAGAACTGTATAGAGAGCAAGACTACAGGAGTGGGCTTCAAGACACTAAGGTAATGAAGCTCAGATATGAAGCAAAAATAGTGAATGCAGGTCTGGTCTATGTTACACTCTGAAGAAAAGACTTAATGTATTGCTTGTAAGTCTGTGATGAAGATACTACATGAGGTTCTGAGGCAAATGTTGATAATGCAAATCTACGGACAATGACACTGCAATGTAAAGAATAAAAAAATGACTTTCGGTGCAAGTCTGCAGAAATGACTTTATAATATGAGAAGGCAAAACAATGTCAGTGCAACTGTGACTGATTTTACAATGCAAGCAAATGCAAAATGATTTCGATGCAATGCAAAGTAAGTTGTGAAAATAGACAATGTGAATAACCAAATTGATTCCCATGACCAAAAAATACTGTTTAGCATATGTCATACTTTGTCCTTGTTTATAGTCATTCATGTTAAGTATCTTTTTTATATTACTACTTCAGTTGCTACACTCAATAAGTGTCCACATATTGAAGACTTAAGTTATGTCATATTTATCACAATGATGAATTCATCAGTTTTACTTGCCTTAAATTGAATGCATTTTCACAAAAATATAAAATATGCAGCTTACAGTTATTGCTAATTTCTTGCTTTCTAGAGTAAATATGTTGTTTCCCAGAGAAAACTTTGTTTTACTCTTCTAATAATAATGAAAGACATTTCTGGTTCTAAAAAAAATTCTAAATTATCAAATGATAAAACATTCAGAAGCAAGAGTTCTGAATGAAGGATGCCAGTGCAACTTTATTGAATCCCATTTGTTACTCACCTAATTGCTGGACCATACACTGTGGCAATGTATAGTCCTGTCTCTTTGAAAAATTTCCTGTCCTGATATGTGAATTTCATTACAAAAACTAGATGTCAAATGAGTAGAGGAAGAGGACACTGGTCCCTGTATTCAAGCTTAAATGAGATGTGTAAGAAGGTAGTAATTACTGATCCATCAAATTAATGAGCCACAGAATGGAAAAGGGTAGAAAGAATTACCATGAAAAGACTTTGGGAGGCTTATGCTAGGAAGGTAAATAAAGAATGAAGTGTTCACAGTGCAAGTATTGCAGAAGTAGTACAGGGAGAAACATAGGAATTGAAGAAACACAAGAACAATGGAAGATGAAAAACAAGAGTTGCCAACATTAATTAAGAGGAAGAGAAAGACAAAGACAACTGGATTCCTGGGTGTTAAAAAAAAGTGAGAAGAGCATAGGGGCCTCCTGGATTGTCCAGGTCACTCATGTTAGAGGCAGCCCAGTTAAATAATACCTTTCATAAATGCATCAAGTTTAATTTGTAGACATTGCCCTGCATTTCAGACAAAATGAGGCCTGAATAGCATATTGCACAAAAGTGGTGTTCTTCATCTCTCCCATGTTAAAGGTGAGGATTCAAACTTTAAAGATACCAAGTTTACACTAATATTGCTTTTGAAGGGGACATGAACCTTTTAAATTTGCATCCACAGCATTTGTTTGTGTGTGAATATGAGCAAATTATAGTTATTGCTGTTGCTATCCTTTAGGTCTGTACTTCCTTCTCCCCTACATGCAAGTTGTGACAGAAAGACACAGATTTCCAAAGCACTCATTTAGGACTTTAAACATTTAAATTATCTGTTTAATTTAAAAATATATATATACTCTTATTTCAAAAGACAGATGAAAAATTTCCATTGCTGCAGTTCAGTTGTCTGCCAGACCTGACAGTCATCAAAAAGGGTAATCCTTAATAAGGTAATTTTTTTTATTTATTTTGAAAAAAAACTAGCTCTTTTTAGTTTCCACTTTTATTTATCTAAGATGTGCATATCACTTCTCCTTTACTACAACTTAAGTATGCTTTTCCATTAAAATATATCCTGTTTCATAAATTCAGATTCCATTTAAGAGAAAAACAAGATGTCAGAAGGTTCTAATTTTCCACAAAGTAGGCACATTTCCTGTACTAAACTCAAAACATTTTCCAGATTCAGGCCAGTTGAAATACATCTGCTCCCTATTTAGTAACTGATTTTCTGTCTTTCCTGCCTGACCTAGATTCAATGTGAAAACTTGTATCCTTTTGTACTCTAACTCCCCAGAGTACTTGTTCTCAGTGGGATCACCTAACTAGCTTTCAAGCCTCCCCATTTGGCGGGCACATTACTACTTCTATAGAAGTCAATGATAACTGGATAATGTCCTATAAGACACATTCAGTGCGCTTCAAGAAATTCTGTTGATGCTTAATATAGCTCCATTACAAGGATCAAAGCTTAAATCAATGTTGGCAGGACCTGAAGTTACAGAAAAGATGTTCCTAAGATACAAAATTGGGTTCTAGAAAGGAAGTTCCTCAAAGTTCAAAAGTGTTTGGCTCTGAAGTTTTTGGTTCAGGCTCATTTGCATTTCCAAAGAATCTAGCTAATATAAATAAAGGACTTAAATTTAATTGAAAGAAATTCCCCTTACCTTCTTTTGAAGTTTAGCCAGTTTACTGTGTGGATCGTTTTGATTCTTGGTGATGAGATCATTCAGCTGGCTGTCCATTTATGTATGTTTGATTTTATTCAGAATCATAGAATATTAGAACTGGAAGGGACCTCTAGAGGTCAAGTCCAATCCCCTGCCTTCATGGCAGGACCCAGTACCATCTAGACGTCTATCTGGCCTGCTATTAAATATCTCCAGAGATGGAGTTTCCACAACCTCCCTAGGAAAGGAATAGTTGTTCAGGAACCTATAATGTCTCATCATGGGACTATATTGAAGTTTCTTAATTTTAAAATCCATTGGATGGTCACTTTCTCTTCTGGTATTTTACTTTTTTTTTTTTTTTTAACACCGGTGAAAGTTTGTATCTCTATGTAACTGAGAAATCATACAAACTAAAAACACCTTGGCTGCGTCTAGACTGGCCAGTTTTTGCGGAAAATCATCTGC
>JANRFK010001234.1:93576026-93600112 GCA_030068395.1 Apalone spinifera
CTCCCCCTCCCCCCATAGAGGATTATAATTATTAGATATGTTTCAAATTCTGTATTTGTTGTCACTTTTGTGATAGAACTAATGAATGGTTCAGGCTTCCTTTCACCTAATTCAAATTTTTGTTTTCTAAATGAGGCTTTTTAGCCTTTTCAGTTCAATGAAAGCTACAATGGTTGTAAATCTGCCATGGTAGCTTTCCTAGCATCATGTTGCTCATAGTAAATTTGAGGAAATAGTAGCTCCCCTCTACACAACCAGTTATTTTGTCACTGTTTACTATAGCCACCACTGTTCCTATCTTAATTGCTTGATCCTACCATGTTATCAATTTTCCCCTATAGAAGATACTGCCACTCTCAGAGAATTTGCTGTAAAACACCTTGACAGCCGTACTCTTAGATTCAGCAGCTCTCTTATTAAAGCCAAATAAAACACAATCAGTGTTCAACCCACATGCTCTGACCCTCCACCTTTTCCTATCTCATTTACACATAAAGGTGGAATCTCTGAAGATGAAATAGGAGAGTTGAGGGATGTCTGCCACCAGGTACAATTAGCACCTTCTTGTGACTGAGTTCTCTGTGGGCTTTGCAATAATAATACAACTACCAAGTTTCATGAGCAATAATCTTCTGTCACAAATGCAAGCTCATACCTACGTCCCTGATGTTTATGAAGACTAACCGCACATACGTCTGCTGTAACTAACATTTTTTCCTGGGGCTAAATGCTTCTCAATTATATCCATAATGTAAATCTAATCCTCTTCATCATCTTCCTGCTTCCTTGTGTTACCCTTGTAGTGTTTACCATTGATGATTGTTCCTGTATTTCACTCTGGAATTAGGAAGCTCATTTAGGCTTTGTCTACACTGCAAGGTTTTTGCGCAAGAAGCTTTTTGTGGAAGAGATCTTCCGTAAAAACTTCTTGTGCAAAAGCACATCCACACTTCAAAAGCGATGTGCTTTTGTGCAAGAGAACGTCCACACTGCATGGACGCTCTTGAGCAAGAACGCTCTGATGGCCATTCACAGAACAGCCATCAGAGCACCTGTGCTTTTTCCGATAGGCTCTTTTTGCACAAGAAATCCCTGCGGAGCATCCACACATGCCTTTTTACTCAAGAGCTGTAGTGTAAAAAGGAGTTATTCCTCATGGGGAGAGGAATAACTTTACCAGCAAAAGCCCTCTATCCTGTCAATTTACTTTTTTTTTTTTGGCACAAAAACGCGCTTGAGGGGTCAATGCTCTGCCGATTTTTGCACAAAAATGGCCGCTTTTGCGCAAAACCCTTGTAATGTAGACATAGCCTTAGAGTGTGTGTGTGTGTATGGGGAGAGTGGGACTGTCACCCAATGCCTTCTGGTGAGAGCACCAGCAAAAGCCCAACTTTTAGAAAGGGTTCAACCAATATGGAGAAATGTCACAAGAGACGTCATAAAGCAATCAAAAGCCAGAGAGGAGACTCTTCCCTGCAAAGTGTGCGAGGGAGATAGAAGGCCAAAAAGTAACAGAGATTTTAAAGAGTAAACTGATCATATTTCTTGGCTTATTAGTAATATCCTCACCCAGTCGAGGTCTAATTACATCATCAAGTTTCCATAGTCACTCCCAAATTAGAAATTAGACACCACTCTTGTGTCTGCATATGAATTCTGGGAAAGGGTCTGTCAGTCGCAACATTGTCACTGTGCTGCTTCACCTCAGAGTATTCTTAAACTAAAGGTAATATTAATCACATAACAGTATTGTAGCTGAGATAGTTATTTTTTCTGTAAAGAGTCTATATGAGGTAAACTCATGTTTGTGAAAGGGAAGCTAGAAAAGGCATAATTTAAGACAAGGAAGAAGCAGGTACTCCAAACACAACCCTTGCAATTCATCTCACATTCGATCTGTAATAATCCTCTTCCCACCCAGGTTTGTGAGTTTTTCCATGAAAATCTGTGGAAGTTTTTTTTAAGACACTTTGAATCTCTGGTGTGAACAGCTTTTTGCAGTTCTATTCTTCACTTTTTTTTTTCCTTTCTCTCTCTGAATATATATGCTCCTTGAACCTACAAATCCCCAATCTACCTATTTTAAAGGAATCATGAATTCTATTTTATAGTCACAGGGAATAAAAATAAAAATTGGGTTTAAAGTTAAAGCAATATTTCTTTCTATATGCCACTGTCTATATTGAATGTCAAATGATTTTAGGAGCTGTAGCAAATTTCATAGCTATTTATTATTTTGAATGCTTAAGTTTCTTACTGTTGGCTGCTATAACTCTTGTCAAAGAGAGATTAAATTAAAACAAGCATTTAAGGTCATGTTATCCAGACTGAGCGCAAAATATGTGTACCAGACATGAGAACAAGGGTGCTGGAATTATTTGTGTAGTGGGGGTGCTGAGAGCTATTGAACCAAAATGTTAAACCCAGGTATAATGGAAACTACTTCAAGCCAGTAGGTGTGGCAGCACTGCTATTTCCAATACCTATGTATTAGAGGAGTACAGAGTATAAGCCCCAAGAGAGTCTATGGCCTTACCACTTAAATGGGCTAAACTTGTGTTGTTCAGAGGTGCAAAAAACAACCCCTAGAGTGACCTAAATTAGTCCAACATAAGCTGTAGTGTAGCTATAGTCTTAGATACTTGGGAACCTAAGTACCAATGATTAAGAGCCACATTTTCAAAGATTGCCAAAAAGAAATTAGTGATTTTAGTGGATAAGCATGTAACCTGCTTAGGTGCTCTGGAAAATTCCTTTGGACACCTATCTGCATCTTTAGGCACTTAAAGGCTTTGAAAATGGTGTTGTCAGTTTTGAAAGAGGGGCTTATTTTTCTACATCACTTACAACCTATCAAATGATAAACCTTTACCTGGTTTATTCGGGAGTCAAGCTGATCCAAGTCAAACACATTTGTCACTACTCTGCCTGACCCTAAGCCTGTGTCCCACAGAAAGGCATGAAAACTTGGGGGTAAGCTCCACCCAGGCCTATAAGGTTGGTGCTAACTTCTCTTATCCATTTAGGGCAGGTGAGTGGTGAGATGAGGTAATGAATGTAATACCAAAACCATGCCTGCTTATATGAACATCACAAAGCTAAGGATATTTAATGCTTTATTGGCCAGTATTATGACCTATGGGACAGAAATACGACCTCTCACTGTTGCTGAAAATAAGTTAGGTGCTATTCTGATGAAGCATCTTTGAACAATTGAAAACAACTGTACACATTCAAATCTAATTGAAGAGATCAGTGTGCTAATTAAACAGGCCTCACTCTCTCAATTGGTTACCCCATGCTCTGTATGTTATTTGCTCATAAGGCCTACCAATTTCTCTGCAAAAATAATCTCTGACTCTGACCCAGTGAAAAAAAGCATGCAAAGGACTCTCCATAGGGTCTCAAACTCAATGGCAGGATGATGACTACAAACATTTGTCCATCATAGGCATTCTATCTCATCATACACAAAACCATCATAGAGGTATATAACATATTTGATGGACTGTATGTATTCCAAGCACAACAGCATGAAAACTAACCAAACTTAAACATTTATAAGACACCCTTTAATTTAAATTGTAAACATATTTCTTTTCAAAAAAGTGAAAAAAGAGAAAAATATCAGCAGTGTTACCATTGAAAAATAAACCATAACAGCACTCACCAGTAACTTTGCCCTTTGCAAAGTGGTGAAAGGTGGCTCTTGCCCCTTTCCTTCCAGATATATGGACAAACTAGCTTCTCTTTTTTTACTTCTAACCAGGAGCTCCAACATATCTACTGGGCTTGGTAAAGGTGGGAGGAGGGCAGCTCCACACTCCCAGAAGGGACAGGGTTTTGGGCAGAAGGATTGTGGCTGTGCTGCCGATAGCAGTCCTCAGAATTGCCCGGAGCATGCCATGTGGCACTCCTGCAACAGGGGTGGCAACACCCAGAGCCCCAGGCTCTTTTGAATCACTGGGCCCTGTAGCAACTGTCTCTTCCCCACCCCCAATTGGGAGACCTGATTGTGCTATTTGATAAATTAGTTTAAGGAACCTTCCAACCAAATCAATACCTTAGTAAAATATAAAATCAATTATTATGCCTAAAATCTTTGGAAATATATTTTATCATAAACATATGGTGAAATTTCATAATCATGTCTATTGTTATGGAGATTGCACAAAATAAATTAGTGTTTCCTTCTTCTAAAAGCAATGAACATTATGAACACACTAAACTGCTCTGACATTAATTTAAAATAATATCTTTGTTTCAGTGCGTTAAATATGTAGTAATCTGTAATGATTACTTTATGAAGGCTTAAGCATACATTCAAAATATAAAATCAGTCTATAAATACTAATTAAGAAAATGTAAAACAAATAAGAGCTTAGTCGTGTATTCCATAATATTTAATGTACTCAGCAGGACAGCTGACTTGCCCTTACTACAAAGTTTTGCAAATAAATCACTGAATATATTCAGGATATATCAAAAAACCTGCTGCTGACATTTTTTATTCCCAAATTTAGTGCTTTTAATTAGTGTTTCTGTATGTCGAGTCTTCACAATCTGGCATGCAATGGAAAACTTATTCTGTTTCCTTTTAGAAAAAAATTGTAGAGAAGAATATTTTTTAAATGTCATTTTGCTAAATTTATTTTTCAGGGATTTGGCTTGAAGGTGTGAGCAAGGAGGGCAAGGGAAGAGAGAAAGCAGACAGGAGGGTGTGGGTGGGGCATGGGGCTGTGTAGAGGTGAACTATGGACAGGGCCACAGGCTGGGCAGCTCACCTTCCCAAATGGCAGCTTCACCCATTGCCCATGCTTCTGTCATTTTAGCTGTGATGAATGAAACCACGTCAATACAACTTTCTTTCCTGATTGAATTTCTAACTGGCTGATGGTGGAAGTAGCCTTGCTACAGATTCTAACATGTCCTGCCTAATTGGACTGAGTCTTTTTTCTTTATTTGTTGTACCCTACCTGCCATTCCTGGGCACATTCTTTTGTCCATTTTCCAAATGTCGATTTCCAAGGCAACATGCCAGTGAGTCAGCAACAACTTTTAGCAGCTTCTGTATTCATGGGTCCATGAGTATGAGAGGTTGTAAGCTATTAGGCAGTGTTCCATTCACCCACCAAGGTTCTGGGAGAGGCAAGGTTCTCCTAGTCATCACCTTGAATACAAGGCTAGAGCCCCCCCTCATACCCTTAAGGATAAATGGAAATCTTTGGTCCCAACCATGCCCTTACTGGTTTACAAGAGACCAATTTCACTTTTCTGCAAGCTGTTTTTAAAGCACAGTTAATTTGCTCCACTTCTCCTGAACTTTGGCTATTAATACTGCTTCTGGGCAGAGGGTCAAGGCCTGTAACTAAGATTTCTGCATCAATTTTACCACATTGTATTTTATTTTGGGCACACAACTCCTGGTATTTTAATGTGTGATGGATTTGACGGGTGCGAGCGCCCCCTCCCGGCAGGTGGGAGGTTCAGCAGACCCACCGTCTAAGTCTGTCATACGTCTGTCCTTGTGCCTGGTCCCCGGGACGGGGGATGTGAGTGCGATCACCCGGCTCTGTGGCCACGCCGGGGTTCAGCGAACTCACTGCTCTGCCCCATCAGGGGTCCATGGGTCCCGTGGGGAAAAGAGAGGGAAGGGTTGGGGGACCCACCAGGGCCTATTCTGAGGCAAGGTCCTTCCCGGAAGGAGGGAAAGGGTTGTCCAAGAGTCTGCTTGCCATCTTAGTTGCCCGGCTCCCTCGGAGAAATGGGTGACTTTGTGGCCGAATTACAGAAGGGGTCGGGGCAGCATCCAAAGGGACCCAGGCCCACCCTCTCCACTGGGTCCCCGCCCGGGGCCCTAAGTGGGGGAGGGGGTAACTCCCATACTCCCTCCACGGCAGGTGGGGACTATCTCTGTAACGCACCTGCCCCCCACGGGTGCCAGAAGTGCCCTGCCCTGGGCTTCTTCCACTCCCCGCTCCCCGCCGCCCCGCTAGGTGGTTTGCCTGGGCCACTCACCTCGCCTGAGCCGTTGGCCTCATCCGACTCGCATCTTGGGGGCTCCGGCCCCAGCCTTCTTGCCCTCCAGCGAGGCGGGATGTTCCTCTTCCGGAGGTGCATTCGGCCGCTTCTCCCTGCCTCCTCTCCTCCTGTCGCTCCCAGCCCCCTTTCAAAGGGCCCGGGCCTAGATGCTGGGGATGCCTGCCCTGCCCCCCTGGCGTCCCTATGTCCCACCCGAGCCCTTTGGATGGGGTCGGGAACTCCGCCCCCCACCCTGCGCTATCCGGCGTAGATGGCGCGTTCGCCGTCTCCCCGGTGCGCCCAGCGCGGTCGGTTCTGGCCCCGCCCCCGTTTTCCCACGCCGGCTCTCCTCCCAGCCAGGGCTATTCCAGCCATCCGGGTCAGCTGCCCGACCTCTCTCTACTGGGGTGGGGGTAATCCCCCAGCCCGGCTCAGTGCGGACCCTGCCTGTTCGGTCACATTCTGCAATTGCAAAAACCTCTGGAGGCTCTGCTATTCAGTAGCTTGCTGAAATTTGCAAGGCTCTCATGGAGTACCAGGAAGCATTTCCCACAATCCTGTTACCAAAATCAACCAGCACTTTCAAGTCCCTCAAAGCATCTACTTCTAGGATACCTTTTTTCTGCAAACCCATCAAGCCAAATTGTCCTTGACTTTTCTTTGTCCCTGAATTTGTATGGGGTTTTTTTCTTTAAATACAAAAGGGGACAGTGCTTTGTACCTCATTAAATCCCTGTGAGGTTTTTACTCCAGATGGAGGTCCAAACAAGTTTTTGGTTTGAGTATTAATTAGCCAGTATCTGGTCATGAGCATCCCGTAGCATAGGCAGGGGAAGGCTTTGCCTTCCCAAACTGCCAGGCATGGCACCATCCCCACACTGCCCCCAGAACACCTCCTGTAGGCATTCTGGGGGTGCAACGTCACTGCCCCCCCAGTGCCCACGCTCCCTCTGCTCCAGGGCTGAAGAGGCTGGAGCTGTGCCTTGTGCCCTCCTCCCTCCCCAGTGCTGTATGGTTGGCGTGAACGTGGGCCTGCCTGATCACCTCCCCTCCCTGTGGGAGGGAGGGCATGCTGTCCCACCTCCTCATGGGGGATGGGGAGGAGACAGGGCTTCAGCAGAAGGGGCAAAGCTGGAGGTGGGGTTTGGGGCTTGGCTCCCCCAGGCTTTACCTTCACCAACCACCCTGGTATTTGTCACTGGTTTCTCTGAGTAAATGTTGTCCGAACGCCCCTCCTGCAAACATCACATGAACAATTAACCTTTTTGACTCATTTATGTATAAGTGTGCTACAATTGGGGGTTCCTGCGGCATTCAGATTCCCTATAGAGTGGCAAAATGTAGCTCATTAGTGCTGTTTCCACTGTGCTCAGCCAGTTTATATTCTGCAAACTTTGCTAGGAGTTTGGGAGTAAGCATTCAGTCTATTGTTTCATTTGGCTCATATTTTAATATTCTCTTTCAGATTTGCTCATGCTATGGGTTGGGGTTGGCATGGGGTGTGTCTGTCCCTGAGTTTTATTTGGAAGTGTTATGACAGCCACTTTATCAGATTGTGTTTTAGGAGGATGTGTAGCTTTTTGGTCCTCTACAGTTCACATAGCTCTATCCTCAAAATCTCTTGTTCGAACTGTCATCAGATCCATACCAACCAAGACCATATGAATCGAATGGAAAAGTCATTGGATTGAGGCTTGTTTGAAAGGGAGGCTGCAAAGTCTGGGTTAATGATAGCCCAGAATGTCTCCATGTTAATTTCTTTCTAGCTATATAACTTTCTCTTCTGTCTGTGGCTTGTTGTCCCATTGATGAAATAGAACTGTGGGGCTTTCTCTTGGGGAGGGGATATGTATTTCTTACCTTTGCATATTTATGTACTTCTCTGTATCCTCTCCAGCAGGTGGGGTTGCCATTTGGATAACATAAGCAAGCCCTTCAAAATCCTAAGGTACCTACACTCCTTGCACATAGCTGCCACCTCAGTCATGTCAGATATTCTTACAATCCACCCTAGGGTCAACTGATTTCTCTGCTGCTCTCAGCTGGAGAAGGTATAGTTTCCACCCATTGCTCTGTTCTTCCTTGGGATCCTCTCCGTGCCAGAGGAATTGATTATGGGGTCAATTGGAGGAGGTCTTTGTAGCTCTTCCAGTGATCTCAATAAGGGACCAAATGTAGACTGCTCAGTGGGATCCATGGGGGATTTGTTAGGGTTCCTTGCTTTCAAAATTGCAATAAGAGAGATGTGCACTAGGATTCTCCTCTGATTCTATGTCTTCTTCTAAGTTGCAATTCCATCTGCTGCCACGACACCTTTTGGAACTGAGTCTTAAACCTCCTGCAATCATTACAGTCCCCAGCATAAATTAGAACAGTCTCTAATGGCTGAAAGAGGTGTAACTAGTCCCAAGGTGCTGAGACTGCAGAATGTGCAAAAGGAAGCTGTCCCTGTTTTCTTGTTTGTTGGCATAGCACTTAGGTCATTGAGGCCCCATCCCTCACTACCAACTCAGGAACTGAAAGGAATGTCATCAATAAACACTATTTCTTACCCCCCAAATATTCAGTGGATCTTTTTTAAAAAAAAATCTGAGATAATGGAAAGAATCATTGTAATTTTTATAAACTGCATTGTGGGAACATGCAAAGTCCCCATTGAGGGAATGGGACTGATTGTTTAAAGCTGCAAAAATTGGGATTGCTCCCTCCCTTCCCAACCTGCTAGCATAGCTGAAAGTTCAGGAGAGCTCAACCCAACTTTGGGATTGCTAAAGTCCACCTCACTCTTGATGCAGGAGTGATGGCACTTTGATGCAGGAGTGATGCACTTTGATGGCAACATTTAGTCCTACCTGTTGCTATTTTGTGTGCACTTATCAGGAAGCTTCATGCCTAACCTCCTGCCAGACATATCAGAAATAATATTTTTTCTGCTCTGCGAGAGCAGCTCCTGTTGACTGTGAATGTATGGTTCCAGGATAGCATACTGCAATGTAGTTCACACTAATTTAGCTCTCCACCTATCACTTACTTATCTTATGCTGATGGAACACGGTGTCATTTGATTACAGTTTTCTAAAGGCATGATGGATGTCTGCACACAAGTACCTTTTCCTGAAAAAGGAAGATGCTTGTAGAGGGCATATATGAAACCATTTTAGTGGTAATAAGAACATTTGAAGCCCAAACCAGTAAGTGTTGGCCACTCCATTTACACAATGACAATCTGGCTCTAAATAAATTAAAAATAACTCTGGAGTTACACAAGCATAACTGAGAGCAGAATTTGGCCCTGAGGATATTTCCTCCAATCTTTAATACAAGATATGACCTGAGAGAAGAACCAGCAGTGGAATGAGGCAATCAGAATGTAGTGACAAATAAAATGTCAATTTGCTCTACTGTAGGAACCAAATGGGTAAATATAACTGATAATTTTTTTAACATTTTTTTGTAGAACAGGGAGTTTGGAACAGAAACTGAAATAATGGTAACTTGAACTGTTTGGGATTTCATCTGTTCTGCAGACCATTAAACAAGATTGTCTGTGCTGTGAACTGAAGTGTGAACTGAGATAATTATACTAATTGTGCAGGCTGGGAAAGCAGAGAATAGACCGAGGAGCTAAAATGGATTTGTAGAGGGCATATATGAAACCAGATGATGCTCTTTCCAGCCTGGAGGATACCACATCCTACTGCAGGGACAGGACAGAGAGTCAAGGAAAACTGTATTTAATCTGCCTTCAGACGCAATTGTACTCTTGTGAATTATGTCTCAGGAGGCACTTCGAAACCCCCCCCCCCCCCCCCCCCCCCCCCCCCCCCCCCCCCGTGTTCCCTTCCCACTCATTTGTGAGCCCTAATGCAGATGGTCACAGTAGTGGTTGGCCAGTGCCAAATATTGTATTCACCTGTATGTCTGCAGGTATGGCCACTCACAGCTCCCCTTGAGAGTCAATCACCGTTCCCAGCCAATGGGAGGTGCGGGAGCCGGAGTCCTGGTCTGTGCTGCTTCGGACAATTCCCATTGGTCTAATTTAAAGCACTTAAGCAGCATTTTTTAAGTCAGTGGGACTACTTGTGTGATTAAATCAAGCACGTGTTTAAACTCCTGACTGAACTGGGAACTATTGGCTTTCTTCCACAACATATGAAAGTGAATTGGATTTTTTGTTTTTACTTGAATGGGCTTTCCATCAGGGGATAGGGCAGGATAAAGCAAGAGTTGGCAAATATTCAAAGGGTGTAAATACGAGAGCTGAGGGAAGAATGAAAAAAATCATGAATATTTGGCTGAATTTTTTTAAATGAATTCTGATAGCCAGATTCACAATACTGTCATTTGCGGAAGGAAAACCATTGGGTGGTTCATTTTTACTGTACAGATACTTTTCAAAAGTTCATTTTAATTACAAATATTTGCTGAAAAGTGAATTTTGAATTGTATGTGAAATTGCAACAACTGAAATGCCAGCTGTGGTGGTTCAGCCAGTCTATGCTGAAAGATGAGGTGGACCTAGCTACATTGCTCAGTGTGAAAATTCAACATTCCTGAGTAATGTAGCTAAATCAACATAACTCAAGTCAATGAGTGGCTACATTGAAGACAAGAACAACACCATTATAGCAGTTTTAGAGTAGATCTAGCTTCAATAGTATAAGCTATCTGATCAGGAACAGAAACAATAATATATTACTTATAAACTCAGATGAATCACAAAGGGAAACAAACATTTGTGTCCTTGGACAAATAATTTTGAGGTATCAATATGAATATTTATAAAAGTGTCATTGGCTGTTGATGTGGAAAGCAGCCAATCTCTTTGAGAAATTAAAATCAGGCTGCAGTCAGAGGACTGTTAACTCAATCATTTTTGTGTGTGAGAGAGAGCCAATACTCTACTGGGGGATGTTGCATCTGATCTCAAAGAATAACTGTCAGGAACTTTGTAATTCCTGGAGAATCCCTTATGGAGTTTGATGATGTCTATTACCAACCTTATAAAACAAATATGCCAACTTTCTATCTAGGTTTGATTCTGAGATTGAACATTCTGGAAAGATGTTAAGCAGTTCATAAAGAACATTCTTTGGGGAGTGGGATTGTAACAGTTTCCTTATTCTGACCACTCAAGGGCATAGATGATATTTCTGTACTTGTGGCTGGATAACGCTATGGATGTGGGAGATTACTCACGTTTTAGAAAATGTTTGTTAGGAAGACTTAGGAGGTAGCAAGGGAGAGAAGACCCTGTGTCAATTTCCATAGTGTGTCATGTGTTCACTCTGGCTATGTCTAGACTGCAGGCTTTTTTCAGAAGAAGCTTTTCTGGAAGAGATCTTCTGAAAAAACTTCTTCTGAAAAAGAGCATCCACACAGCAAAAGTGCATAAAAAAAGCAACCTGCATTTCTGAAAGAGAGCGTCCACACTGAATGAATGCTATCTCACATGTAAGCTGTGATTACTATGGATGGAGTGGCCACCAGGGCACCTGTGCTTTTTCCTCTTTCCTCTTCTTTCGAAAGAACTCCCTCTTCCCTGTCCACACACACCTTTTTCCGAAAGAGCTCTTTCAGAAAAAAGGCTTCTTCCTCGTAGAAAGAGGTTTACCAATGTCAGAAAAACCCCTCTGTTCTTTCAATTTTCTTTCAAAAAATGTGATTGCAGTGTGGACATAATTCAAGTTTTTCAGAAAACAGCCATTTTTCCAAAAAAACCCAACCCTCTGTAGTGTAGATATTGCCTCACACTGTGCCTTATTTCTTCCTCTGTCATTTCAGTTGGGACATTGTATAGCTTAGTACAGAAGTCAGAGGTAGGCTCGTAACCCCACTGCCTCCCTTCACCCCTATTTGGATAAATTTTGCCTCTGGGATGCATTGAGGATCAGGGTGGACGGGTTCGGGGTGCGATCACCCCCTGGCCTCCCCCGGGGGGCTCAGCGAACCCCAGCGCCCGTCCTTGAGTCCCCCGGCTGCCGGCCCAAGTCCAATACCGGCGCAGTCGAGTGCGATCACCCCGTCCCAGTGGGACTGGGGGATCTGCGGACCCCTGAATCCTGCTCCCCTCGATCGGAGTTTCCTCTGCCTCTCGGCATCCGCGAATTTTAATCTCCCTGAGGTCGGGCCAATGCCGGCTCCTGTGGGGGTATGTGGGGAGGGGGACCCGGGCCCACCCTCTTCTCTGGGTCCCAGCCCGGGGCTCTAAGTGCAGGGGTCTCCTAGTTTCCCACACGGCAGGTGTGGGATGTGCTCCCGAAACACATCTGCCCATGGGCGTCAGAAGGACCCTACCCTGGGCTGCTTCCTCCTCTCCGTGCATTCCTGCACCCTGCCAGAGGGGCCTACCATAGTTCTCGAGTCCTGCACTGAGGGCGTCTCCAGTCTGCATTGGGCCTTGGGCCCGGTGGCGGGAGGCGTCTGGAGGGATCCTGGGCCTCCGTGAGGCTGTGTCGGGCCGTCGGCCCCCCTTCGGGGGCGGCTCCATCCTACACCCATCCCAGGGCTCCCCTTCAGCCGGCCCTGGAGGCTGCCTCCTCCCCCGTGGCCGGTGGGGCCTTTTAAAATGGCCCGCCGGCTGTGACGCACCGCCGGGGCCCCGCCCCTCCCTGGACGTGGCGGGCTCCGCTTCCCTCCCCTGCCTGTCGCTCACCGCATCCACCCCCTGCGGACATACGCAGAGGGCGGGGCCAGCCGCCGCCCAGCTGCGTAGGCGTGGGGGAAGGCCCTGGCTCTGCTGCCCTCCCCCTGCGCTGCTGTGGCCGCCCGGCGCTGCCACCGGAATCGCGGCTTCCCGTGTGCCCATTCCGGGGTCCGGAGTGCGGGCCGCTGGTGGCCCATCACAACTGCCCATGGCTTATATTCAGGAGTAATGTGGGTAAAGGTGGTCTGCACCATTCCCTCCTCCATCCTGTAGACCTTCAAAGGAATCAAGAAATTTCCCAGGGGATATAGAAGCAGCTCATTTGTTCACAATCTACACAAAGGGCAGAAAGACCTGCCCGTTAAAGTAAAAGGGGCAGGTCTCTGTCCATAAAGAATAAAGACTCACCTCCAGAAAAAAATTAGGAGGACCTTTGCTAACACCTTAACAATAAACAGAGCTAGCAAATGAATACAAACATTTCCAAAAGCTAAGAGCACACCGATAAATGGCAACAGATTAGGCATTAGGGGGGAGGGATGGCTCAGTGGTTTGAGCATTTGGCCTGCTAAACCCAGGGTTGTGAGTTCAATCCTTGTGGAGGCCGTTTAGGGATGTGGGGCAAAAAATTGTAAGGGATGGTACTTGGTCCTGCTGTGAAGGCAGGGGACTGGACTCGATGACCTTTCGAGGTCCCTTCCAGTTCTAGGAGATAGGCAATCTCCATTATTAATTAGTGAAAGTGTAACAAGTTATGAAGGGAATAAATGCTCACAAAATAAAGTTTTAACTTCATTTTACTTTTTCTTCATAGGACTGTTCCCACCATTCTCTAAAATGAACAAAAATTAAATTAGTGTGTTATCCTTATTGCTTTTCATTTAATTATTTTTACTAATGTAATAGTCATACCCACGGTCTGTTACCAAGTAGGTTTATAGGCATAGGACTGAGTCATGCTGATTAGGTACAGCATTTCAATGAATGTGACAGTGAGTAATCTATTCTAGAACTCTTCAGCACACAGAGCTAACATCACTTCTCCCCATCCTAAACAAGGCATGACTGGCACACTTCTCATCTCCAGTCAGCACTGTTGGCCACTATGAAGCGGCGATAGTGCTGTGAGGTTGGTTGGAGAAAACAACGGTTGTGCTCTCTGAAACACAGGTAGTGCAATTAGTCATTCCTCACGACTACACATGGTGCTCAGAGGGCTAGACATCCTTTCTCAGTGGCACAGTTTTGCTACAGATCTCTCATCCTATTCCTTAATCAGCAGAATTGAGCCTAAATATTTTTAGTTACCAAACACTAGAAATGTTCCAGAAATGAGTACATATTACTTTGTACTTCTTTCAAATCAGGGGACACATTTTTAATGTGGAATGTGTCAAACTTAAACTGAGCTGTAGATCAAACAAACAGGACTTTAACTATTGTGAAGCCATTGTTCATCACTATACATTCTTCTTTTTTCATAGAACACTTTTATTTTCAGACTTTGCTTTCAAATACCAATACCTGGTCAGTGTGTAATCATCTTATCATAACCAGTTGGGAGATGGGTGGATGCAAATAGTTATTCAGAAGCTGTTCCTTTTACTTATAGATTGATCCACGTGGAAAATTTGCTTCATTTTATTTTTATTGTTTCTTTGTCATCTTTGTATACACATTCAACATCTGCCTTTACAATATAATACTGGAACACTCATGGACTGTTGTAAACAAATATGAGCAGTGTTCCTCATAAGCTTGAGCGCTTGGGCAACCACTCAGAAGAGATTCAAATACCCCCAGCTGATTAGCAGAGTGCCCACAGCCAGGTTTGTGATTGTATTGGTGGTGCACATTCACATATGCATTAGTAAACATAAAATTTTATTTTGCACATGGATGAAAAAGATTATAGAGAACACTGAATGTGAGCCCTTGAAATATTCCTAATGCTGAGTCATCTGCTGGAGGATTCTTCTTTTAACTTCTGCAAGTGCCCCCAACAGGTTTCTAACTTTTTGATGGGATTTTGCCTATGCTAAAATTAAGAAATAATTTATTTTAAAAATACTATGGAACCTGACCAATAAAATGTATTCACTGCAGGAATCTCTGTGGTCAACTCAAAGAAGGAAATATTTGAGAATTTTGGTCAAGAATTAGTGGGTATAAGTAAATGATATGGACTCTTCCTTCCTGAGTTATGATGCACTTTTACTTAATCAGTAAATAAAATATCCACTTGTTTCTCCAAAACTGATAACATGGAGAGTCTAAAATCTTTTGAGTTGTCAGCTCAATTAGCATATAGTAATCATGTTCAACTTCAGTTTGTTTATATGGATCAATTTATCTCTTGTGACATGTACTTCCATAGCTATGCTTTTAACTGAACAGTTATGCTTTGGAAATACCTTAATATGTGAAAGAATGTGTTCTCAACAGAGACTCTGCAGTAAGTTGCTTTTTTTTTTCTTCTGAGGAAGAAATACATGACTGAATCTTTGGTAATTACAGGTAACCCAGTGAGCTGTCAGTTACAGGTATGCATTACATGTACTATGAGTAGTTCAAATGTTAGCTTACTGTCTACTGTTCTCCCTTCAGCTGCCAGTAATTGTGGTTAAGGTTTCTCCTTATCCCATCCAAAAATACAATCTAATGTTTTTTGTAATACTTTGGTTGGAGGCAGACCAATTAATGTGGAAGAACTTTTAAAGTAATTCCCTTGGCCGTTGCATGCTGTATAGTACTAATCTGAGCATTTCTTCCTTTGGGAAGGAAATGTGGCCTTACCGGTATTATACTATCTTTTCATATGACTTCCCATTGTCACTGTTACCAGTAGCAACATTAAGAGTCCTTTTGTACATCAGAATCTTATGTACATTTTGTATCTGAATGTTAACCAACGCATTGTCTAAATCTGCCCCATGACAGCCACTGGGGAGCAGGGGTAGTGTTATGGGAGTGATACAACACCTGTAAACTAAAATACAGTAAAGAGGTCATTCATCACCAGCCATTGCCTTTGCTGAAAATGCATCAGTGGTGTCAATCAAGGGAAATTTTAAAGAAAATTAGTGTTGATGCTCAGACTCTTAAGTGTGAGGATACATGCACCTCATGATTTCCTGCTGAACTTCACTTACCTAAAAATAATAACCACACAGGGCCTGATTCTGCCATTCAGACTCTCACTGAACAGTATCTTATACCAGGAGTAATCCAGTTGCACACCTGGTGGGAAACAGGCTCCTTCTGGGCCTCCAATATAGTATGTACATGGGATCATGATTCGTCCCTTCATTTTGAAAAATATTGGTGTGTCTAAACTTCATCTGATTAGGATAAGCTCTGGTTTTTTTTCTCTCGTCATTTATGCAGGACAGCAGCTTTATTTTTAAATTTTTAAATATGTTGTGGTAAGTATTATAGTCTTTTGGAAGCATAGAAATGGAAATATAAGCAACAATGAGTATACACTGAAGAGCTCAGCCACCTAAACAGGATATACTATAGCAACTTGGAAGACATAATTCAGCAAGATTATTTCTTAGTCTTAAATTAAACAAGAAACCTCAAAGTAAGAATCACAAGCAAGATTTCTTACTGTTGATACTTTGTGGCACTTTTCTGTATCTTTGTTTTCCTGTTTTACAGACATAAATTTATTTAACTGCTGAAAATGCAGTTTCTTTCCCTCCCTCTGCAGTGCAGCAGAGCTGTCAATCAGCAGAGATAACAGCTAGCTAAGAAGGGGCATATCTTATGTAGTTTACTACCTGGTCAGGTGAGCACAGGGGCATTGACAGCCTCCTTGTGCCAAGGTGGGGAGGGCCCAGCTTTGCGCTCCCGGAAAGAGTGGAGCCCGAGGCAGAAGGAGCGGAGCTGGGGCAGACAGCTCTCTGTGCCACCCGGATTGTGACAGGCACCTGCCCCAGTCCTCAGAGCTACCAGCACTCCAGCAGTGATTTAAATGGCCTAGAATTCCAGCCACCACCCCTATAAGAGCAGCCCTTTCCTGTCCTGGGCTCCTTTGAATGGCCAGGTCCCAGGGCAACTGTTCTCTTTGTCTCTTCTTCTGTCCCATTGGCAGGCCTGGATGAGTGCAATATAAAAAATCTGTGGTAGATTCCTACAAAACCTACTGTCTCAGTTTTAATGCAGCAAATGGTAGTATAGTGGCATTTCTGAAAAACCAAGTACAGTATTAAATATTCACATATGAGCACATATATTCTCTGTCAGAAAACTCTGGGTAAAATTTTCTAAAACACCTAAGTCCCATTTTAAAAAGACATGGGAATTAATTGTCAGTAAGATTTAGACTTCTAAGGGCAAAATTTTCAAAGCTGTTTAGGTACCAACAGATGCTGATAGGCCCTTTGTGGGATCTTCAAACCTCCCCCTTTCTTTCCTCTTCTCTGGACTAAATAAGCCCAAATCCCTTAGCCTCTCATAAGTCATGTTCCCCAGGCCCCTGGTCATTTTTGTTGCCCTCCACTGGACTCTCCAATGCATTCATGTATTCATATGCTTTCTGTAATGGGAGCCCCGGAATTGGAGACCAGATGTGGTCTTGCCAGTGCCAAATAAAGGGGAATAATCACTTCCCTAGCTCTGCTGTCAGTCAAGACTGACAAGGTTTGAACTCTGGGGCATCTGGTTTTGGTCACTGTCAGAAGACAGAATACTAGCCTTTGGTCTCAAAGAGGATGGTTGTTCTTATGTTCTTAAGATCTAAGTTTTTCAACTCAAGTTTTAGATTACTAAGTCATTCCCTTTTAGTAAAGCAAATAATTCCACTTCAGCAATGATTTATTTTTGGATTAACATTCAAATTAATCATAAACCATGATCTAAACAAAACAGAAGAAATTGTTCATAATATTTTGATCTAGCATCCTCCAGTGCTGCTCACAGAAAAGGAAAAATTGAGTACCGAGTTGTCGTTTAGCAATGTCACTCTCTTATAGTACTCATTTGAACTTGCTAATTATTTGAAAACCTCTTACTGTTAGCTTGTGTAGTTTTCCTATCTGGAAATATTTCCATCTATCACTGCCACTGAGCTCCCCCCAGTACACTTCTGTTTTTGGAAAGTATCCAAAAATAGAGCTGCAGAATGTACCTTGTGCCCTATGTAGGGGATATCAAAATCCACTACATATGCAATGTGTCATCCAGTGTTCTTAGAACACATAAAGGATCCAACTGTGCTGTTAATTTGGTCAGGCCTCAGGCCCCCTTAGCACATCTATTTTCCCTGATTGTACTTCACAGACTAGATTGTATTTCTATGGCAGGGAACAGAGGAAAAACAATCCTTTTCAAGCCTCTTAAATTAAAAAAAAAAGAGAGAGAGAGAGAGAGAGAGGTTCCAACATAGCCAGTTAGCTGACATGATAAAGCCTGTCACTAGCCATTTATCTTTTCCTTGACTGTGACTTTATCATTTAATCTGTAACTATGTGATGAGTATTGGGGAGGAAGGAATATGCATGTTTTTTAAATGGCTGTACTTTAATAATATTTCTGTACATTCTTGAAAAATCACTTGGACTCCTTGGTGATTTGAAGCCTATACATTGTATTTGGGATAACTTTTTAAAAATGGTCTCATTATTGCTTTGTCTATCAACTCCAGAAAAGGAGAACTAAGTCCAAATAACTTGGAACTGCTTTAGCCAATAAAGGTTTAAAAAAATCTTCAGTGTTCTCAATCAATCCCAACATACTGTACCTCTGAGGCCCTTAAAAGGGAGGAACTCTGACATTTGCTGTGGTACAGAGAAACAAGGAGAGTTAAAGCTGCCACATGAGGATATTCTGTTATTTGCTGAGGAACACATTGGGAGTACCAGCAAACTGGGGCTTCTGATAAGGAGGAGAACTGGTATGTTTCTGTTGTAAAAATTCCTCAAGGTAACTATTGGCCTTTAGCCATGCAGTAGGGTGGAGCTGAGTCTTCCAGCAGATTCTGAGAAATTTCCCTCCTCTGTGTGAGGGATCAGAGTGGTCCCTTATGAGCCTGGGAACTATTTGCTTTTTGTTTGGACTGCTTTTTATCTTCCTCCCTCTTCGCCTGCCTCTCCAGAAGGTCATAGCCTTATTTAAAGGTATAGCTGGAGGTCTATGCCCCAGGACTGAACCTACCTTCATCCCAAAGGAGTGACCTTGAGAAATAAACTTTAATATCAAGATTTTCAAAAGTAACTCATGATTTTGTGTACCTCATTTTTTTTGTGTTCAACTTTACAATTCCTGCTTTTTAATTTTTTTAATATTATTAAAAGAGTGAATATTCACATCAGGGAATGTTTGCACTGATGTCAATTAACTATGAATCGGACCCATGTTGCATTGACAATGTCACTGGAGTATTTTCCATTAGATGCTTCTATCTCTTTGAAGGTATACTTCTCTATGTATGGAGCTTCTATTATAGGTATCACTATTTAAAATGTACAGTAGTTCTGCCAGCGAGTTCCATTACCTTTCCCCCCTTCTAATTGGCCAATTTTTTTTGTCACTTTGTCAATTAATCACAGTTAACGTATGTGATTAACTGAAAAATAATTGTGATTTAAAAATCAGTTGTGATTTATGGCAGTTTTAATCACACTGTTAAACCAATTGAATTTTTTTTTTTACATTTCCAAATATATTTATTTTAATTACAACACAGAATACAAGAGTACAATGTTCACTTTATATTATTTTATTAAAAGTACTGTACTGCAATTACTTTATCATGCAAGAGCAACTTGCAAAGGCAGATTTTTTTTGTTACATTACAGTATTCAAAAATAAAGCAATGTAAAGCTGTAAAGTCTGCAAGTTCACTCAGTCCTTCTTCTTGTTCAGCCAATCAATAAGACAGACAAGATTGCTTACATTTGCAGGAAATGATGCTGACCTGCTTCTTTCTTACAATGTTACTTGAAAATGAGAACAGGTGTTTGCATGATACTTTTGTTGTCAGCATTGCAAGCAGTGTTCCCTGTAAGCTGTGTGCTTGGGTGGCCACCCAGGAGAAATTCAAGTGCTGCCCAGCTATTAGCAGAGCACCTACAGCTGGCAGCATGTGTATTTACTGGTGGTCCACATGCACACCTGCCGTAGTACACCTAAAAAAATTATTCTGTACCTAGATGGAAAAAATGAGAGGGACTACTGGTTGCAAAATATTTGTGCCAGAGATGCTAAATATTCATATTCCCATTCAGGCTTTGGCCACAATTCCAGAGAACATACTCCCAAGATAATGACGTTCATTTAAAAAGAAGTGCTAATTAAATTTGTAATTAACTCCTTGGGGGAAATGATAGGTCTCCCATTATGTTTTACCCACATTCAGGCATATATTTCAGTCTCGGATGATGATCCAACACGTGTTCATTTTAAGAACGCTTTCACTGCAGATTTAACAAAATACAAAGAAGGCACCATTAAAATGTGAGCTTTCTAAAGATAGCTACAGAATTCCATACATAGTTTAAGAATCTGAAGTCCCTTCCAAAAATCTGAGAGGGATGTGGCATGGAATATTCTTTCAGAAATTGCAAAAGAGCAACAGTTTGAGGAAATTACAGAATCTGAACCACCAAAAATAGTGGCATTTGATTCAGATCCTGACTTACTTGGTCCTCACTTCTTTGGTTTGCCATTGAGCAGAATTCATCATCAGCATCCCTTTTGGAATGGTGGTTGAAGCATGAACAGATTTTTAGTGCTTCTTGTGCCGCCAGCTACAACAATGCCTTGCGAATATCTGTTTTCACTTTCAGGTGATGTAAACAAAACTGAGCAGCATTATCTCCCATAAATGTAAACAATATGAGTGATTGGCTAAACAGGAAGTAGGATTTGTTGACTCTAAAAAATCAACATTGTTTTATTTTTTAATGCAGGTTTATTTACATAATTCTACATTTGTGAGTTCAAGTTTCATGACAAGAAGATTGCACAACAGTGCTTGTAATGGGGGAATTGAAAATTCCTATTGATTTTTACAATGCAAGTATTTGTAACATAGTATTCAGTGTTATAATTGAAATCAATATATTTTAAAATGTAGAAAACAACCAAAATATTTAAATTATATTCTATTGTTTGTTTTATTAATTATGATCAATTTTTAATTGCTTGACAGTCCTAATTTTGGGGGAGAGGGGGTGGAAGAGAGAAAGTGTGTTCTTGTTTAAAAACCAAGAACAAAGGCTGCCATATAAGACTGTAAAATAAATAAAGTTCTAAATACAGCAGCCTTACTGAAATGGGGAAAATACACAGTAAATATGAGAGTGAGGATATGGAGGGGGAGGAGATTTGCTGAACAAGGAAGAGGAAATAAGCAACTGAACCCTTCAAAGTTGGAAAATGCCACTTTTATGGTGTAACCTTTGATCAAATTGAAGGTGTTATACATTTTCCTGAGTTAAGCATACAAAACATTTATTCTCAGTGGAGAGAACACTCATTACTGTGGGGAAACACCTATGAAAAAACCCTGTACTGACAAGTTCAACTATTTAATTGGTGTTTAAAAGAGGAAGTATCAAGTGGTTAAATCAAACGACTAGGAATTGGACAAAATAGCCTCTTGTCTTCTGTTTCTCACTGATATGATTGGTGAACCTTGGACAACCTCTGGATGCTCAGGATTCTCAATCCAAGATTTGAGGTTAATTCTTGGACATTGCGAGTCTTAATTCACTGGTGGTAGTAAACCACTGTGTGGAAGAAGCTATAAAAGCAAAAAGCTGTCAGTTTCATCTTCTCCTCCTCCTCCTCCTTACTCCTAGAGGTCACAATTGAAATTGAAGTACCACTGTGCAAAGTAATGTGCATACATATAGTAAGAGATGACCCCTGCCAAAAACAGTTTAAATTCACTATCTATCAATTAGACTGAATTCTTAGCCCATATCAATGGACAACATGTGGCTATGCTGCCTCAAAGGAGCAGTAGGGAGGTTGCATATTCAAAAATACCCAATATCAAAATACAGTAAAACTCCAATAGTCTGGCATCCAATAATCCGGCACGCCTGATAGTCCGGCATCAAAATGGCAAGAGCCTAGTAAGTGAGCCTCGGCAAAAAAATGAGTCACAAGGTAACAGTGGCAGCAGCTGAACTGAGCAAAAAGGGTAAAAAAGGCTTAAAAAAACTAAAACATTACAGTATACTGCATACAGTATGTACAATAAAAAGGGTTAAGAACACTTTATATACAGTATATAATGTATACAGTATATATATAACCTGCTTATAGTACCTCCTGATAGTCCGGCATATTTGATAATCCGGCACCACCTAAGTCCCATAGGTTCCGGATTATCGGAAGTCTACTGTATATGTATTCTGATAAAGGCATTATAATAATTGCTACATGGTCCAGCAAATTAGCATGTACCTGTCTGTCTCCTACTTAATAGAAACAAAATCTTTTTTATACAAGACTTGTGAAATTTGTTTTAAAAAAAATGCAAATTCAGATGTAATGAAGTATAAAGGGGATTCTTTATTCAGGTTTCTGGGCACATATGTGTCTTTGCGGTTCTGTTAAGCTCTTTAATATTCAGACTCACTAAACTGAGATTGTGCTGATTTATGTCACATCACCACACAAAGGTTTTGACTGTAGTGATTAGGACTCCTAGTCATGGACCAGCATCCCATTGTGCTAAGTCAAAAAAGACCATTCCTGCCCTACACAGCTTCCAATCTAACTAATGGGTTGCTTGCCTTTCTTTAATAGTTTCCACGCCAAAGTACTCCTCTATTAATTTTATAACACTTCGGGGTATTAATGTCAAGAACTCCATAATAATATTAGCACATTTAATTTATTTCTGTTGTACTTCCATAACAGGGTAAAAAGAGCCCTCTCTATGTTAAAGGGCAAGCAACATGTCAATGAAAACTATCAGAGCAAATTTTTCTCAGAGTTTAAAGTGAAAATTAACAAAGATTTACTCCCACAAATCTCCAGATATGCTTTTTAAGACATGTACAGCAGTTGCATGTATGCATATTATTTACAGGATGTAAATACTTTAGTTCACGGTTTCCCAACCTATAGGTTGCGACCCAAATATGGGTCACTATTACATTTCAAAAGGGTCGCCAAGTGTCTCCACAGGTAGTGCTCTTAAGGAGTCAGTCATACATTTGAAAAGGTCATCGTACTGTGTCTGTCGCACCTCCACCCTGCCTCCCCCCCCCCCCCCCCCCCCCCCCAGTCAGCTCAACAGCTGGCTTATTTAACCTTGAGGCAGTTAAACCAATCAATTTAATTAAATACCATTTCAGTGACTTAGAGCACAGTAAGGCAGAGGTCTCCAATCTTTTTGAGCACAAGATCACTTTTTGAATTTAAGTGCAATCCAGGATCTACCTCAAAACCAAATAACCTTGCCCCGCCTCCTTCGTGCCCCTTCTCTGAGGCCCTGCCCCTTCTCACTTCGTCCTCCCATTCTCCCTCCCTTTCATCAGGCAGGGGCAGAGGGTTGGGGCACAGGATCTTGTCTTAGGCTAAGGGATTTGGAGTGGGAGGGAACTCTGAGCTGAGCCTAGGGCAGGGAGTTGGGCTGCAGGAGGGAGTTCAGGGTGCAGACTCTGCAAGGGAGTTTGGGTCTGGGGGAGCTCAGGGCTAGGGCAGGGGCTTGGGGCATGGAGGAGGGTACATGACTGGGGCAGGGGTTCGGAGCTGGCTCCAGCTGGACACAGTTTACCACAAGTGGCTCCTGGGTGGTGGTGCAGTGGGGCTAACGCAGGCTCACCCCTGCCCTGGCCCTGAACCACTTTCAAAAGCAGCCAGCAAACTCCTTCTATCCTAGGCCCTGTTGTCCCCCTCTCCCCATTCTGTGGAGATAGAATACAGGGTGGAAGAAGGAGCGCCCTAACATCAGCACCCCTTCTCTCCCTTCCCTGCTCTGTACCACAATCAGGAGCTCCCTGGGGACGGGGGGAAGCTCCCAGGCAAAGGGCAGGAGGTGCACAGCAGTGGGAGAAGAGACAGCTGAAGTACCTGCACTTGATAGCCTCTTAGCCAAACCAATCAGGATCACCTGCAGAGGCTCCAAGATCTACCAGTAGATCCTGATCTCACACCACAGGAGTAAGGAAATATCCCAGGACATGGGGGGGAAAGAAGTTAGAATGCTAGAAAACGCAGAGAAGAAACAGTGCCCAGCTCAGGTAGGTAGGGGTGGGGGTGGGGGACCAGGTGTCCGGGTATCCGGTTGAGTGGTTTCCAGCTGCCCCGGCCGGGGTTCCCACGGCTGGCGTTGGCCAGCTAGGGCAGAGTCCTGGCCTGCTTGCAGCCACAGAGGGCTGGGGTAGGGGCTGGGACTGTATTTGGGAGCCAGGGGGTGGGGCGGGGGGAGAGGCTGGGACTGTGCTAGGGG
>JANRFK010001234.1:93615052-93625330 GCA_030068395.1 Apalone spinifera
TCCGCATGTTTGTTAACCCCTTCAAGGAACTCTAATAGATTAGTAAGACAGGATATCATGTTGACTTTTGTCCAACAAATTATGTTCTTCTAACCCATGCCTCACAATTTTATTCTTTACTATTGTTTCAACTAATTTGAAACTAATAAGGTTAACTTCTTATACTTTTGTGGAGCTGATAGGGGGACCTAAAGAAACTCCTATTTCCAGTAGCAAATGTTACCCCACAAATATTCTCACTGGCCCCCAAGGTTACACTAGTATGGGTTTATTGCCACTAGGTAAAACTAAAGAGGAGAGAGCAGCCACCAAATGTTTAAACTAAAGAAGATACAGAGCTATCTCTCTCTCACACACACACACAAACAAGAACACACACCCCTCCATTCATTCACTCATTCACACACATTCATTCCTGCCCTCAGGCACTCACACACTTATACAGGCATATGGGTTGCAGAAGGAGCCAACGCATGTAGATCCCGGAGGGTCTGTCTGTTCATCATGGCTGGGGAAGCTGGTCAGGAGGACAGACACTGGCTGTAGACATAAGTTTCTCAGTAGCAGGGGAAGAAAGAATCTCACATGTGCTTCTTCTCCTTATATTGTGTCTGAATGGTCCCTGTGACTCATTCACCTCATCATAAGGGAGCATTCCCAGACTTCCCTTTATCCAGCAAAAGCAGCAGTCTGTGATGACTCATCACCATGTGCTCCATTGTTCCCTGTCGTCTTCAAACACAAACACTCTCACACTCTCACTCAGGGAAGAATGCAGTTTAGAGCAAGTTACAAGCAAGGTAGCTGAGAGTTACAAAGATTACAAAGTTGCAGCTTATAGTAATTTTCTGAGAGTTACAAAGATTACAAAGTTTGACAAAGATCACAATGAGTTGCAGTTTAAAGCCTTAGACCTTACAGTTTAGTGTAGTTTTAGAAAATGCATGTGTATAAATCAAGTAAGCTCAGGTGTAGGCTTTTTTATGCAACAGCAAACACCAGCAACATCTGTCTTATGCCTAGCTTCCTGATTGTTTCCTCTAGCAGCCTTCCATTTTAACCCTTCCAAACAGGACTGTTTCTCCCAGACCTCTTAAAACCAATGTCTTAAAACAATATAAACCAGGGCAGCATTACCAACTTTCCATTCATAATTATTTGTGGAAAGGGGAAATGCCTCAAATATTACACTCTTCATATATGGGATGGTAAATATTGAATATAGAGGCATGCTCCATAAACCTAGAAAATTATAATTGCAACTCTTCAGTGCTATCTATGCTATAAAATAAGTTACTTTGCAGGATACTAGAAAGCTACTGCTTAGCTGTTGGATGCTATATAAATCATCAGCAAATCCGAGTAATAATGAACAGTTAATATATCAATATTGTTGGTTAGCTTATTCCCCTGTTCTTAATATGAACAATTTAGAAACACTAAAAGAGCTTGCAGTCATGTGTAGAAGACGTAACAAGGAAACTGTACGTGTGTCCACAGATAGTTGGACACATTCATGATGTAACTATAGAGTCTGTAGCTCTTTGTAACCGGTATATTACTGGTCAGTGTTTTTCAAGTAGCAGCAAAAGAACTATTTATAGTTAATTCCATCTAAAGGAAAAATAAGAATAATATATTTTAATCAGACTTAATTCTCTGGCATTTTAAGTGTGTATCTCAAATTTGGTATAATAAGTATCAAATTCAATAACAATGTAAGTCAGTACAAAAAATGTTTCTCCTGCAGTGCTATTTTGAGTCTGATACTGAATTCTGTTACTTTTAACTGATAGAAAGCAATCTTTCTTACATATTCTCAGTGATGGAGAGTATCTTTAGCAGGCTCTGCAGTCTTTTGGGTTACATCTAGACTACAAGCCTCTTTTGAAAGAGGCTTTTTTGAAAGTAGCTTTTGAAAAAGCCTCTTTTGAAAGAGAGAGTCTATACTGCAACCGCTTCTTTCGAAAAGCGAGCCGCAGTCTGGATGCTCTCAGAGGCAGTCTGGATGCTCTCTTTCGAAAAAGCACTGTTTGCATTCAAGAACACCTTTTTTCGAAAGAGCACTTTTGAAAAAAGGCATTCCTCCGTGTAAAATTAGGTTTACCACAGTCTAAAAGACCGCTGCCTTCTTTTGATTTAATTTCAAAGAACGTGGCGGCAGTCTAGACATGGGGAAGTTTTTTTGAAAAAAGGCCACTTTAAAAAAAAAACCCTATAGTTTAGACACACACTTGATGACTTTGTACTCTAACTCTAGGGCCTAATGACTAAATCACTTCTATGTAGGAAACCCAGCTCCTAAATGAGTACTGCATGATTATTCCAATCTGTCTGAAGATATAGGAGAAATTCCTGCTGTGCTCAATCTTGTTATATAGTTACTCAAGTTAACTCACCCTGAAGTTGCAGAGTTTATTCCTTCCATTTAGAAGAGAACATTTCAATTTAGTTGGTGTGCATTTACTCATTGAAGGGCTATGACTACTAATGTTAGAAATTTAAACCTGTTATTTGAAAGTTTCTATTCATAAAACAATTTAATCTTGATTTTTAAAAATGTAAACTCTTATGTGGTGATATTAAAGGAAACTTGGAAGGAAAATTGTTTATGATGTAAAAAAGTAGATGTTGGCTCTGATGACACAACTTCCTATTGTCTGCTCAGTACATATAAAGTCTTCTGGACATCCCATTGACAATCTCTTTCCCTATGAGTTTACAAACTCTATAGACAATGTACAGAAAAGAATAACAGAAAACAATGTGATTGAATAGTGGACTTAAACTTTAGACCTGTTTCCACAATTTATGTTTGAATTCTGTTGTGGTGGCTTTAAACACCATATTCCCTTACTAATATTCAACACCTTATTCACTCAGGTCCCAAGACCTTAATTTTGAACACATCACTAAGGTTTTTTGATTGTCCATTCTGTTAAATTACATTTGAGTTGATTAGGCATAAATGTAGAGATTGGATACAGGGCATACAACGCATCCAAAATTACACAACAAACTTCTTAAATATACATTTACAAATTATATTACAATTATTATCCATTTCATCACACATTTAAGGAGTGACATGGTTACCTTGTAGGAACCGATCCCTTTACAGCATGTTTGTCCATATACTATTCATGTGCAACTTACACTTTACTTCATTTTTACATTCTTCAGTTGACCTATCCATGTTATCTTGACCATTGTAAAGGGTCCACTGGGTGCTTCCCTCCCTGGCTTATCTGAGCTAGTACTGACAATCTGCTTCCAGCCTGCTCAGATGTTTACTTTCCTAATCCTGTCTCCCAAGAAATAAGGTCTTCCCCATGTTTAATTACTTATGTAAAACCAGGCCTACATATTTTTATGTGCACATTATTTTCAATAAGGCAAGGTAGATCTAGGATTCATAGTCCTCTCTGTAGAAACTTAGTTTCAAAAGGACATAAAAATTAAAAGGTGAAAGAATGTTGAACAGACTAAAGTGGGGAGGACAAATTAAGCAGACTATTAGCTGGAGAACTAAACCTGAAAACAGATAAAATATCAGCAGCAAGAACCAGGGATTCTGGCGGGAAGCTCATTCTTATTCTGAAGTTGTTCTTTGACCATTGATGGTGGCTTCATCAATCTCTCACGTTAGCCTCAGCTAGTTGGGGAATATTACACCTGAAGTTAAATCCTCCTCTCGCTGCTGTAAAAGAGAGATTCTGTTCTTCTTATATTCTCTCCCATTTCCCAGCTATGCAAGTGAGGGAGGGAGTCCCACTTTGATCCCCTTTCATAGATATTTCTAAATACAGTGATAAGGAAAGAGATCAATCTTTTCTCAGTTTTTGCTTTTGGGTCCTGTTTCACATGGCCTAGGGTTACCTGTGATGCTTATTACAGATTTCCCTAAGCAGCTCAAGAAATTGAAGGATCAATGAGGAGTACAATTAATTCGAAGTACAGGGTTTTCCCCTGGAGTACCGCGTCTATACGCGGCGAGTTAATTCAGGCTAGTCAATTTCCAACATGGCGACTGGACGTAAATATGCTAATCAAGGTGGGATATTTAAATCCCACGCTTGATTTGCAACTTAGGTCGCCTTCATTTGCCTCCTAGCCCGAACTAGGAGCCAAGTGTAGACGTACCCTAACACAGTTATTTGGGCATAAGCTTTCATGGGCCACAAAAAAAATAAACAAACACTTTTTGCCTGTGGAAGCATATGCCCAAATAAATCTTTTAGTCTTTAGGCACCACTTGGGCTATGTCTACACTGGCGGGTTCTTATGCAAGAACATGTCCACACTGCCCTGTGCTTTTTTTCAAGAGCATCCTTGACAGTGTGGACACTCTCTTACGCAAAAAAGCTCTGATGGCCATTTTAGCCACCCACATTACCTGCCACGTGTCCACATTACCTTCTTGCACAAGAGCTCCTGCACAAGAGGGCTTATAGCTGTTAGAAGAGAGTGTTGTGCAAGAAGCCTTCTCCTCTGACACTGTACTGTAAATCTTCTTGGGCAAGAGCGGGCAGGCAGTGTGGATGTTCTGCAGGTTCTTACACAAGAACAGCCATTCTTGTGCAAGAACCTGCCAGTGTAGACATAGCCTAGTTGTTTCTGAAGTACTTCTTTGATACTCTTGTACAACTGTTTGCCACTCTGTTTTAAAAAAAAAGAGTAAAAGCTTCTCTGATGTTTTTTTAAAAATACACACTTGATTAAAGTACTGCTTTCACAGTGAAGCAGAGGGATGCTGTCAGAGGTAGATATAATTATATTTTCTCTAATCCCATGGACACTGTGTTGAAGTGCTAGTAGGGAGCCTGGATAAATAGATGCTGAAATGGTATGGGGGAAAAAGTGGTTACAAAACATTATTTAGACCAGATTTATTCTCCATGAAATTATTGTATTTTCTTGCATTTTTTTAATAGTTTGTATTAACACATACTGTGTCTATATATACATATACAGTACATATACTGCTTTCTGTTTTCTAGCATTGCATGTGCATAGTGAATTGTTTGCAAGTAACAATCTCATGTGTTCCAGACTGATGCATGTGTTGTAATATGCTATTTTAGATGTCCAGCACTGAAGAAAGTTAGTTAGTTTGCACAGCTTGGTGAGATTTGGCAGATTGGTGATAGCAGATTTAGGAGGGACAGATTGGTTTCTTCAGATCCCAGGAAGACAAATTGCAACTGAAATTCATCCATGCTCAGTGAACCAAGTCTGTGGATTGCTTAAGACTTTCATGAGTCTTCAAAATAACAGCATTTGTGGGACTTAAGAAGATCATAGCCCTTGTGCTGACCTGCTGCACAAGGATGAATATTACTAGAAGTTAGAGGTTTTTTGAAGCAGTGTGCATTAGAATCAGTAGTAGCTGATAGAACAGAGTTATACAGTGGCTCATACAGTAAACTGTTTTTGTTGCCTAGCAGATGGGCCATTACCTTTATGCATTGAACCCTATCCTTATATTTCAAAAGAAGTACTTGTTAAAGCTCTTCCTTTATGGTGCCTTATTAGAGAAGGAACTACATTTAAAAAAAAGCCCTATGTGCTGTATTACACCAAATGCATATTCATTCTGTATTAATAACACATTCTCAATTGTGGTTTTGAATGTGGAGTGACTTGAGTATTTAAAATAAAATCAAATAAAGGAATGTTTAAAATAAATAAAAACTGAAAGATAAAGAAAACTGGGAACTTACAGTGTGGACAGTGCTAGAAAAGGATTTGCACAAAATAAGAGAAGAGATTTAAACAGAAGTGGAATTGTTTTTAGGGCTGGCACAAATACCTGTTGAAGGAGGTAAGGTTGGGAAAATTTCCTACCAGCCTTGTTGGCTGATCTAATAGGTCTTTTCCATCTTTAATTTACATAATATTCATTTACAAAGATCTCTATTGTACATATATAGTATCCAAGATTAGGATTAATGTCATTCATGCATTTGAGATTATTATGTAAAATACATAGTTATATTTTGAATGGTCAGATGTTGATATACAATAATTAGTTACAAAGTTTACTATTTATTATTCTTGATTTAAGTCATTTATAACATAATGCATGGGCTTTCATATGAAGGATTTTTCCTTCATGTGAGAACATTCAATAGGCATTTAAAAAGAAATGACAGTAGGAAAAGTCACTCAGGACACACATACAAATTGATTGTGGAAAGGTGACATCACTGTGCTCTAAGTGAGATCAGCAGATTGCTGTAATAAAAGCCACTACAGAGCAAGGAGCCTATCAGAAAGGCAACATGGAAGGTTGTTAGATAATCTGTACAGAATTTAGATTAGCTACTTTAGTGTACTTATATAAATTTTAATATCATCCTTAATAAAATTAATCTATATCCCAGACATTGGGTTATTGGTCTCTTGGCCTTTCCTAAGAAGTAATTGAGCACTTTTTGTGGGGACAATGGGAATTGAGGAGTTCTGATTAGTTTTCTCTACTTTATAAATTATTTATCACCTTATTTCATTTCCCTTGTACACCTATAGGGACCTTTTCATAGTCATGTTGTATAATAAGAAAGTGAACACCTAGATTCTGTTTGCTATGGCTCACTCTCATGAGTCATTTAGCATTTTGTAATTCACTGGAAAAAGCTATTGGATTAGGGGAAATGAGGTAAGAGCTTTAGAGATGTTTTCCCTGCCATGTTTTTCTTCTTGAAAAGGTAATGATATGATTCATTTGGGGGTGGGCAAATTTTCTAGCAAGTCCTGATCTTCATTGTTATACAGGACTACTACTGCTTAAGCAACCAATCAGATGTCTGTTTTTAAAATTAATATTTCATAAAAATAGGTATGAAATACCCACCTCCATCATGTGGGTTGAAACTGGATGTAAACAGAACTGTGAGAGGCAGCTTTAGCTGTGCACAGTTTCTCTATGTAGTTTATCTCTATGAAAGTTAACACATTTTGACATGTTTAAAATGTCCCTCTGTGCTTTTTGTTGATGTTTCTTAGAGTAGGAAACTGAACATGATGAACTACAAATGTTTGTAATTTTGCTTGTTGTCCAAGCTTAAAAGCATGAGGAAGGGAACATCCCCAAATAAGCCACAATTTCTTTCGCTGCCTTCTGCAGCTGAGTCCAGTAGCCACTAGAGTCAATCTTCTTGTGACTGAACTCATTGGTGTGTCTACACAGCATCTGAGTGCAAGTGGCCCAGCCTGGGTGCTAGAGAGCCAGCCACAGTAGGGTCAGTCTCCTAGCAACACAGTGGCCATAGATGATCCTGCCAGGGCTTCCTGATTGACTACACTTCCTGAGTGCTGGAGGGGTGGGAGCTAAGCGCCTATTTGACCCAGTAGCAGCCAGAAGTTGCCAGCTTGCTAATACATTCCACATGGTAGCTATGCTTTTTCCTGTTTTCAGTGCCTGCTCCTGCCCAGTCTGCTCTTTGACTGCTTCAGTTCCCCTCTTCATGATCCTTGACACCCCAGCTCTGACCATAAGTTGCATTTCCTGACCACATCTTTAGCTCACCCATTGGCTCTGTCCTATGGGCCAGTTTCTGATGCTGGTTTTGGTTCTAGTCTAACCTGCAAGCCTGGCCACCCTTATGGCTGAAATCATGGGCCTAACTGCCCATGTCCTGGGCATGATCCTAATTCTGAGTCCACAGACTTGTACCAAGATCATGCTAGTATGTTACAAATAGCTGGGTAGATGGTGCTTTGATGTTGTGGCTCAGGTTTTGAAGACCACTTCCCTCACCCACCAAACTTCAAAGCCTAAGCTCCAGCCCAAGCTGAAACATCTTCACAGCCATTTTTGGAGTGCTGCTACAAAAGTCTGTGGTCCTGGGCTGGGATGTTCTTTCCCAAAAGCAGTATATAATGCCCGAGGTTTGTCTAGTGGCTTGTGCCAAGAAATGTAGATAAATCCCTCACCAGCACTTCTGTGTTACATCATGTTTGCACATTATGCACAAAGTACTCACCATGAGAGTCTACATTAAAATTGGGACCAAACATGACATACACAGGCACCTATGTGCTCACACTTCCACCCCTACCTCTGTACATAGGCTGTGTCCCATGTCAGGTTGACAATGAGCTCCCAATGACTGTTCACATAAAAGTAAATCCTATTCCTTGTAAATTAAACTCCTATTGACTTTAATAAGGCTAGGCTTTGGCACATATTTCACATGGTAATTACTGTGAATGAGAGCAGCTGCTCAGAGCAGCAGTAACTCATCACAAGTTTTCTTTATTCTTTTTTTATTTATTTATTTTTTCTGAGCGTAGCATAATAAGGATACCAGATGTTTCCTAGCTCCTGAAAGGAATACGTGTCCTGGAGGCTGCAAACTCCTTTTCACACTATCACATAGAAACTTGCAAGGGGGCTGATAGTGGTGATAATATTGCATGGTGAACTTTCTCTTCTATTTTGCCCGTTAGGCTTTATTTATGTTAAGTTTGTGTTTGGTATGGTTTTCTGTTGTTTTGTTTTGTTTTCTGCTTTCAACCACATAATTGAGCTGAATGGGGCAAAAATATACCCATTATTATAGGCTGGGTGATATGTTACATTTGCATGAATAGGTATGTGCCAATTAATTCCATGTAAAATAGCCATCAAAGCAATCTCTGTGCAATCGGACTGGGAAGAAAATACCCCAATGTTGAGAAACACATTCAGGAATAGCTTTCACTAGAAGTAAGAAAACAGGTGAATTATTATAAAATCAATTTAATTGCCAGAAAACATTAATAATGGCAGGCTAAACTCTGCTCTCAGGCAAACTGGTACAACTCCAATAGAGTACCTATGCAAGTTTTGTGCACATATCTGCAGGCAAAATTAAGCCCCTGATATGGACACATTTAATCTTCTCACAGTAGAGCAGTTATTGGAATCTCTATTGCAGTCTTTTTCAGAGCTGGTAAAAACGATGAATGATCATTGATTCCATTGGATTTTCAGGTAAATCAATGTGTTTGAGGTAAATTTAAAAAAGGAAAAATCGTGTACCGAATCCTTAGAAGTATGAATAGAATTTAATATAGCTTCAATGGCTTCCAGATAAAGATAAATTGATGCATAAAATTTCTTGCTTCAATTATTTGTGCACAAGCATTACTTGTGTTTACTATACTTAATCCTGGTTTATAACCACCAGAACACCTCCACATGGTATTGTAAACTCTGAAAATCTCAACGATCCCATCAGTTGCAGTGAAGAACAGCTTCTTAAATTTAACATAATTTTCTCAAAACTACTACTACATCAAAAACTCAGTCTGAATTCTTTCAGAGTGTCAAGCAAGTCTGATGCCCAATTAATGATACAAATATAGAATAAATAAGAGCATGGATAGTTTTCCTGAATCCTTTAACATTGGAAGTGGTCAAATAGTGTCCTTCAAATGTAATTGTCAAGTTTTGTGATCTTCAGCCAGATCTTTTAAAAAAAAATGCTTTCATCCCTAAAACTCACTATAGAGATTGAGAAAAATGGAAAGCAGTGAAGTTCTATTTATTGTTCATAGAATCATAGAATATTAGGACTGGAAGGGACCTCGAGAGGTCATCAAATACTCATTGCAGGACCAAATACTGTCTAGACCATCCCTCATAGACATCTATCTAACGTACTCTTAAATATCTCCAGAGATGGAGATTCCACAACCTCCCTGGGCAATTTATTCCAGTGTTTGAGTACCCTGACACTTAAGAACTTTTTCCTAATGTTCAACCTAAACCTTCCTTGATGCAGCTTAAGCCCATTGCTGCTTCTTCTATCCTCAGAGGCGAAGATGAACAAGTTTTCTCCCTCCTCCTTATGACACCCTTTTAGATACCTGAAAACTTCTATCATGTCCCCCCTCAATCTTCTCTTTTCTAAACTAAACAAACCCAATTCTTTCAGCCTTCCTTCATAGGTCATGTTCTCTAGACCTTTAATCATTCTTGTTGCTCTTCTCTGGACCATCTCCAATTTCTCCGTATCTTTCTTGAAATGCGGTGCCCAGAACTGGACACAATACTCCAACTGAGGCCTAACCAGCTCAGCATAGAGTGGAAGAATGACTTCTCATGTCTTGCTCACAACAAACCTGTTAATGCATCCCAGAATCATGTTTGCTTTTTTTGCAATAGTGTCACACTGTTGACTCATTATCAGCTTGTGGTCCACTATAACTCCTAAATCCCTTTCTGCCGTACTACTTTCTAGACAGTCACTTCCCATTCTGTATGTGTGAAACTGATTGTTCCTTCCT
>JANRFK010001234.1:93631747-93655675 GCA_030068395.1 Apalone spinifera
CTGTGCCAATCTAGACGCGGTTTTGCGCAAGAAAGCCCTGATCGCCATTTTTGCTATCGAGGCTTTTTTGCGCAAAACACTTTTTAGCTGTCTACACTGGCCTTCTTGTGCAAATACATTTGCGCAAGAGGGTTTTTGCCCGAACGGGAGCGCCATTGTATGTGCGCAAGAAGCACTGATTTTGTACATTACAAAGTCAGTGCTCTTGCGCAAATTCAAGCGGACAGTGTAGACAGCTGGCAAGTTTTTGCGCAAAAGTGGCCGCTTTTGCATAAAATCTTGCCAGTCTAGACGCAGCCCTTATGTATATGCACTTGTTTTCTCATCACACCCACTCTGAACTGTGTGTTGGGATAGCAGTCAAATGTTATCAGTAATTTATAAAGGAGGACTCTTGATATGTTAAAAATATCCCTTTCTGACACACCATATCATACATTGCAGGGCGGTCAAGGAAAACAGCACCTGTGTTCAGGTTTTTTTGAAAACTTATTTTGATTAATATGATTAGCACAAGTATTTGATTGTATTTGCTTCAGCAAACATTGTTGAAAGCCTCCTTTTTCAACATTCAATAAAGTTCACCACCACGGGTGTTATTTCCTGTAAAATTAGGAACTCTAGACTCTTGCAAAGCACAAAAAAAGGAGTGATAGTGAGTGGTAATTTGATGCCTGGTTTGGGGTTTTTACCAGTGTTTTGGAGGCTGATCATTTTTGTCATGAGCCAGATTTTATCACTCTTCCTTCACCAGTGCCCCTTGTAATGAATTGAGCCAGCAAGAGCATGCAGGGCACGTCAGGGCCATAAACAAGGAAGAGTGAGCAGGGCAGCTGACAAGGGCACATAATCACAGGGGCCACAAATATGCTTGCTTTTCCCAAGTGCCAAAATGCCAGGTTCTGGCCCTGCTTGATATTATCCTGCACTCTGTCCACTTTTGGAACTGAGAAATGGCAGCAGTGGATCAGCATTCTCATCATTCCACCTGTCAGTACCTGGCACAGTCAGGCAAAGCTAATGATTCTCCTAGTAAACAGAGTTTCACAAGTTCATATTTGAAGAATCCTGATATCACTACTTCTGATAACTGTAAGGACACGCAATCCATGCCATCAGGCTCGTACACTGCTCCTTATAACTCAATGTACAAGGCTTATTGACAGCCAAGAAACATTTAGTGTGCTCCATGATTTTCATACATATTGTAGCACACTTTGCCCACACCCTGTTTACCTTGTATACAATTTTGTCTGAGTGTATATTTACACAGTTTGATGAACTGGGGTGTCTTAGGGTATGTCTACACTAGCCCCCTACTACGAACTAGGGAGCTAATGTAGGCATTCAAAGTTGCAAATGAAGCCCAGGATTTAAATATCCCGGGCTTTATTTGCATGTTTCCATCCGGTCGCCATTTTTAAATTCCACTAGTCCGAAATAACTGCCCACGGCTACACACGGCAGTGAAAAGGTAATTCGAACTAAGTCCTTAGTTCGAATTAACTGTTACTCCTCATGGGAGGAGAGCCCAAGCAGCAAGTCGCCGCTGCTGAAGGGCAGCGAGGCCAAAACCTGCCTCCGCGCCTGAGCGGCAGGGGAAGAAGCCTCCGGTGTACTGCCAGGAGGAGCGGGGGCGGTGAGTGACGGCCCGGACGTGGCAGGGGAGGCCCCCACATCACAGAGAGAGCGGAGCCCCCATGCTACGTCACAACCGGTGGGCCGTTTCAAAAGGGCCCGCTGGCGGCGGGGAAGGCAGGAGCCTCCACAGCCACCGGACGGCGAACCCCGGCCGAGGGGCCATCTGGAACAGCCTCCGCGGCTGGCAGACAGTGAGCCCCCACTTCAGAGCAGCCCAGGACAGCCCCCGTAGGCGGCAGATGGCGAGCCCTGGGCATGGTTCGGCCCGAGAGAGCCCCCACAGCCACTGAAGGGCGAGACACAGCAGAAGAGCAGCCCGGGGGAGCAGATCCCCGGAGGAAGTGGTTGCGGGCCAACCCCGGCACGGGACACTGGAACCACGATAGGCATGGATGAATAGCAGGACGGACCCTAGGGGCCTGTGGGCGGAAGGAAGCAGCCCGGGGTGGGGTCCTTGTGGCGCCCATTGACAGATCCATTTCGGGAGTAAACCCCGTCTGTCGTGCAGGGACGGTGTGGTCCCCTGCACTTAGGGCCCTGGGCTGGGACCCGGTGGAGAGGGTGGGCCCGGGTCTCTCTTCCACCTTCCCCCCTGTTCCCCCCCAATCCGGAATGAACAGGCACGCCAGAGCACGCAGGCGTCGGCAGCCTTGACGGGCAGGGCCACTAGGCATCACCCCAGGGAGGGGCCGAACGCGGGGCATAGGACCCTACACACTAAACTGTAAACCAGATGGTGGGTCCGCTGAATCCTCCCCTGCCAGCCAGCAGACAGGGCAGAGGACCCGGACTAAAATACGGAAAGTTGGACGGGGGGTCCGCAAAACCCCTTTGCTCCTTTGAGTAGGGGGTGATTGCACCCCATGACCCGTCCACAAGTACCTTTGCCACTTTCAAGTTTCCTGTTATTGTTTCTCCCTCTTCACTGATCAATGGGCCAACTCTGTCCTTGGTCTTCCTCTTGCTCCTAATATATTTGGAGAACATCATCTTGTTCCCTTTATGCCTCTAGCTAGATTTAGCTCTTTTTGTGCCTGTGCCTTTCTAATCCTGCCCCTGCATATTTGCATTGTTTGCTTACATGCATCATTTGTAATTTGACCTGGTTTCCACTTTTTATACGATTCCTTTTGTGATTTTTCGATCATGTAAGATCTCGTGGTTGATCCAAGGTGGTCTTCTGCCATACTTTTTATCTTTCCTATGCAGTTGAATAGTTTGGTTTTTGGGCCCTTAATAATGTCCCTTCGGTTGTTTTTCCTCCTAGAGTTGCTTCCCATGGGTCCTTAACTACCATCTCTCTGAGTTTACTAAAATCTGCCTTCCTGAAATCCATTGTCTATATTTTGCTGTTCTCCCTCCTACCATTCCTTAGAATCGTGAGCTCTATGATTTCATGGTCCCTTTCACCCAAGCTGCCTTCTACTTGAAAATTTTCAACCAGTTCCTCCCTATTTGTTAAAATCAAATCTAGAACTGGTCCACCCAGTAGCTTTCTCAACCATCTGAAATAAAAAAAAATGTCTCCAAGCCAGTTCAAAAACATGTTGGATAATCTGTGCCGGGCTGTGTTAGTTTCCCAACATATGTATGGATAGTTGAAGTCTCCCATCACCATCAACTCCTACACTTAAAATGATTTTGTTAATTGTTTAAAAAAAAGGCTCATCCATCTCTTCTGCCTGGGTACCCTAGTACTACTCTACTACTCTGTCTGTAGTGGAACCCTAGCATGACATCACATTTATTTTTTATCCCTTTTAACCTAACCCACAGACTCTCAACAAGTCTGTTTCCTATATCCATCTCCATCACTCCAAGTATATTCATTTGTAATATATAAGGCAACACCTCTTCCCTTTTTTCCTTGACTATCCTTTCTGAGGAAGCTGTTTTAGGAGGCCAAATATACATGCATTTTATGTATACCTCCCTTCCTCCCCATTTCCAGTCTTTGCTTCCCCCATTCATAACTGTGGAGTGAAGGTTTTCTATGCCCCATGGACCTTCTTTTCTACCTGTTGGAGATGATGCCTTAATTCAGGCCTCTTATTTTCTTAAATGTGTTTCTGTGTGACACTATGATTTAGATAAAGCTTTGATTGTTTTGTCCTATTTCACACCAGGTACTTTGCATAGCTGGCCTTTTTATCTGTAAGAACTATCCCAGGCTACTCTCCAGGGGTACGTCTACTATTAGGATCTCTAATTCGAACTACCTACTCCGTGCCCGCGTGTAGCCACGGGCACAGAGTTCGGACTAAGGGGGATTTTAAAATGGCGGCGCCCGGGAAGATGCAAATGAAGCCCAGGGTATTTAAATCCCGGGCTTCATTTGCAACTCCGGTTGCCCTCATTTGCCTACCTAGCTCGAACTAACGAGCTAGTGTAGACATACCCCAGTTTACCAGTGTATTAAATTTGTAGTAAGTGGCTACCTTAATTCTATATGTTTGCTTAAGTATATCACACATCTACTGCCAACCAGAGGTGCTGGAACAATTTTTATAATAGAGGTGCTGAGAGCCATTGAACCAATTTGAAAACCCTGTTTATAATGGAAACTTCTTCAACCATAGGGAGGTGAGCTACTGTACCCTTAGTTCCAGCACCTCTACTTCTTACTTGTGCCCAAACACTATCTGACAGATAGAAAAACACAGTACAACCTGTCAGAAGTGACCACACAAGGCACAAAGTGTCATGTTTCCCATATACAAAGAATCAAATCATACTTGCAAACTTGAATTAGTTTTATGTAGAGTTAGAAAAATAACAGAAAATTACAAGTAGCATCTGTGAAAGAGCCCAATGTGTGTTTGTTTCTTCTGTGGGCCCATCTACATTTCTGCCAGAAGTGTGATTTGCAACTTATGTCGATGGACACTAAAAAACGGAAGTGAGAATGGTGCGTTGTAGGATCCAGCACTAGTAGCACATATTAGGAATAGCAGGAGGCTAAGTAGTTATCTGCAGTCCACACTCAAGCCCACACAGACAGTCCCTAAAATCCTTCATTTTCTAATCATCTAGCTAGAGGTATCCATCCTAGATGTATGCTACTCCAGCTGTCATTCACACCCACGGCTACAAAATAGACATCTCCTCTAACATGTACCATCCAGCTGCCTCTCACCATGGCTGCCACTCATACATTAAAATACCTTTCTGCATAGAGCACACTACAAAAATTAGCTACTTAACAGAGATATTTTTAATACAGGTGGAATTATATTTGGTAGAGTCATACAGAGGGGATGAAAGTTCTGTTTTACCAGGATTTCAAGATTTTACAGTTTGGCTTAGATATGAATTTGAGCAAAAAACCAAAAATGTCAACACTATGAAAGATTTTTTAAATGTAGTTTTGGATCATTTTAGACATTCTCTTTTGATTTTGACTATTTTATATTGTGTTTTCCAATCTAATGTAATACAAAGCAAAAATCTTTTCAAAATTAAAAATATTAATTCAACATTTCTTTCCAAAAATTTGGAAAGAGGATATATGGTTCCATCAAAGTTTCTCTAATTTGCTCTAATAATCAGTTCTTTGGGGAGAGTTTGAGATGGTCTCTTGGACAGGAGGCTGCATACTAATTATGTGCCTAACTGTGGCACCTATTCTTGAATACTTTACAAAATACGTAAAATACATTGAAATCAAGGGAAGTGAGGATTACTCAGTGAGGCAAGATAGCAGAATTAGCTGAATGTCCAAATGCTGCAGAAATGTTAAAGTGTTCCATGTATACTAAGCATTATTAATAATAAACATCATGGTTTTGCTGTATATTTATTATGTAGATACCAAACTCATGTTATAATAGCAAAATAAGGTATATGTGTGTGTTCCAATGTCTACTTTTCATTAGTACAAGTGGCATGAATGGAGAAAAATAAAAGCAAGTTGTCTACCATTTAAATCAATCCAGTGGGAAATAAAACACAAAAGAACATTTGCAATGTTCATTTCAAAATGCATATGACTTTTTACATCCAATAATATAAATCAATATGATAAAGTAACTGGACATGAGGCAGCAGCTTCATATTGCAACAAGCCTTGGAAATTCTGAAAATAAATTGTTATTTATGGAAAATTCAATTAAATGACCTGGCTTCTCTTATTACAATTCAAATCACTACTCTTTAGAAAAAAAACTTTTTGTATGTTATCTCCAAGGGAAGATGCTGATTTTAAAAACTAAATGGCAATAAACAAGCCACAACACTATCATTAGAGTGGGTAAAACATAATACAAAATTTGATGGGCTCAGTTTTATCTACAAAACTAAATATTTAAATGCATTAGACCAGAACAGACAAATGATAAATTGGTAAACCATACCTGCACATACTAATTTAAAAAAAGGACATTACAATAAATGATGCTTTTAGTGGCAATGTATTATATAGATATTGCTTCAGGGGAAAAAAGGTTCTCATTTTGTCTTTCACAACGATCATTCTAAATTCTATTTAGTTGATTACAACTGCATTCTGACATGAATATAGCAGCTGCTGATTTACACCCTATACAATAAAAAAAAGACTCCACTCAAACATAACCCTGATAAAATAGCTAGTTACTAGCAAAGGTTTTCACTACATGTTAGTATTTCTCTTTGCTTAATCTTCTCTTTATATCTGGTTTATTTACATCTTTTTTTCCCTCTTTGATTCTGAAAGCATCTATAAAAAACATTTAAAAAATGAATCCTTGTCTTTTTAATCATTTAAATTGTAAGAAGAAAACATGGTAGCATTAAAAACTCTTTTCCTAAGGTCAACTACATTTAAAACTAAAAGAGCATTGTTTTTCCCAGCATACAATCTGTGTAATAATTTGGAGCAAATAATAATGTACTATGTTGTAAGTCCATAACCTTAGAAAATAAAAGCCCAGTTGGTGCTTGACTTACAAGAGCAAAACAAGCTTACAGAGCATGGGTCTGTGCTGTTTGGCAAGTAGTCAATAAAACTGTACCTTATGACTTTCTCTCCTAAAGGTTCTAATCAAAACAATTTATTTCAGGCATGTAAACTCTGCTTTCCAGACTCTAGCTATTGTCAGTATGCAGTAGCAGAACCAGCAGTAGCTGCAGCCATGTTAAGACTAAGAGTCCCAGAGCTCCCCCACCTGTCTCTGTAATAGATAAATTTCCTCCTGGATCAATATATAACATGTCAGCCACAGTAAATGTATATATGTATTATATTTTACTAATCTTTACAATTACTACTTCAATTTACAGAATATTGTTCATTGTATATATATTTTAAAGAACTATGCAAATAAAAATGGCCAGATCTGTGTATGAATAAGATATAATAGAAAAGGAATGTACATTTAAATCCTAAAAATACTTGATGAATCTGGTCAGTGCTTAGCATTTTAAAAATCTTCAGAGTGAATGTAAACCATCACAAGGAATCACATGTTCATTGTTACTCTTTCTAGTATGTGTCCAGCTTAAGTGCATTAAGGTTTACAATGAAGGTAATATACAGGATGGCTAGTCATTTTGCTTGAGAACCTTATGCCAATTTTTTAATATAGCAGTGAATGTTTTTCACTGTGGAGAAAAGGTTTGAGTGTTACAAATTCTGGTCCCACCACTCACTAAAGGTGCCTGTGAGGCAGATGCCCTGGTAAAATGCACAACCAGATTCCACATAGACTACTTTTTAACAAAAACATCAGATCTCCCTTTCCAAATCCCTCCTAATGGAAATAACATTTAAAAAAAATCAAGAGTCTTCTATTTTAGTCCCTTGATGTGTATACACTGTGGATTGCACACTGTCCAGCAATTCAGGAGAATATCACTTTTAAATTAGTTGTTTTCCCAAGGACAAAGAGCAAATATCTTTCAGGGCTAGGTATCTCTTATTGTAAATTAAAGGAAACATCTTTACAAAATCAAGTACTTATTAGAGACAACACTTTGACTCATTTTGTAACAGCAACTATCTGGAACTATCTTCTAAATTACAGGTAGTGCCCTGCTCACACAGCCCCACTTAACATTTAAAAGTGCAATACAAAGAAATAATGTTATCGTTTTTTCTTATTGGTTGATCTTGGTTAACTTATCTATAGCTGGTGAATAAATAAGAACTTTAATGTGCCTGTACACTGCAATTCTGTAAATGAGAAAATCAGTGTGAGGACTAAGGGAGAAGCACATACTGTATTGTTCTTGGAGAACATTATTAAAAATGTTTTGACAAGGTCAATGGTTTAAGTCTAGATCAAGAAATTAAGATTACTGACTTTCTGGAAGGTGAGGGTGTATGCATCTGTCAGCATCATTAAGGACATAGACAATAAGGGAAGAGTAAGACTTGACACATTGTTTTTTATGCTGTGAGTTGAAATCTATGAGCTATAGAAAGTTTTCTGGTAAGTTATGGCACTTGGGGTATGGCTAGACTGTGGGGGGGGGGGGGGGGGGGGTTTGGAATATGATTCAGGGAACACATTTGCTCTTTTGCTTTTTTTGGCATAGCTTTTTCCAACAAACAAATGTAGTCTAGCCGTACCTTTGATGCTCTTGATATACTTTTAGATAGAGTATTTACAGAATGCTACTGCACCATGTTTAATAAAATCATCTACATCATGGTCTGGTCCCTTTGCATGGGTTGTTCAGTATCCACAAATCTCATTTTCCTCAACTAAATTCATGCTAGGCTTTCAGTAACTAACAGAATGGGAAATATGGGACTTGCCATATTCAATCAGAATTGAGCATTTTACTCTCACAAATAACATTTAGGGTTATTGTTATATCCAACCAGTCCATTATTTTGCCAATGCCCATAATTTCTGCAGAAATTGCAAGAAACCTTTTAGAATTCAGCTATAGATTAACCTGCCCACAAAAAATATTCTTCCTAATCCCTATAATTAGAGGTTGGTTTATAGTCAAAGTCATTAAGGCCAGGTCTTTTTTATTTCTTAATATTTACTATTATAATTCAGGATATTCTTACTGTTAATGTAATTTCCAAATTTTTTTGAATGTGCCTAAGATTTTGGCATCATGCCATCTTGTGTCAATGAGTTCTAAAGGCTAATTGTGTGTGTGTGTGTGTGTATAAAATGTCCTTTTATTGGTTTCAAATTCATTCCCCTGAAATTTAATTGACTGTCCCCATAGTCCTTTTATTACGAGAAACAGTGAACAGAAATTCTTGATTCCTATTGTGAATTATATTGGATTCAAATCAGCAACAGAGAAAACTATCCTAATTAGTTAGGAGCATGGCTATGCATGACTGAGATTCTGCAACTCTGCATATTTTTTTTTTCTGGTTAGTCTGTGAATTTTTTGGGTCTGGTACTGTTTTCTTCTATGTCTTCAATACTGTTCACTATTTTATTGACTCTCAACTGATTTTACAAATACATTTTGCAGACCTGCATCTGTTTTTCTCATAAAACCCTTCAGAACATAAAATGCCATATTTGGGGAATTTATTCCATGATATATTACCATAAATAATCAAAAAGTGATTTTTATATATTGATCTTTCTTTATCGAGTTTCTTTATGTAATTCTTTTCACATTTATATTAAAGATCCATTGTTTCAATGAACCACAATGAAGTAATTTGGATAATCATAATGACCATTTTAATAATCCCTTAATTGGGTCAAATTCTACTTTCATTGCCTGATGATAGCTAAATTATGGCAAATGTCCAGGAAACCTCCATGTATAATACTAATTTTTCCATATCATGCCTCTTCTTCAGCTTTGTATCTTCTCTAAATGACTTACCATAGTATCCTCTGCTTGCTTTCAAAAGATAAAAAAATTGCTATGCCAAGTGAACACTTGAGACCTCCCCTAATTACCTTTTTATGCCTATTTTAATTTTTACCGTAAGAGGCACATTTCAGCAAGGTGAATGGGAAAGAAGTTGTAAAACACTTGCTGTTGTCAACAGGAATTTCACATTTAATTCTTCGCAGTCTTCACTGCTAATGAACTCACTTGAAATAAACCATATGGGTATTCCAAAAGATATAGCAACTGACTGTTGCAGTTACAATAACAATCTGAGCAAGATATTAGAGAGCTCTAAAGATGCAGGTTATGTCCACACTGGGAAGGTTTGGCGACAAAATTACTGTTGACATGCAAATATCACCAAAGTGAAAACCGATCAAACCCATTGTTGACATTTCATGGCCACATTGTTAGCATCCTGGTGATAGATAGAGCAAAACAATGTGGGTAAGCATCTCACAGGGCAGTGTTGTGGGAAGGCAGAGCTGATCCCTGCACTACTTGGGATTCCTTCATAGCTCTCCATGCTGAGGAATGTCTTCAGCCTTCACCCTGCCATACCAGTCTGATTGCTACTGTGTTCCTACCAAGGCAGAACAGAAGCATTCAAATTATTTGTTCTTTGTTTGTTCCCCAAACAGAGCAGCTCACTCTGCTGTCACATACTTCCCAGAGCTTTGAAAGGGAAGGAGTGCATGCCTGCAGGGCAGCAGAGATCACAAAATACTGAGCACAGCCATCAGGACAGGCATTGTAGGATATTGGCAGAAGCCAGTTTTCTCAAAAAAACAATCAGCAGAGTCCACACTGGGTCTTTGTTGACAATAAAGGGAGGGGAAACGACAAAAGTTTCTTACAAGGCTGGAAGTTTTTTTGTCACCCAAACTGGATGTTTTTTTCGGACACAAGTAGCATTGTAGAGTAAACATGCTCACCGTTTTTGTGCCACAAGTCAATTTTTGGAGACAAAATGTGCCAGTGTAGACAAGCCTTTAGGTGTTCTGAACATAGGGCAGTCTACTTTCCGCAAACCTCTCAGCAAATGGCTGGGTTATGATTAATTTTTTGAATGATATCATTACACTCAGCTCCACACTATTTATCCAAAGCCGTAATTAAGAAGTATTTGGAACATAATTATTGAACATACAAGTTTCTGAACAATGCTACGTATTCTTATATGATTTTAGGTGGTGCTTATATAGTAACTAGCTATCTGTTTGTATAATTTCACTAATATATGATCTATCTTTTCCATACAGCTCTTATATCACTAGGTAATTTGGATTACTCATGTAAACCTGATATGGAAGACTTATATTTATTTGAAAGTTCGCCTTCTCTTTAACAGTTATTCCTCTCATTTATCCTTATGCTTCTGTAACTAGCCAATTCAGTTCATTATTTATTGTGAAATAAGCAGCATTCCTTCAATAAAGCTCATAGCAAAAATGGATAATATTATTTTTAAAATAATTTTTATGTATGCCGGTGATCTAAAGCAGGAAGAAGAGAAAGCAAAATGTGGTTGTTCACTATAATTACATTAAGTAGGTCTTAAAATTCCCGTACATAGCCAAATTTCTCCACTTTGTAATTATACAGCTGTCAAAGAATACAGAACTTGGGTCATGTTGATGATATAGGGCCTAAATACAAACATAAGCCCAACTTTCAAAATAGCTGTATATTTTCCTGATTAACCTAGATTGAGAGTTGACTGCATGTGGTATGTGCCACAGTGAAGGAATAAGATGTGGAGAATGAGGTAATGGAAATGCAAGCTATAAGAAAAAAACCTTGAGGCTGTGTCTAGACTGGCCCCCTTTGCCAGAAAAGTCATCAAAGGAGGCCAGTCAGAATTGCAAATGGAGCAGGGATTTACATTTTCCCTGCTCCATTTGCATGAACATGACTGCCGCTTTTTTCCGTCTTAGAGTTTTGACGGAAAAAAGCGCCAGTCTAGACAGGGCTCTTGTGGAAAAGAAAGCTTTTTCTGCAAGATTTCTTATTCCCTAAGAGATCTTGGGAATAAGAGATCAATCCCCGCTCCATTTGCAATTCCGACTGGCCTCCTTTGCATGCCTTTTCCGGCAAAGGGGGCCAGTCTAGACACAGCCTGAAGGTTTCCTGAATAGTAAAGTGGATTTTAGCCTCACCATGTAACTGCAATGTCTTCTGTAGATAGCAGGGATTTCCACAGATGTAAGTGAGCAAAGAATCTGTGCCTGCAAATCTAAATCTTTTCTTTAATGTAAAAGTTTGGAAGGGGAAACAAACCTGTTTTCTTTCAAAGGAATGTTACTGCTGTTGCTATAAACAAAGTAAGAGCCACACTGCCAGAATTGTGGTAAAGGAACCTAATACAGCTGAGAGAGAGAAGCAAAGGAAGGGTCTAGTAATCCTCTGAGCTGCATGTTGCAAGAGTTCCACATTGTAGGTTCATTAGCTCCCACTAAATAAAGTACAGTGAAATCTGGTTACAGAATTAGAACAGTCTTTAACAGCCTTCCAAACACTGGAGGACTAAACAGCAGATCTCTTCCAAACATCTTGTCCTAACTGCCACTCTTGGAATAGCCTGCCATGATAACGAACCACTGTTGTACATTGCATTAGTTGATATACACAGGGATGAGAGAGTTTTTAAACCAACTCCTTCACTCTTTCCAGAAACAGAAATCCAAAATCATTGTTTAAGTTCAAGACCTTATAAATTTATACATGCCACCACAAATGAAACAGTTTACCTCTATTTCATTTTTCTAATAGGGATTTATACAGTGAAATGTTTTCCCAAGGTAGATGTGTGTTTGCTTTTTTTCCCAGAGGAAACTTTTAAAAAAAGAAATCAGTCAAATACAATGCTAAAGAAAATCCCAACTAGTCTGGATATATTCATCCTTCATTCAGCATGTGTCACGTCTGTGGAAATCAGTAACATTCATATGTGTAGCTTGAAAAGCCCAAAAGGGAATTCCTTTTACACGTCCATGACTAGAAGGGCTGAAAACAGAATTTCCTAAGGAATGGACCCATAACCCTTTTTCCCCTGTCAATCACCCAGCTCTACTCATAAGTCCTAGGCTTTCCCTCGGCTGCTTTGCCATATCCAGTCCTGATCTCTCTCATACTAAAACTGCACTCAGGCCCAGGCCCTCATCACTGCAGCTAGCTCCAGGCACATGTCCCTTTTGGTACCCCACATTTAGTCACTCTATCTCTGTCTCCCTGTCCTTTCTCCATGGGGATAGGTCTTCTGATGGTTCTAGGTCTTTCTGCTCTGTGATAATCTTTGTATCTTGGTGAGCCTTCCCTCAGTATTGTGTCTGTTGGTGTCTAAGTGCCTGACTTCCTTTGGATCAGTTGTCTCTGTTGCATAGTCACGTCAAATAGATTGGGTAACACTGCACCCCTCATGACTCCTTTAGTTCACTTTTTCTGGTATCTCTGTAATGGCTGGATTCTCACTAGAGTGTCTGTCTCCACAGTCTGTAGGACATTGGCTGACCTTTCTTACACTAGTGCTTTCTCTGATTTTTAGCCACTTACTCTCAGTGTTATCTCCCTCTGTTTGCCTGCAAAAGATTCCCCTCACTGCTAGTAGGGTTTTGTCGTTCGTACTGTCAAGGCCTGTGCTACAGTGTTTCTGTACTCCTGTGATGTGATATTGTTAAAATGCTAACAAGGAATCTGAACCACAAGAAACAGCCTTGTATGTTATTACTCTCTCTGTATCCTAGAGAGACATTGTGGTGGTCAGATTCCCATTTCATGCAAATTTCTTGACTTGTTCTGAGGCAAATTAGGATGGCATTTCTGGAATGTCATATGTCACAAACTGAACTTCAGTTTCTCAGTCATTGGCTTGCTTCTTGTGCCAGGCAGGGCCAGAAATTTAGTTAGTAGTTGTCATCTACTACAATTAAGAACCTCTTTTCCTTGAGAGTAAATAAGTAAATAAGTTGACTTCCATCTCTTCCTATGCTTCTGTGGGCACTGTACGTGGAAACAGTTTCTATTCTCAAGGATCATATGAGTAGCATGCGTCATACTTTTCTATCATGGAGCAGAGTTATGTATTCATGCGGGCCTGTGAATACAGGCTAGAGCCTGGTTAAGACAGCTGTAGTATCTGCAAGTTACATGTATATAGTGAGGCAGGGACAACAGCTCTCTGTCCCTGAAATATGATTCCAGCCTGAACTACATAAACATTAATTTGAAAATATGACTCTGCTCCTACCAGTATTTGGCTCCTGAATGACAGACACCCTACTAGTATTGTTAATTGCCTATAGTTGGATGTCCTTCTCTGTAGCCTCCCTGATTCTATCAGCTTCACTGTTGCAATTGGGAGATAAAACCACATATTAGTGGATTTAATGTCCTGATCCCATTCCCCAAGTTCCCTAATGCTGGGAACATATGTCACATGGAGATGCCTGGTGTCAGAGATGTAGCTTTGGGAGGCCTCCGGAGGGCAATTATTTCAAAATTGCAGCACTGGAGCATCCAAGCTAATGTTATTTTGAAATAATGAAGCCCAATCATCATCCTGATCTCTACCTGGTCACTCTGGAGGTGCATCAACATCTCTTTGAAGCTCTAAGAAGATGTTGTGACCTAATGGTGTCTTGGGGTTTATAGTTGGATTGCACTGTTAGTAGGTAGCCACAAGTGACCTCATGGCAGCAAGCTTATCATAGTGGCAGATGTGCAGTACTGGCCCACAGAACCTGCTCTGCCCCCTGGTCTGTGGTAGGCCTGCCACAGCTCTTTTATTTTCATGAGGCACTAGGCGAGGGTCCTGGTGTGCCCTTTCTCAGCCAGGCTGGTGGCAATCCTGCCATAGACACCAGCATTCCTCTTCCTGATGTGGACATCCTGGAGGTTGGACTCCTCCCCACACACCTCAGTGAGGTCCAGCATCTCCGCACCAGTCCAGGCCAAAGCTCTCTTGCATCTCTGTGCAGAGACAGCAATGGGAGCAGAAGTAGTGCTGGCAGCCATCAGAGAGAGCTTGGAGTCACTCATCTCTGCTTTGGGTCCTGGTCTCATGCACAGGGCTTGCAAAGCTGGCAATATGTGAGGAACCCTTCTCCTCTTCCCAGGGCTTTGAGAGCTGCACAGGAGGAGAGCATTTGGAGATGCCTGGTGTGGGCAGAGCAGTCAGAGATGTAGCTATGAGAGGCCTCTGGAGGCCAATTATTTCAAAATTGCAGCACTGGAGCGTCCAAGCTAATTTTATTCTGAAATAACTATTCTGGAATTAGTGAAGCAAAAGACAGGACTATGCAGCACTTTAAAGACCAATAAGATGGTTTATTAGGTGATGAGTTTTCGTGGGCAAGACCCACTTCCTCAGATCAAATTGTGGAAGAAAATTGATCTGAGGAAGTGGGTCTGGCCCACAAAAGCTCATCACCTAATAAACCATCTTGTTAGTCTTTAAAGTGCTGCATAGTCCTGTCTTTTGCTTCAGCAAGACCAGATTAACACAGCTACATCTCTATTACTATTTGGAATTAGTGTTATTCCTGATGAAAAGCAGGACTAGAGATTTCAAATTAAGTGGCCTGTTAGTTCAAAATAATGGGCCTGGTAATGTGGATGCTCTGCTTAACATTTCGGCCAGGAGGAGGGGGGGAAGGAAAGGTGGGTATTTTGAAATAATGTCCTAGGGTAGACCAGGGCTAACAGAGGAAGTCTTGAAAGTGTGGCTAGAATGTTCACAGGGAGTCCAACACTTTTTGACCTTATTCACTTTATTATGAGCTGCTTGGCATCTCCAAGCACCCTAGCTCTGCAGAGACAGCACAAGTGATCTTGCTGCTGATCTCTTATGGATGTAACAATAATAAAAATGGCTGTGTCATAATGCAAATTGTCCCCACTCTGTTATCCAGCCATACCCACACTCCTTCACCTAAAGAGTTTTTCTTTTATGTTTTTCATAACCATGCACAATTGACTTAAATTCACCCATCTAATCATGAGTCTTCCACATGTGTGCTACCAGGATACCTGCTCAGTATGATTCTATGGGTAGCTCAGCAATTACATATCTCCCCTTGGGAGTGGAGAGGTGCTTATAGATTCAAATCTCTATTACCAAAACCTTCTAACATTTAAAAACACAGTATAGATGGCTATCTAGAAATAGTAGCAGACACAGACCTCAAATCAACAGGTTTTACATACTACAGTAATTAACCATGGATTATCTTTATTTTGGCAACTAGATTATTTTCTCACATACTCATAGTAATGAGGTTGATGAAGCTGCAGCTATCACTTTACAACCATCTGCTGAGGTGTGGCAAATAAAAAGAACAGTGGGATCAAAATTTTTTATGTCAGATCCTTTGTTATTAGGCAGTCAAATGAAAAATAGACATGCAAGCGAACAACAGTTCTGGGTGCACTGAATTTGTAATTTTGAATTGGCAGGCATTCAACATGATTTTGAAATGTAAATAAATAAAAATAATGCTCTTTCCCCCTTATTATTCTTCCTACCACTTCTAATAGATGCTTAGAACTTTCACTCATTTGTTGATGAGGAATTTGGGCTTCATCATTTTGTTCAGTGCCACATAAATTTACATATAATGACCTTTTTCTAAAACAATCACTCTTCTTAATCACCAGCAGAAAATCCCCAGTGTTTTAACTTTACCTATAAAATTCACATAGGCTAAAATAATAGCATGAGCTTCCTTTTCTTTATAAACCTTGTCTTCCACCATCTCATTCCTAATGCTTGTTGTTTGAGCTCATTGTATTACATCTTAAATTAAGTTCTGATTTTGACCTTGCATCTGTGGTGAGCAACAGAGGTCTAAGTGACCAAAGTAACAGAAGGAGCATCTGCTACTGAGAGATCCACAGCTTGAGTAGACTCTGGTGAGCAAAGCCTTAAATAGCAGCAGGATGAGCAGTTGGTCCCAGTGGCTCCACAGCAAGGCCTGTCCAATTGTGGTAAGTATTCTGAACAGCTATGTGATGGGCCCTGCACCCATTCAACACACATGTGAGTTCTGGGCATGTCCTAGATTGCCTATGCAGTAATCAGGCTTTGTTCCAGATAAGTTCACTGTTTTGTGTGTCTAGTCTCATAAATTCTGTTGCAGGATGAGAACCTTGGATTGCATGAAGTCTGCTTTTAAGAGCTTGCCTGTCAATATCATTGGGCACCATCAGCAAATTTCTGTGGGTTGCAAAAGTAAATAACAGTGATTAATTCAGAGTTTTTTCTAACATTCAACTTTTTTAATATGCTTAATTGATATGTTTGACTCATAGGATATAGTTTTTAAATCATATTGAGTATGTTTTTGTAGTAGAAGCAACATATTGGCACTCAGAAATTGCTCATTGTTGCATAAAAATGCTATTGCTCAGAAAAGAAAAGAAAGAAGGCAGAGGTTGTCACACAAATCATTACAACTGTCATTCAGAAGTTTTATTTGTTTTGTTTTTCTCATCCATAAGTAAAGTCTTAGATCCACTGAAACTGGCAGCAAAAATCTCATTGACTTTAGGGAAACTAGGATCTCATCTCTGTTTTTTTTTAGGAACACAGTCATTCCTGTGTAAGGCCAATACAGACTAATGATCAACATTTTTAGTATCTTCTCTCCAATTATACCAAAACAGTCAGAAAAAATGTAACTGTATATAATGACAATAATATGTTTGTAACAGAAGTTACTTTCCAGTTATAGACAGTTAGTGGCTGATTAATGTCCCTGAATATCCTCTCCAGCTAGTGTAAAGTCTGATATTCTTTTTTATTATAGGTGTAGCACAGGTATCAGGAAACCAATTAAGTTTGCTAATGTATTTATATTCAGAGGATATTTTATTACATGCTTTAAACAAGGGCCCTCCATGTCTCTCACAGAATATACAATCTGCAATAAATTTGTGCTCAAGAATTAAACTTTCACTTACATGTGTATCTATGTATTTGTGAGTGTGTGTATATATTTGTCAGGGTTCTTAAGCACTGGAATAAATTGTCTAAGGAAGCTGCGGAATCTGTAACATTGAAAAATTTTTAAGAGCAAGTTAGAAAAACACCTGTCAGGTATGGTCTAGATAATACTCAGTGCTGCTCTGAGTGCAGGAGACTGGAATAGATGACCTCTTAAGGTCCTTTCCAGTCCTACAATTTTATGATTCTATATGTATTCTAATAAACATAGTTCTTAAAGATTGTATGGACTTCAAATATATGAATCAAGTGTACATCTGTGTGCTGCTTTCTCCTGAGTCTGTGGAAAACTGGAAATAATAATTCAGAGAACTATGAACTGTCTCATTTATCTCAATGTATTGCTAACTCTGAATCCTAAACAGCTCCATTTTAATTCCAACATTATCTATTTAATTTCAGATTTCTTTTATCCAGCTGAAAAAATATCCTTTAATCTGAAACTGTGTTCATACCCTTCCTATTTTCTAACAATTTAACATGCCCCCCTGTCTGGTTGAATTGTCAATACAAAAATCTGCAGCATTTTGAAAACGAAGAATGAGGAGGCAGTGTGGAACATCTTTGATGTTATTTCTAAATGAGTGGTGATACTATACCAAATACGTTCGTTATTTTCAAAATATATTAATGAAATAATAATGACAGGTCAGCTATATGGTGCTAAATATGTAACAGTGAAACATTTGTTATCCAGCACTCTGTTAACCAGAAAACTTTGTTAACCGGCATTGCCCCCAGCCACAGTACTGTCACATCTTCAGGTGCCCAGGCATGGTTTGGTTTACCATGATTGGCTTAACAATTTTTTATTTAAGAATTACTAATAATCTTTAACTCAAAATAAAAATGTGAGACCAACTGCCTCACACTACAAAACTACCAATATTAAAAACTTGAGTTTTACTATTATTGTCCATTGGTTTTTCCTAGGTTGATGGGGACCCTCAGATAACCAGAATTTTTAGATAACTGGAACACCCTAATCCCCAAGCATGCCAGATAACACAAGTTAAGTAACATAGGTTTTACTGTACTTAGTAAAGTGAGATTATGCAAACAACATGTATTGATACTGTCAAATGCAAGACCATATATTCAAGAACAAAAAATATATGCCACACTTAGGAGGTCAGAAACTGAATCCTGGGATGTATTAGTAAGGAATCTCACATGTGAACATGGAGGCAATATTACTTTTATTCATGACAGTAGTGAAACAACTGCTGGACTATCATGTCCAGTTCTGATGTCTATGTTTCAAAAAGGATATGGAAAATTGTAAAAAAAAGATTAAAGGATGAATTCATTATAGCCTGTAAATATTGACATAAAGGAAAGGTTACCTGATAATAGAGGTCTCTTCATGTTTTCCAACAAAAGCATAGAAAAATCCAGTGGCTGAAATATGAAGCTACATTATTCAAAGTGGAGTTAAGACACAAAATCTTGATGGCAAGGGATTAATGATTTGAAAAAAACATACCCAGGAATGTGATAGAATCTGCATCATTTAAAGTCTTTAAATCAAGATTTGGTATATATCTAGAATATATGCTCTAGCTCAGGGATTTGCAAACTGTGAGTCATGGCCCTTTAGAGGGTCATAAAATTATTATGTGGGGGATTGTGGGTTGTCAGTCTCCACCTTCAAGCCCTACTTCTCCTAAAGCCTTTAGTTTATTTTTTTTAAGAAGTGTCAAACTCTGATGCTTGCTGTGTGAAAGGGGTCACCAAGGCAGAAGTTTTAAAACCACTGCTCTAGCTAATAAATAAATAATTAAATTCAATTAAATTCAATTAAATAAATAAGCTTGCTGCAGGAATTACTGAGTGAAATCATCCAGCCTGTGTTATGAAGGTCTGATTTAATTCTTAATCCCTTCTATGTATTTAAGAAAAACTTCCATTTTTTAAATTAAGTGAAGCTGCTAAAAAATTTCCAAACCAGAATGCTGTGGACCCAGGAATAAATTATGCAGGACCTTTCTCCCTGATTTGAAAACTTGGAACTGAAATTCTCAAAATCTGGGCCAGCCAAAGAATGATCTCTCAAATTAGAATACCAAAAGACATGACATTTTGATTATGTTTACCTTCTGGGCAGTTATAAATGAGGATATGGACAAAAACATGACTTTTTTTGTAGGAGATGGAATAACACTCTCTGCTCAAAAGCCAGACTGCTGGACCTTCTGTTATTTTCTGCTTATGTAAGATCAAATCCTGAAAATACTACTATTTCATCTTTGATTGTGCCCAGCTCTGGGTAGTTCCTTGTTGTACACTTGTTCTTAGAATAGGGAAATATTGCACCCAGTTTTTGAGCAGAAGAAGGAGTCAATGAAACAATGTGAATCTTTAAAATATTTTGATGGATTCAAACATCTCCCCTACCTGAAATTTGAAATAGTTTGGAATTTGTCTGAACCTTTTAACCTATGCCTAACAGAAACAGACTAAATCCCACCCCATTATGGTGAATTAGTAAAGGGTTTGAATAGTCTATATGCCAACTTCATAGGACATGTATAGTATGATACAGTTGATTGATGCAACAATCATACAGTGTGTTTGAAGTATGACATAGAAAAACAGAATCATGTCATTAACTGATACAATGCATATGTTTTAGCAACTCAAGAGCACTAGAAGATTTCATAGAAGGGAATTTTTTTAAAGGTTAAATTAAGCATGTACTAAATGTCTCCCACAGCTTGATAAATGGGGTCATTTAGCACATATTTCTGGACTCTCCCCAACAGTCATAGCTTTGCAGCTCACCTTTAAAAATCTTGTCTGACATTCTTCTTAAAAACAAAATTACACTCACAGGGCACTAGCATAACATTTGTGTCACCATTGTAAATTCAAAGTAGTTGAACTGACTGGAACACTGTTAGTGTTGATTTATACCAGTGTCCCTGAAATCTGAGTATAATCCACAACTATATCTTGGAACAGACCTACAAGAAATTCAGTAGCTACTTAATTTTTGTCTGTACAACTGCCTTCATATTGTGCATATTTCCATTGCTATCAACTACATTCCTCATAAGGCTTTTTCATTTTGACATTCATACTGAATCCATAGGCTAGTAATACTCAAAAGATACTTCAGCTAATGAAGTAACAGAATAGTTCTAATAATTTTTGTTTTGAATTTATATATGTATGTACTTTTGGTACTTCTACTTGTAATATTATTACATTTAAGATAAGAAAAAAATAAGATAATAGAGTATTATCTTCTCTGGTTGATAGTTTTGTAGTTGCAATAACAAAACAGCTCTTTATCCAGTTTTCCAGATGTAAAGGTGCCCATTGGCTGATATCGTTAATCTTTATATTACATTTTATTAATCCAAAAAGTGGTGTGTGCTGAGCTACTGCTTCCTGCAGCTCCCATTGGTCAAAATTAGTGAACTGCAGCCAACGGGAGATGCAATAGGCCATACATAAATTAAGTATATGGTAGCCTGCTGTGGGCTAACCCTGGTGAACTGTGTCTGGCCCATAAACCACTTATTTCCCATCTCTGATCTAAAAAGGGAACAATGCCATGTGATTAGTTGTCCAATCATACCACATAGATAATACATATTAAAAGCAACTAGTTTTAGTACAAATATATAGGCTGAAAATTATCTGTCAAATCTATTTTAACACTTGTAAATCAGAATTGGTTGGCAAAAACATTCAAAAACAGAAAATAAAGCTCAATTCACAATACAAATTATTTGCAGCAAAGTTTACAGATGATAAATTAGTGTTGAGTAGTTCTCAGTAAATGGTTGACTCAAGTTTAGCATCCTATTTGTTCATGGAATATCCACTAGGTGGTTGTGATTTCCTCACAGTTATTAATTATTTGATTCACTAGACACCTTTTTTTATACTCTAGATTGGTTTTGAACAGTTCTAAGTGTTTAATGATCAATATCTGAAATTGTGTTGTTTATCTGTGATTGGTCACATAAATCACATTGTATTACTTTTGTCTGCTAATTGGATTAGCATAATTCATTTTCAAGATGGTATCCTGAAGAAGCCCATAGGATTTTGATTCTAAAAAGTGAGAAGATGCATAGGATTGGAGAATTTTATTAATCAGCTAAGTTTTTGGGGGGGTTGAGGGGCAGATTCCTGTGGGATCATTCCCAAGGGGAAAAACAGGATAATGCTACATATATTAGCTAAGTGTGAATTCTATAATATTTTTTTTAGTCTCATCACATTAATATAAAATTATTCTGCTTCAATATATGCAACTCATAGCAAAGAATGTAGTCAGGTCCTTTTCATACTCAAATTGCTGCCCCTATGATAGTATTTGAGGAAGCAGTTTTGGCAACTTCATTGCCCTGATGAACAAAGCACTGTCACACTCCCTAAAAAGTATACCAAATGCATTGTTTGTGTTGGTGTCATTTTCTGTCATCACCACAGTCACTGACAAAAAGAGATTGCATGTGTATGGGCATGCAATTAACCAGAAAACAACTTGAATATTTCTTGTCTACCAAGATAAGAATAGAGCAATAGTTAACTGTGACCCAATACACCTGTAGTTTTCAGAAAACAAATGGGAAGTCATAAATAACACCTTACAGCAACTGTTGGATGCAGTGCCATTTAAAAAAAAACTGATGGTTTACTATGACAGGTTTCTTTTGTCTTCAGAGAGATAAAAGAAAATGTTGAAAAACCTATTAGGTATATTTATAGTTTGAGCTTAATGTCCAGGATGTAAGCTATATATATTTTCCAGATGGTTCTTCAAACTAGGGCTTAAATACTTAAGAAATTCCAAATAGTACAAATAGCTTTTTGAAGATTACTTTTGTACATGCCTCAGAAAAGATATCACAGAGCATAAATAAAAACAACTCACTGCAACGAGGCTTAAAATCTGATGTTTCAAAACCAGCAAATTTCTTTAACCCCTAGGAAGGTAAACAAAACTATTTAAAAGTCCATTAGGGATATTTCATGGTATAGGCTTATTGATCAAGAAGTAAGCTATATTCTACCAACTCTTGGATTAAGGAAACAACTTCCTATAGAAGCAAAGTTAATACCCTACTTGATCACTAAGCCCTGGTCTACACTGGGGAGTTATTTCAAAATAACTCCCTTATTTCGAAATAACAAGTGGAACATCCACACTATCAAGCTAGTTATTTCAAAATAACAACAGGCTGGTTATTTCAAAATGCTTTTGACAAGGAATAATGCAATTTTGAAATAATTATTTCGAAATGGAAGTAGTGTTCATGCTCCAGTGCCTATATTTCAAAATAACTTCCCCCCCAGAGTCATTCAAAGTAATTGCTTCCCAGTGTTTTCTGGGGCCCTAACTTGAGATAGCATGTCCACGTTAACGTAGCCCGCCATGGATTAATTTTGAGGCTTCCCTGTAGTGTGGACATGCTATTTTGAAATTATCATTTTGGGGGTTGTTGTTTCAAAATAATTGTGAAGATTCTTTTCTCTTAATGATTTTATCATTTATATATTATACTTGAAGATGTACCCGGCATTACTTGAGTCCTTAACTCAAATATTTGTTTTTTTCAATGTTATATTAAAAATATATATGATTAATTTAAATAATTTCTCTGAGGTGAGGCTGAGGTTGAGGGGTTTGGTATGCAGGCTGCTCCCTGAAAAAAGGGGAACAGCCAGAAATGTTTTCATAAAAATTTGGGAGTGGGGGAGCTTTATCCGCCCTGCCCTCCCTAAAGGGCACTTGGGGATGGGAGGCTTGAGGGTGGAGGAGTCCAGGAGGGGAGGAGGCACCCCAGAAATCCCTTTCACACCTGCCTGGTGATTCTGTTTCTCTTCTGTTTGGTTTTATGAGAAGCAATCCCATTCCAGACATATCCCGTTTTCCTGGCAGAATCAAACTTTTACCTCTCTTTGAGTTATGATAAGAGGAAGCTGACTACTGAATTTGGTGGTCCTAGCTCTTACTATTTAGGTGGTGTTCTTGAACAGACAAACTCTCTTAATTATATAATCAAGATAATATTAGGCTTTCCGAGTTGTACATGTCCAATTGTATGTATGTAAAAATTGTACCATAAGTTTTCAAATCAATACACACACGGAAGAAAGTACAAATAAATTCCATGTTAGTGGGTTACTGTTGATGAACTTACATTTATTGTGTGCAAAAACCAAGTATAGTGAGCACATGTAATTTTGGGTGCTGCACACCTCTGCAGCTCAAGCCAATTCAATTTAAATACCTAAATATGAATTTAGGACCCTAACTCTGGCAGGTCAAATTTGATAAATCTGGCCATTATTACTAGAGAAACATACTAATTTAAATGTGCAGTGAAGCCATACTCAAAGCACTTTCTATTTTAAGATTGGCCTAGATGACCTAGTGGTGAAAACATCTCAGCCTTGTCTATATTCATCTGTAAACACTTGGAATGTGGCAAGGTGATAGGGAACAGCCAGCATGG